>CP139505.1:146764829-147111664 GCA_021014915.2 Artemisia tridentata subsp. tridentata
TTTATTCATTTTTTTTTTACGTTTTATCGTTTTCTTCTTTACGTATTTTGTACGTTTTATCCGTTTTTGTACGTTTTTATCCGTTTTTGTACGTTTTATCCGTTTTTATCCATTTTTGTACCTTTTATCCCTCCTTTTTACGTTTTTTATCCGTTTTTTATGTTTTATCCGTTTTTGTACATTTTTATCCATTTCTGTCTATTTTTTGTACGTTTTATCCTTTTTTTTACGTTTTAACCATTTTTATACGTTTTTATCCGTAGAAAAATAGATAAAAAGTAAAAAAGGGATAAAACGTACAAAAACGAAAAAACAGATAAAAAACGTAAAAAAAAGGGATAAAATGTAAAAGAAAAATAGATAAAAAAATGTTAAAAACGAATAAAACGTACAAAAAATGAATAAAAACGTACAAAAACAGATAAAACGTAAAAGAAAAAAGGATAAAAAGGTTAAAAAAATGAATCAAACGTAAAAAAAAGGTTAAAACGTAAAAAGATGGATAAAAACGGAGAAAACGTACAAAAAACGGAGAAAACGTACAAAAAAGGGAGAAAAGTACAAAAAACGGGGAAAACGTAAAAAAGGACTAACGGTGCAAATACCATTAGTCCTAAAGGCTAAAGGTGTAATATTATCTATCTCGTTAAGAGATAACGGAGAAATAATTTGCACCGTTAGTCCTCATTGTAAATGAGGGATGTAGGGTGGCAAACGTTTGGCTAACGAATGATGTAACATGCCAATAGTTTCTGACAGGGATGTAAGGTCTAAAAAACTGTAAACCGCAGGGATGTATTTTGCAGTTTACTCTAAAATGAAAGTATATGCCATTTCTATGTAATTTGTCAAGTGCTCCTTGCTCACAAAAATACCTTGCAAATGAAAGATGTTGGGTAGAAACTTTATGTGATCAACCTCAATGATACAAAACACCACATAACTATGTAAGTATTAAGTCAGCATGACATTAACCGGAATGAGATGTATTTTCTAAATGAGTTTGGATATTAAGAAACTGGAGAGATATATTTGGCTGTGGTATAACTTCAACTGGCCATGTTCAGATAGAGAAGTAAATATCTCTATACAGGTGTGCTGCCGTTTAATTACCGCTTTTAGAAAGAAAAAAAAAATAGTATTGATAAAGGTGGCGGTTATTCATCTTTGCTAGTTGGCTAACTCTAACGAACCAGCCCTCATCAAGTTTATACTAAGACTGTTGAAACGCTCTCGTGAATATTGCCTAGATGCTTTTCTCCAGTCTGTACCAGCTTTCATCATAGCTGCAAACTCCTCGTAACTGATTCGCCCATCCTGATGCAATAACAAGTTTAGATTATTATCAAACTCATCACATTTCTTTAAGATGAAAAGCATGTGATGCATTGCATTCTCCTACTTGGAAGTTACAATGAGGATTTAAAGAATCAAAACCAATCTTGTAAATAGGTATGGAGGATATCCAACTTTATATTTGAACGAAACACCCCCTTAAGCTAGAACATGTAGGTAATTTTACATTTTGTCTCACTTATCAGTTTCCTTTTAGTAACTTATTACCTACTTTAGCAAAGTTGATTGTTTTGAACCAAAAGAAGCATAAAAAAATGATAATCACTTTTACCCAAACATTAGAAAATGATTATGATATCTTCTGTTTAAACACGCATCCACACACTCATTTCTCAAAAAAGGGAAAAAACAGTAAGTATGCTGGTAATATGACACAAAGTGGCATCCAAGGGAACTAACCTTATCTGTGTCAACATCCTGCATAATCGCATTGATTACATCTTCAATACCGTTGATATCCTCTTCATCACTTAACACATGACGAAGTTCTTCGAATTCTATATAACCGTTATGGTTTTGATCAAACAAGGCAAATGCTTTGTGTAGGTGTTCATCGTTCACCATTCTCCTAAGATGCACATTAACAGCCACAAACTCTGCATAGTTAAAAGTACCGTCTCTATCAAGATCAACCTGTGAAATTATGATTTACGTTAGTAGTCGATGGCTGTAAAAACATCATCATTATGCAGATAGTTGGATACTGATAGATAACATTGTATGTGGCAATTTCGAGCCATTTACTTATGAACTTGCTGATTTGGATTATGTTTTATCTCTAATGGGTCAAACTAGTACAATCAAAAGATCGAGTTAAAAAGAAAATGGGTTAAATTAGTCAAACCGGGGGGAAATTTTATGCTTACAACCTGCGAAGATTTTTTACTCCGTATTATAAAAATAGATTATCATTGTGATAAAGTATATCATTAGAATGGACAAATAGTTTTTCAAGTCAACCAAACCCGCTCCAAAAATTTCCCTTTTGACCCATCACACAACCCGACCTGCACAACATACCCTTTTGACGCGCTAAACAACTCAGCCTGTTAAATATTGCCTTTTGACCTCCAAAGCCTATTAAAGTTGCTAACCTTTCTTTTCTTTTCATTGAAGTTGATAATGGAGTGTAAATGTGTAAGAACTAGACTAAAGTTGAATAATAAAACTTACAGTTTCCATTAATACTTTAAGATCGGCGTCATTTATAAGTTGCCCAAGTTTTTGTAAACCAATTCGAAGCTCTTCAATATTAATCTTGCCTTTATTGCCCGTATCCATCATCTCAAATGTTTCCTTTAGTCCAGCCACCTCTTCAACTGACAAATGTTCGGCTATCACCTGCATAAATCACCTCATTTACATTTAGTCAATCCAAATCAGAAAAGGTGAACTTAAGAGGTGGTAACAAGGGTTCTAATGCTAATAAAGTAGATCATAAATCTTACTCTCAGAGCTCGTTTCTTGAGCTTGTTCATCACTGAGAACTGTTTAAGTCTTGACCTAACAACCTCACCCAATGAGACATTTGGAGCTGACTTCGCGTCAAATAACCACGGATGTTCTGCAATAACAGTGTGGAAGCAAACGTTGACTAAGTTAGCTTACTTCAAATGAAAATAACTTATTTCTAGGCCAATGTGGGTTATGTTGTATCCGAGACGGTGGGAACGGGTCAAAAGGGTTTCAAGTCATCTGAAATGTATTCAAAAGCATAAAACTTCATAAATCGTTTTGATAATACCATGTAGATTATTATTCTGAATAATATTATAATTTAGTATTTTGTAATCTTGTTAACCACATTAACTATGTATACAATATTAGAGTGATTATGGGTTGGTCCAACCCAATCCATCTTGACTAGTTACACAACCCACACATTTCCCACCCTTAAGTTATATATCCATATGATTGAAAATTACCAAGAACTTGCTGAGCTGTAAGCCGACTTTTTGGATCGCGATCAAGCATTTTCTTCACAAGATCTTTGGCATTTTCAGAAACTTTAGACCACGGATCTCTCTTAAAATCAATTCTTGAGTCTATAATTGCTTGAGCTACTTCTTGTTCGGTTTCTGAAAAGAAAATACTCCGTATAAGATTTATCAATCACAAACTTATAGTAAAAAATGTATAACTGCTGATATAGAGAACCCCACCTGCCCAAAAAGGTGGGACACCACAAAGCAAAATGTACAAAATGATACCAGCACTCCATACATCAACCTCAGGGCCATAACTGCGTTTTAGAACTTCTGGGGCCATATACCATGGACTTCCAACTATCTCTTTAAAGACCTCACCTGATATCACATACAGATTTTTTAGGCAAAGTTGTGGAGTTCATGCAAAAATATCCACCCTAATTGAAGGATCACATTTAGATGAACAATACTCCGTAAGATGCAATGGAAATCACAGACCTTCTTTAAAGAAAACTGACAGCCCAAAATCAATCGTCTTGAGAGCAGCGGTTTCCTTCTTGTTTGCGAAAAGAAAATTCTCTGGTTTGAGATCACGGTGCATAACTCCATGCGTGTGACATATCTGAAATCAAGACCAAACAATTTGTGTTTTATAACATGAAGGGTAAAAGCCTACTCCGTTATTGTTATTCTACTTCAGAGACTTTTACTCCCATCTAACGATTCCGTTTTCGTAATCTTCTTTAACAGTTATCTAAATAATCAAATTTGTCAAAAACCAAGTCAACTGATTATCTTATTGTTGCAACTTCAAGAAAGAAAAGCACATATGTCCTCTACCTCCTACATCAAGTTTGATAAGAGTTACATATATATTTCTTTTATTTCAGCTCACATATTCATATTTAAAATGCACATCCAAACACCCCCTACGACAGCATTATTTAGGCTTTTTTATAGTTAAACTTGTACCAATTCAATGAACTAAATGCAAACGATTTGTCGAACAAAAATTGGTAGAAATTACCTGAACAACTTCCACTATTGTTCGCATAATTGCAGCTGCAGCACGTTCTGTATAGTGTCCCCGAGCCACAATCCGGTCAAACAACTCTCCACCCTCGCATAATTCCATTACTATGTGCACTGCATTATTATCCTCATACGTGTCCTTTATTGTCACAATATTCGGATGTTTAGGCAAATGTTTCATGATGTCAACCTCTCTTCTAACATCATCAATATCTACGGAAGTCCTAAGCTTCTTCTTTAATATTGATTTGCAAGCGAATTTTTCACCGGTTTCTGAATCTGTACATAAATATGTTACACCAAACTCACCCCTGCCTAGCTCCCGTCCTAGAATGTAACGTTGTGTGATGTCATGACCCGTCGGGTCTTTTAATACATGGAATTTGATCTCATTTCCAGTGTCCGGTCTGGGACGAAAAGAGTTTGAGTAATAGTTTGGTTTGATGTTCTTCTTCTTATTAGATTTACCAGGGGTCACACAACAATTTCCCATATTTCAGATGGTAAAATCTTCAAATTCTGTAAAAACCAAAATCATCATTAGAAATTTTTTAACCAGAATCAGAAAAGTTTAATCTTTTCCATACAATAAATCGCGTGAGCTAATTTCAAAGTCAAACAAGAAGTCAAATATAATATACAAAAACAGATTGAAAAACTATTTCAAATTTTCAATTACTTAGTACAGATGAAATACCAATAAACTCTGTGGATTGGAGTAGTAAACTAAACATAAACTAAAATCCAACTCACATGAACTGCATTTTTATTAAACTATCAAAGACTCAAAGAGATTAACAAACATATGGTCAATAATTCTTAAAATTTCAAATTACAGAACTCCACATATAAAAATGGATGAGGTTTTCCATGTTGAGGGTACCCGAGGAGGGCTTTTGACTCATGTAGTAGCCTAACCGAGGTATCCCATGACCGTTTTCAACCCTTTCCCTCGCCACCCCAAAATATGTACCTAGTGAGCCTTGAACTATACATATAACCATATAACAAAGTAAGCATCATGCTTAACACATATTTCTGTAACTCAAAATCATAACATAACTAAAAATGTTCATTCAATCATAAGCAGAACAAAATTCAACACATACCTAACAAATACTTAAGTTTTCACTAACATGACCCAAAAATAACCATATAACCAAACAAAGCAACAAAATTAAGTAGATGCAGAACTAGCAACAATTTTAACACAAACTCCAAGTTTTTTTTGGACAAGCAACACAAACTCCAAGTTATGTATGCTAAATATTTATAAGTGAAAAACAAATAAATATAAACAAGCTGAAAAAAACTAGTTAATACAAAGATATTTGTAAAAGGGTAATATATACCTCTTTAGCTAATATGGAAATTATTCCAGTTGGGTCTTTTTTGTTTTTGAAGGCTGGTTAAAATGTTTGGTTCTTAAGAAGGGGTTTGCATGAAAGTCAACATGTTTGAACGAATGACATAAATGTAAGAAAAGGTTAGTTGTTGGTGGCTTCGTGTCTTTGTTGACATAAGAATAAATCTCTTTTGCACATACTTTTCTGTTTTTCTAGCAAGTCTTTCTAGAACTTTTGGAATTTATGGGTCTTGAGATACTCTACTGTGCTATGGATCATGGGATTTGGTCGTTGGTTTATTTATTATATATATTTTTTAATATTGTCTTACTTTCTAAATTATTGTTATTTTTCTATGTTATAATATATAGTTGTCTATTTTTAGATTTTTAGTTAATCAAGAGCCTTTAGAATGCAAAATCAAATTTGTCTGAAATTCTTATATATAGACAAAAAATAGGTTTTCGAAAAAGTACAATTATTAACTGTGTCATCACTAATATTTCATCTTTTAACTTTGAAAAGTTTTTAAATTGAGAAATGATTTTACACTTAACTTTTTGATTGAAACACTCTAATATGTGCATTAAATAGTTGTATTGTTTATACATTCTGCTTTAACTAATTGTACATTAGAGTATGCGAATCAAAATCTCATATGTGTAAATCATCTCCCTTTTCAATTAAATACCAAAACTTATAGAATGAAGTTCATTTTTTGTATGTTAGATTATACGGTCTTTTTTTTTTTTTTTTTTTTTTTTTTTTTTTTTTTAAGATGTGATGGGAACATGGAATTTCGAGTTTCAGTTCCACACGGAACTTTGTGTTGTTTCTTGGCAAGATGAAAAGGAAAAGAAAAGTCGTGGCACTTTTGAAATTTTTAATTGTATGTTTACATTAAATTGCATATTTACATAAACGAATAATCTTAATACTTGTGGAAAATTAGGTCCGGATCTTTTGACACGCTACGAGGTATACTTGTGGAAAGTAGATAAGAGTGAACTGACGTCTTAAATCTTTATTGGATGTTTACGTATATATATCCTAAATTCCTAATAGGATTTAATGATTTACAATCCCTTGATAAATTGTTACTCGCAGCTCACCATCAAAACATTATGAGAATCGATTTGCATATATTTTCATCCCTACACGTACAACATTTCAAAACATTAGGGCATCCACATTGGAGTTTCAAAAACACATAAAAAGTTTTATATTTTGTTTTAATCATCTTTATTACATATAATGCACAAATGTTGTTCTTTAATCCTTAAAAACTTAAAAATGAGTAATATTTAATCTTCAAAATACCTTTTTAAAACTCAAATTTTAATTTTTTATTTACTTTCTCACATAAAAATATTTTTAAAAAAAGTTTTTGAAATAATCGCCTTAAGAATAGTTTTTTTTTTTTTTTTTTTTTTTTTTAATTTCTCATTCTCTACCATTTTCTTTTTCTTTTTTTACAAAGTCATCACAATCTTGCTCCCAATCCCGATCCATATTTCAATCCCAATTTGTTAAAGTGGAGCTGGTATAATGTTGTTGTCATCTTGTATGATGATGAAGAGTCGTCGACGTCAATTTTTAAAACGTTGCACGAAACACTTAATCACAATATCGCAACTATAATTATTTGCCGCTATTAAATCATGTCGTCATGCACGGGTACACACATAGTAGTGAGTTAATTATTCATGTCTATGTATAAACTTAATGCATGTGTAATTGTTGAGCATTTTATAAACTTGAAAAAGTTTATACATATTGCAAAAAAGTTTATTAAATCAAAAGCTTTATTAATTAAAGATTTGATAAATTTATAAAACTTTAAAAAAATCCACCATCATAGATGCTCTAATACTGTTTATATCTATCTTGTATGAATAGAGAATACGGAGTAATTATTTGTGAAACAACTCCAAAATGTAAAAAAAAAAAAAATTAGGATGTATGGAAGCGACCTTATGTACTTCCTCTCCAATATTTCCGATGTTCCTTGTCATGACTACAATATTCGGCATATGGTATGAACTGTGTACCTTTGACACAGTTAAACTTCTATTTTGGGGCATACTGCATACATGTTTAGACTTTAGACACTGCTCACTAGATGGGACTTGTTCAACAAGACTGCTCAAATGCCCTATAATTTTGTAAATCAAAAACATATATCTATGACATGCACACCCTTAAACAAATGTTCTCCTGAGCCGAAGCCTCATGGTATTAACGAGCATTGTGGAATCCTCTCTTTGCTGTTGCTGAAGTTGACGTCATTTCTGTTACTTTGTGAAGCCAACATTCCCGGTGTATCATTTCTTGTAGTAACCATGGGTGTTCTGTGATCACGAACAGCGGTAATGACAAATAAATTAGCTTACTCCAACTTAGAGAACACCTTATGTGTCAAATCTAACCCTTGTACCCACTTAATGATCTATTTTGGGTTACCTTTTATCTAAAATGGGTCAAATGGCTCAAAAGTCAAGATTAAAGATTTAACTAAATGGGAAATGGGTCGTACAGGTTGAACGTCGTCTGAAAATGTATACAAATGACTAAATGAATATAACTTCCTAAACGATTTATCAAAGACAAGGTAAATCATTCATGTAATACAGCTTATCTAAGCATATTTAGAAAAAATATGATGTCCAACAACTTTACGCCTTCATATCACTAATACTAAGTCTAATTTTCGATAAACAGGAAGAGCGTTTTTGTAAAATATTCATTACAAAGTATCAGGTGAATGATAAATAATTAAATATATACAAAAGCAGAAGTCAACATAGGATAGTCCACTATGACTTAACAAACTAAACAGAGTGTAAGTAATCTTAACAGAAAGGCTAACAACATTCTAATTAACTTAAATATCTACCTATTATATAGTATAACTTATTACAATGTAAACTATTACTTAGAAGCATGTGTATCTTGTGAGGGCTTAACTTTCTTCTTCTAATGCATCGAACTACAGTTGACTTTTTAAACTCTACTTAAATTTAGTTGCTTACTCACAAATAGGTCAAAGAATGGTTACTGGTTTGAATGGATCTAAGTAGCATCCACATCAAAGCAAAAAACCATAAGACATCAAACCACTATAAACAGATGTGCATGTTCAGGCTGCAAATATCAATTAACATCCATTGATTACTGAAAATACTATATAATATCTAAGTTTTTTGCAGTGAAAAGATTGAATACTAGAAAGTAATTGGGCAGGGAGGGAGACATGTAAGAATGTTTGGGTTCAACTCGCAGATTCTAAACGGTCAGGTGCGTGCTGTTACCCACAACTGCACAACTGAAGAAATATTGTGATCTAGTATGCCTATTTGATGCAAAAAATCAGTGCAAATTAGTAGGGGTCATGGTCAACCCATGGCCTTACAAATCACCTTTGATCATATGATCTATATACACTCAGATATATTATTTTAGTGCTATATGCCTATATGTTACCCTACAACATAGAATAAGGCAAATCCTCATGATCTCACCGTGGACCTGAAGATGCTTGAAAGATAGGAACATAATCGCAGTCTTTGCTTGATTCACAGTAAAGCAATATGTCATTTAAATACAAAAATTACCAATACTCAATAACTGTTAAATTCATTGAAATGAAAATGTCAAATAACCATGAGTCCATGACTTTAGCAATAGTTAACAGCTAGTATCATGAATTAACAATAGGTCACGTAAATACAACAAATACAAATACTCAACAGTTTTGGATTCATTGAAATGACTGTCAAATGACTAACAGCATGACTCCCAAATGAAATTTTGGTACTGATTTCTTACTTTCTTCATCAAAGAGCAGTATTTGCTATTTAGGTGAAAAGTTAGGATTGTTCATCAATTCTTTTGGCACAAGCTTACCGATCAAGTCAAGTAAAGTGTTATTTAACGAACCTCCAGCGATTTGGTCTAATAACAGTGATAAAGTTGTAGCATCAAGTGAGTAACCTCTTCCATCCATTTCCTGTAAAAGCATCTCTACATCATCACAATGATTGTTCTTTAGATATCCTTGGAGAAGAATACGGTAAGTAACATTATCCGGAGGGAAGTCACTCTCTGCCATTTTAAGAAACAAGTCTTTTGCATCACCCACTAGACCTTCCCTACACAGCCCACTAATCATCACATTATATGTTAGAACATTAGGACGCAATCCTTTATCAGTTAGATCCTGGAAAAGAAGCCTTGCAATATCAAACTTCCCACATTTGCTAGCACCATCAATTAGGATATTGTACACAACAATATCAGAAGTTAGTTTACTATCACCCATTAAATGAAACAAAGAGAGTGCCTCTTCTATTTGATGGTTGTTGCAAAGACCCTCTAGAATAATTCCATAAGTCAATTGATCCGGCATTTGACCTTTTCCATGCATCTCATCAAAGAGTTTCCGTGCATCTCCACAACGTCCAACCCGAAACAATCCTTGTATCATGGTACTGTAAGTGACTACATCGTGTTTCAAACCTTTTCTGGTTATTTCATTAAAGAGATCCATCGCCTCATCTATTTTCAAACTCTTGCAATACCCATTCAGTAAACTATTGTATGAAATAACATCAGGGACAGGACCTCTAAACACCATTGAGTCAAAAATGGTCTTTGCTTTGCTCATTTCACCACGCAAACAGTAACCATCTATAAGTGCATTGTATGTCACTATGTTTGGAACATTACCTTTTTCAATCATGATGTCAATAACATTCTCAGCGTCTTCAACCTTACCTTCTTTGCAAAATGCATCAACTAATATAGTAAAGGTTTGCACATTTGGAGAGATCCCAACATCCAACATTTCTTGAAGCATCTTAGAGGCTTCATCCCAACGACCTAAGTTACAAAGGCCATCAATCAAAGAGCTGTAAGTGATGACACTGGGTGAGATGCCTTTTTGGAAAACCATTTCTTTGAAGAGCTTGAAAGCATCATCAATCATTTTGTCCTTGCAAAGACTATCAATGATGGTGCTATATGTAACAACATTAGGTTTACAACCCTTTTCATCCATAAGCCTAAGCAATTGAATGGCAATAACGTTATTCCCTACCTTGCAAAGCCCTTTAATCATTGTGGAGTACATAACCACATTAGGTTCACAAAGTTTATCTTTAATCAATTTCTTGAAGAATATCTCGGCCTCAAGAATCTTATCTTCAAGGACAAGTCCATTCAAAAGGGTATTAAAAGTGAAGACGTCAGGTATAATACCACGCTTGAAGTTCCAGGCAAAGACAGCAAAAGCTTCATTGGTGCGATACAAATGACAACAACACTTGATAATAATGTTCATAGTGTAGTCATTAACAGGAACACCGATGGCGCACATTTTCTTGAAAAGATCAAGTGAATGGGAATAATGTTTCATTTTGGTAAGAGATTGCAACAACTGAGTAAACTCAACAACAGAAGGCAGAGGTCGCCTCTGTGACATTTGATCAAACAGGTTCAGAGCATGATCTAAATTGGAAACTTTTTGAAACTTAGATTGAGTATGACCATCAACATTTGAAGAAGAATAACTGGAGTGAATTTGGGAAACTAAAAATGTGTTATCAGCACAGAATCTTAAGCCTAATCGGGAATATGAAAGAGGGGTTTTAAGGATATTACCTCTGAAATTGGAGAAAACATTTACAGCAAATGATTTTGAGCGATTCATCATCATGGTCGATTCACCACTACTGTTTCAACGGTTCAAGGGTACTTCAACCAATTATAGTGGTTGGTAAACAAGTAGTAAAATAAAAACTGAAAAAGCATGTCCTATTTCTGATTTAAAAAGGGGAATTCAAAATATGCTTATTTTAGAGTTAATTTCATAAATGGTCCCTGTGGTCCATCGGGTTTAACGGATTTAGTCCTTTTTTTTAATGGGTTTGGTCCCTGTGGTTGCGACCCATAACGGGTTTGGTTCCTTGACCAATTTTTCTGTTAGTTTGACCGTTAAGTTGGTCATATAACGTGCACATGAGAGGGTAATTGTGTCTTTTCATCCACCATCTATACTCCATACCCCCACACACCTTTCTCTCTATATTTTCACTTCACATATATGTACAAAACTAAAACACACCTTCCTCACCAACCGGCTGACCACCATGACCTCCGACCACCATCGCCGGGATCTCGCTTTCAACAACCTTACTCACCACCAACAAACACCATCCCTACCACCAAACACCCACCACTACAAACACCATCCTCACCACCAACCCACTAACAAACACCATCCCTACCACCAAACACCCACCACAGCCCACCACTGCCATCGCCACAAACAACACTAACCCATTAACAACACTAAGCCATAACAAATTCCTTCAATTTAGAAAAAACCCAAAAAATCCCCAAATTGGTTAAAAAAAAACTTAAAACCCTAACCAATTCCATTTCAAACCATCCGGCCACCACCACCTCGGGCAACCGCCTCCAACAACCACCGATGGTCACAACCACCTTCGCTGCCTAACTGTTGTGAGTTATATGTTGTATTCAAACCACCACCATCACAGGCTTACAGCCACCATCACCATGGAACCATCCGTCTCCCACCACTACCATCAGATAAGTCGCGACCACACGACCAATAAACCACGAACCACCGCCGGCCGACTACTTTCTAACTTATGCTTTTCAAATCTTTTTTCTTTGTTTATCCAACTTCAGCCACCAACAAAACCAGCCACCACCATAGTTGGCGACCACCAACAAACCATCGTTGCCACCACCAATCCACCGTCGGCCTAACAACACCAAACACTTTCCACCATCTTCACCCATCATCCACCAACACCATCGTCGGCCTAACAACACCAAATATCAACCCTTTCAACAAATTTCTTTAATTCCAACAAATATCTCAAAATCCCCAAATTTGATAAAAAGAATTTAGAACCTGAACCCCAAAATTTAAACTCAAATAACGAAATTAACCTCATAAATAAGTAAGTCACACTCAAGCAACACAAACCTTCAATCAATTCCTCCAATTTAATAGAAAAATAAAATCCCTAATTTTTGTAAAAACTAAAAATGACCACCAGCCATAGATTCTTGGATTTGTGGTTGTCACGCTGGTCATGGCGATTTCGTGGTGGCAGCAGTTAAGGGGGTGGGGGAGTTAGGGATGGGTTTGATGAATATGTTGGGTATTGGGTATTGGATTGAATATGTGTGTATGACATGTTTGTATTTGTTAGTAAATAATAATAATAATAATAATAATAATAATAATAATAATAATAATTACACGGATGGTCCTTGTGGTTTACACGGATTTTATGTTTAGGAGCTATTTCATTTTAATTACGTCACAGATATCTATTTTGTGAAACGTTGCACGCGTTTGGTCCCTAAGTTGGATGTCCGTTTACTTTGACCATTAAGTGTATAAATATTGTTTGCCTGTTAGTCCATCCATTAGTATTTTTTGCATCGTTAGTCCTCATATCAATTTTCATCTTATTAATACACAGCCATTTCATCCCCATTTATACTTCATCCCCATTTTCATTGGTTAGTCCACACAAATTTAATCCACACACATCTCAACACACACAAAACACAAACAAAGTCAAAACCCACAAAAATTGCACACACCAAAACCACCAAAACCCAGATCCATCACGGATTCATCACAAAGAAACCAACTCTCTTTTTAAAAACATATCAAAACCTTAAAAACAAAACAAACCAAAACCTTAATTCCCATAACAACAATGGCCGGAGCAAACCCCTTCTCCGACCAATTCTTAACCCCAAATCTCAAACTCCAACGAGGATCTCGATACAACGCGTACGCCAATCTTCGTGAATCAAAACTACGAGCAAAAACCGCTACAAACCCCCCTCCATTACCCCCTAAAAACATCAAATCTTTTGCTGTTTCTACGCCACCACAAAAGAGCCAACTCAAAAACCCGACTAATCGGCGAAAAGAGTCTTCTTCTGTGGTTTAAATAAGGTTAATAGTAATGTTGGGATTAAAGGTGGTGGTCAGGATGTTCATTCGGTTCCGGATTTGGAACGAACTTCGTCGTTTGGATCGGCGTCTAGTTCGCCTTCGTTAGCGAGTTTGCCGCCTATTAGGGTGCATGTGGAGGAGGGTGTTAAGGTTGTTGAGGAACAGTTTGGAACTTGAAGATGACCCAGATGGATTTATCGAATAATAAGCTTAATGGGACCATGCCCACTTCATTAATTTTATTGGAAAATATAAAGTTTCTTAATTTATCATCAAATGAGCTTAGTGGTGAAATAACCGGATCCATTTCGGGTCTAAAAGGTTTGGTTCAGTTGGATCTTGGGTCAAATCAGTTAAATGGGAGTGTTCCAAGTCCAAGATCTATAGGGGATATGAAGGGGTTAAAGTATTTGAATCTTGAGAAGAATAATTTCCATGGTGTTATGCCTTTTAATGCTAGTTTTATTAAGGTTTTAAGTGTGTTTAAGATTGGGGACTATGATGACGGTGGCAGTGATGGAAAAAAGAAAAAGGGTGGTGATGATGATCATGGGCCTAATAAGGTTGTGCGTAGGATGGACGAGAGGATGTGAAAGATTGAATGGATTTGTATTTTCACTAAATCCAGTAGTGTTGGTGGCTTTGTATTTTCAAGAAAAAATGGGCTTGAATGGATTTGTGATTTGGGTTTCTTTTAATCGGCTGGGTTTTGTTCAAAACAAGAAAAAGATTGAATCTTGTAATGGTAATGGAAGTTTAGTGAAAGATTGATGAGGATAATAAGATTATGTAAAGATTGTTGGTATATTTGTGGCTTTTTTTTTTTTATAAATTGTGTTAATATTATGTTGGTAAATTAGATTGATTTATGTAAAGATTGTTGGTTAAGTTGCATTTTGATTTTTGATGATTGTGTTAAATTTGTGTCAATTGTGGTTAATGGGGGTGATGTGGTGGTTGTTGCGGTGGTGAGGAGGATGAGAGTGGTGGTGGTGAAAGTGAAAGTGAAAGAGGACTAACGGTGTAAAATATATTAACGGAGGGACTAACGGGCAAACACTATTTAAACACTTAACGGTCAAACTAACGGTCCATCCAACTTTACGCCTTCGTATCATTAATACTAAGTCTAATTTTCGATAAACAGAAAGAGCGTTTTTGTAAAATATTCATTACAAAGTATCAGGTGAATGATAAATATATACAAAAGCAAAAGTCATCTTAACAGAAAGGCTAACAACATTCTAATTAACTTAAATATCTACTTTTATACGTTATAACTTATTACAATGTAAACTATTACTTAGAAGTATGTGTATCTTGTGAGGGCTTAACTTTCTTCTTCTAATGCATCGAGCTACAGTTGACTTTTTAAACTCTACTTAAATTTAGTTGCTTACTCACAAATAGGTCAAAGAATGGTTACCGGTTTGAATGGATCTAAGTAGCATCCACATCAAAGCAAAAAACCATTAGACATCAAACCACTATAAACAGATGCATGTTCAGGCTCCAAATATCAGTTAACATGCATTGATTACTGAAAATACTATATAATATCTAAGTTTTTTGCAGTGAAAAGATTGAATACTACAAAGTAATTGGGCAGGGAGGGAGACATGGAAGACTGTTTGGGTTCAACTCGCAGATTCTAAACGGTCAGGTGTATACGTAGAGATACAGATGTAGATGGGATTGCGTGCTGTTACCCACAACTGCACAACTGAAGAAATATTGTGATCTGGTATGCCTATTTGATGCAAAAAATAAGTGCAAATTAGTAGGGGTCATGGTCAACCCATGGCCTTACAAAATCACCTTTGATCATATGATCAATATACACTCAGAATATTATTTTAGTGCTTTATGCTAACCTACAACATAGAATAAGGCAAATCTTCATATCTCATCGTGGACCTGAAGATGCTTGAAAAATAGGAATATAGTCGCAGTCTTTGCTTGATTCACAGTAAAGCAATAGGTCATTTAAATACAAAAGTACAAATACTCAATAACTGTGAATTCATTAAAATGAAAATGACAAATAACCATGAGTCCATGACTTTAGCAATAGTTAACAGCTAGTATCATGAATTAACAATAGGTCACATAAATACAACAAATACAAATACTCAACAGTTTTGGATTCATTGAAATGAAACTGTCAAATGACTAACAACATGACTCCCAAATGAAATTTTGGTACTGATTTCCTACTTTCTTCATCAAAGAGCAGTATTTGCTATTTAGGTGAAAAGTTAGGATTGTTCATCAATTCTTTTGGCACAAGCTTACCGATCAAGTCAAGTAAAGTGTTATTTAACGAACCTCCAGCGATTTGGTCTAATAACAGTGATAAAGTTGTAGCATCAAGTGAGTAACCTCTTCCATCCATTTCTTGTAAAAGCATCTCTACATCATCACAATGATTGTTCTTTAGATATCCTTGGAGAAGAATACAGTAAGTAGCATTATCCGGAGGGAAGTCACTCTCTGCCATTTTAAGAAACAAGTCTTTTGCATCACCCACTAGACCTTCCCTACACAGCCCACTAATCATCACATTATATGTTCGAACATTAGGACGCAATCCTTTATCAGTTAGATCCTGGAAAAGAAGCCTTGCAATATCAAACTTCCCACATTTGCTAGCACCATCAATTAGGATATTGTACACAACTATATCAGAAGTTAGTTTACTATCACCCATTATACGAAACAAAGAGAGTGCCTCTTCTATCTGATGGTTGTTACAAAGACCCTCTAAAATTACTCGATAAGTGCATTCATTTGGTTTTAGACCTTTTGCTCGCATCTCATCAAAAAGTTTTTGTGCATCTCCACAACAAAAAGAATAACTGGAGTGAATTAGGGAAACTAAAAATGTGTTATCAGCACAGAATCTTAAACCTAATCGGGAATATGAAAGAGGGGTTTTAAGGATATTACCTCTGAAACTGGTGAAAACATTTACAGCAAATGTTTCAACGGTTCAACGGTACTTCAACCAACTATACTTGTTGGTAAACAAGTAAAATAAAAACTGAAAAAGCGTGTCCTATTTCTGATTTAAAAAGGGAAATTCAAAATACCCTTATAAAATACGAGTAGCTTTATAACTAGGGGTGACAACGGGTACCCGTACCTGCAACCGTTTATAATATCAACTCATACCCGTCTCATTACCAGCCAGATGCCCGATTAATATTATCAATCATTTTTTCGGGTTTCAACCAACTATAATGGTTCATGTCTTCTTTCTGATTTTAAAAGGGGAATTCAAAATACGCTTAATTTAAAATGACAATATTTAAATAGTTCAAATCACGATATTTTCATATATATCTCGAACAAGACTCGAACCTACGACAACAACTTGATTGGTGGACACGTTTTTAAGACATAAACGGAGAATGAGTAAAAAACATACTCCGTAACATAATAACTAATAATGGTATTTGATTTTTGTTGCCTTTTTTTTTAATAATTGAGGTTATTTATGTTTTTTAGCCGACTAATTTGTGGGAGTTAAGGTCACCGCCTCACAAACTCAAACCGGACAAAGTACCTTCTTTCAAGAGGTTAGTGTCGCCACTTAAAATCATTTGCACCAAAGATTAATTGATTTCAAGACCTATCAAACAAGACAATTTGCAGCAGTTGATTTTTGTACGACTCAGGAAAGAGTTAGTAGTGATATTACCTGTAAATTTGTAGAAAACATTAATATTAACTCATTTTGAGTGATTCGTCAACATGTATGCTTGACAAAAGTAGTTGTAAGGTAACTGGTAACTTTTAACGAGAGCTACAAGCTGTAACTTTTTGGTTTATAAAAATGTTTGATAAATTTATTGTAGTTGTAACTATGATGTGTAAAATGATATAAAAGGATATTTGTGTGATTATATTTTAAAATCGTAAAGATGTTAAACTCATTATATGAAAAAACAAATTTAATGTTTTCTAAAGATAATTTGCTCGCAATCATCATCGACACCGTGCTTTTAAAACTAAGTAACAACATCATGACGGTTATGTTTCATTCTAACGCTTGTCTCACCAGCGTTTAATTTGGGGCTAGTTAGCAAAATTAAAAGCTTCTACTATCTATTACCAAACAAAGCTTTTTGTAAATGAGAGCTTATTTTTTCAAAACAAAATATGACGTCCAACAACTTTACGCCTTCATATAACTAATACTAAGTTCAATTTTCGATAAACAGAAAGAGCGTTTTTGTAAAATATTCATTACAAGTATCAGGAGTATGATCAATATATACAAAAGCAGAAGTCAACATAAAAAAGTCCACTATGACTCGGCAAACTAAACAGAGTCTAAGTAATCTTAACAGAAAGGCTAACAACATTCTAACTACCTTAAATATCTACCAACTATAGAGTATAATTTATTACAATGTGAACTATTACTTACAAGTATGTGTATCTTGTGAAGGCTTAACTTTCTTCTTCTAATGCATCGAACTACAGTTGCCTTTAGTTACTTGCTCACGAATAGGTCAAGTAATGGTTACTGGTAAGTAGCATTCTCATCAAAGCAAAAAACCATTAGACATCAAACCACTATAAACAGATGCGTGCTTATGCTGCAATTCCCTGCAAATATCAGTTAACATCGATTGATTACTGAAGATAGTATATATTATCTAAGTTTTTCACAGTGAAAAGATTGAATACTACAAAGTAATTGGGCAGGGAGGGAGACATGGAAGACTGTTTGGGTTCAACTCGCAGATTCTAAATGCTCAGATGTATATATGGAGATATAGATGCAGATGGGTTACGTGCTGTTACCCACAACTACACAACTGAAGAAATATTGTGATCTGGTATTCAGATTTGATGCAAAAAATCAGTGCAGAATAGTAATGGTCATGGTCAACCTATGGCCTTACAAATAACCTTTAATCATATGATCAATATAAACTCAGAATATTATTTTAGTGCTTTATGCTAACCTACAACATAGAATAAGGCAAATCTTCATATCTCATCGTGGACCTGAAGATGCTTGAAAAATAGGAATATAGTCGCAGTCTTTGCTTGATTCACAGTAAAGCAATAGGTCATTTAAATACAAAAGTACAAATACTCAATAACTGTGAATTCATTAAAATGAAAATGACAAATAACCATGAGTCCATGACTTAAGCAATAGTTAACAGCTAGTATCATGAATTAACAATAGGTCACATAAATACAACAAATACAAATACTCAACAGTTTTGGATTCATTGAAATGAAACTGTCAAATGACTAACAACATGACTCCCAAATGAAATTTTGGTACTGATTTCTTACTTTCTTCATCAAAGAGCAGTATTTGCTATTTAGGTGAAAAGTTAGGATTGTTCATCAATTCTTTTGGCACAAGCTTACCGATCAAGTCAAGTAAAGTGTTATTTAACGAACCTCCAGCGATTTGGTCTAATAACAGTGATAAAGTTGTAGCATCAAGTGAGTAACCTCTTCCATCCATTTCCTGTAAAAGCATCTCTACATCATCACAATGATTGTTCTTTAGATATCCTTGGAGAAGAACACGGTAAGTAACATTATCCGGAGGGAAGTCACTCTCTGCCATTTTAAGAAACAAGTCTTTTGCATCACCCACTAGACCTTCCCTACACAGCCCACTAATCATCACATTATATGTTCGAACATTAGGACGCAATCCTTTATCAGTTAGATCCTGGAAAAGAAGCCTTGCAATATCAAACTTCCCACATTTGCTAGCACCATCAATTAGGATATTGTACACAACAATATCAGAAGTTAGTTTACTATCACCCATTATACGAAACAAAGAGAGTGCCTCTTCTATCTGATGGTTGTTACAAAGACCCACTAAAATTACTCGATAAGTGCATTCATTTGGTTTTAGATCTTTTGCTCGCATCTCATCAAAAAGTTTGTGTGCATCTCCACAACGTCCAACCCCAAATAACCCTTGTATCATGGTGTTGTAAGTGACTACATCGTGTTTCAAACCTTTTCTGGTTATTTCATTAAAGAGATCCATTGCCTCATCTATTTTCAAACTCTTGCAATACCCATTCACTAAAGTACTATATGAAACAACATTAGGGACAAGACCTCTAAACACCATTGAATCAAAAATGGTCTTTGCTTTGCTCATTTCACCACGCAAACAGTAACCATCAATTAGTGAATTGTATGTCACTATGTCTGGAACAATACCTCTATCAAGCATGATGTTAATAACATCCTCTGCTTCGTCTACTTTACCTTCTTTGCAAAATGCATCAACTAATATAGTAAAGGTGCGCACACTTGGAGAGATCCCAACATCCAACATTTCTTGAAGCATCTTAGAGGCTTCATCCCAACGTCCTAAATTACAAAGGCCATCAATCAAAGAGTTGTAAGTGATGACATCGGGTGAGATGCCTTTTTGGAAAACCATTTCTTTGAAGAGTTTGAAAGCATCATCAATCATTTTGTCCTTGCAAAGACTATCAATGATGGTGTTATATGTCACAACATTAGGTTTACAACCCTTTTCATCCATAAGCCTAAGCAATTGAATGGCAATAACGTTATTACCAACCTTGCAAAGCCCTTTAATCATAGTGTTATACATAACTACATTAGGTTCACAAAGTTTATCTTTAATCAATTTCTTGAAGAATATCTCGGCCTCAAGAATCTTATCTTCAAGGACAAGTCCATTCAAAAGGGTATTAAAAGTGACGACGTCAGGTATAATACCACGCTTGAAGTTCCAGGCAAAGACAGCAAAAGCTTCATTGGTGCGATACAAATGACAACAACACTTGATAATAATGTTCATAGTGTAGTCATCAACAGGAACACCGATGGCGCACATTTTCTTGAAAAGATCAAGTGAATGGGAAAAATGTTTCATTTTGGTAACAGATTGCAACAACTGATTAAACTTAATAATCGAAGGAAAAGGTCGCCTCTGTGACATTTGATCAAACAGGTTCAGAGCATGATCTAAATTGGAAACTTTTTGAAACTTAGATTGAGTATGACCATCAACATTTGAAGAAGAATAACTGGAGTGAATTTGGGAAACTAAAAATGTGTTATCAGCACAGAATCTTAAACCTAATCGGGAATATGAAAGAGGGGTTTTAAGGATATTACCTCTGAAACTGGAGAAAACATTTACAGCAAATGATTTTGAGCGATTCATCATCATGGTCGATTCACCACTACTGTTTCAACGGTTCAAGGGTACTTCAACCAATTATAGTGGTTGGTAAACAAGTAAAATAAAAACAGAAAAAGCATGTCCTATTTCTGATTTAAAAAGGGGAATTCAAAATACCCTTATAAAATACGAGTAGCTTTATAACTAGGGGTGACAACGGTACCGTACCTGCAACCGTTTATAATATCCAAACCCATACCCATCTCATTACCTGCCAGATACCCGATTAATATTATCAATCGTTTTTTTCGGGTTTCAACCAACTATAATGGTTCATGTCTTCTTTCTGATTTTAAAAGGGGAATTCAAAATACGCTTATTTTAAAATGACAATATTTAAATAGTTCAAATCACAATATTTTCATACATATCTCGAACATGACTCGAACCTACGACAACAACTTGATTGGTGGACACATTTTTAAGACATAAACGGAGAATGAGTAAAAAACATACTCCGTAACATAATAACTAATAATGGTATTTGATTTTTGTTACCTTTTTTTTTTTTTTTTTTTAATAATTGAGGTTATTTATGTTTTTTAGCCGACTAATTTGTGGGAGTTAAGGTCACCGCCTCACAAACTCAAACCGGACAAAGTACCTTCTTTCAAGAGGTTAGTGTCGCCACTTAAAATCATTTGCACCAAAGATTAATTGATTTCAAGACCTATCAAACAAGACAATTTGCAGCAGTTGATTTTTGTACGATTCAGGAAAGAGTTAGTTGTGATATTACCTGTAAATTTGTAGAAAACATTAATATTAACTCATTTTGAGTGATTCGTCAACATGTATGCTTGACAAAAGTAGTTGTAAGGTAACTGGTAACTTTTAACGAGAACTACAAGCTGTAACTTTTTGGTTTATAAAAATGTTTGATAAATTTATTGTAGTTGTAACTATGATGTGTAAAATGATATAAAAGGATATTTGTGTGATTATATTTTAAAATCGTAAAGATGTTAAACTCATTATATGAAAAAACAAATTTAATGTTTTCTAAAGATAATTTGCTCGCAATCATCATCGACACCGTGCTTTTAAAACTAAGTAACAACATCATGACGATTATGTTTCATTCTAACGCTTGTCTCACCAGCGTTTAATTTGGGGCTAGTTAGCAAAATTAAAAGCTTCTACTATCTATTAACAAACAAAGCTTTTTGTAAATGAGAGCTTATTTTTTCAAAACAAAATATGACGTCCAACAACTTTACGCCTTCATATCACTAATACTAAGTTCAATTTTCGATAAACAGAAAGAGCGTTTTTGTAAAATATTCATTACAAGTATCAGGAGTATGATCAATATATACAAAAGCAGAAGTCAACATAAAAAAGTCCACTATGACTTGGCAAACTAAACAGAGTCTAAGTAATCTTAACAGAAAGGCTAACAACATTCTAACTACCTTAAGGGCACGTTTGGTAGAGAGAATTTCAGAGATTAGAAATGAAGTAGAGAATAGAATTCAGAGAATAGAAATGGGTAGAGAAATTTAAAGTCAATTCTAGTGTTTGGTAACATGAGAAATAAACTCGAGAATTGACAAAAAAAAAAAAAAAAAAAAACTTTTTATTGAAAGAATTAGAACTTTTGTTTGTTGATTTAAAAAAAATATATATATTTTTTATAAATAACAATTCTAAAAAATATATATTTAAAAGAAAATATTTTTTTTTTAAATTATTCTTTTTATTATTTTTTTATTTTTTAAAAAAACTTATTTAAAAAAAAATATTTTTTTTAATTTATTTTAAAATTTATTTTTTATAAAATTAATTAAAAAAATTATTTAAAAAATTTTATTTTTTCTAAATAACAATTCTATAAAAAATATATTTTAAAAAAATATATTTTTTTAAATTATTTTTTATAAAAAATTTATTTAAAAAAAAAAAAAAAAAAAAAAAACTTATTTTATAAAAAATTTATTTTAAAAAAATTATTAATTTATTTTATATAAATTATTTTTTAAAAATGTTTTTTTTTTAAAAAAAAATTAAACAAATTACTTTTTTAAATAATCTATTTGATACTAAAATACACATGTAAGTTAAAAAAGAAAAAATACAACCAATTCTCACATGTACCCCACCATTTCCACTCCAACTAGAAGGGAAATCAAAGAATTCAAAAATACAAAGGGAGCATTTCTTGAGAATTGGTCTCATTTCTTTGGCTCATTTCTTTGACTTACTAAACACGAGAATTGGTCTCAATTCCATTTCCCCACCCTTATTTCTCGGTACCAAACATGCCCTAAATATCTACCAACTATAGAGTATAATTTATTACAATGTGATCTATTACTTACAAGTATGTGTATCTTGTGAAGGCTTAACTTTCTTCTTCTAATGCATCGAACTACAGTTGCCTTCATAAAACTCTACTTAAATTTAGTTGCTTACTCACGAATAGGTCAAGTAATGGTTACTGGTAAGTAGCATTCTCATTGATGACGTATGGTCCGGGAAGGATATAAAGGAGCAAGTCCCCTTCCGGGGCTGGAGCAAATCCCCTTCCGGGGCTGGAGCAAGACCCTTCCGGGGCTGGAGCAAATCCCCTTCCGGGGCTGCAGCAAGACCCTTCCGGGCTAAATATTTCCCGCCTAAATACGTCGCTATCATGACCTGGGCCCACCAGACAATGATAAATAAGTCCTATAAATAGAAGGCATTGATCACTCTCAATGGTATGATCTCTCTCTCACTAAAACACACACATACCTCTTACTAAACTGACTTGACCGTCGGAGGGTGGCTCCGGGGCTTCGGCCCCGGGACCCCTTCTAACCGGTTTATTTCTTGTACTGCAGCAGATATCCAAGATCGGGATGACATGGGACGGCTCAATCTATTGTCAACCTCAGCCCGACTGATTTATGCTTCAACACTCATCAAAGCAAAAAACCATTAGACATCAAACCACTATAAACAGATGCGTGTTTATGCTGCAATTCCCTGCAAATATCAGTTAACATCGATTGATTACTGAAGATAGTATATATTATCTAAGTTTTTCGCAGTGAAAAGATTGAATACTACAAAGTAATTGGGCAGGGAGGGAGACATGGAAGACTGTTTGGGTTCAACTCGCAGATTCTAAATGCTCAGGTGTATATATGGAGATATAGATGCAGATGGGTTACGTGCTGTTACCCACAACTACACAACTGAAGAAATATTGTGATCTGGTATTCAGATTTGATGCAAAAAATCAGTGCAGAATAGTAATGGTCATGGTCAACCTATGGCCTTACAAATAACCTTTAATCATATGATCAATATACACTCAGAATATTATTTTAGTGCTTTATGCTAACCTACAACATAGAATAAGGCAAATCTTCATATCTCATCGTGGACCTGAAGATGCTTGAAAAATAGGAATATAGTCGCAGTCTTTGCTTGATTCACAGTAAAGCAATAGGTCATTTAAATACAAAAGTACAAATACTCAATAACTGTGAATTCATTAAAATGAAAATGACAAATAACCATGAGTCCATGACTTTAGCAATAGTTAACAGCTAGTATCATGAATTAACAATAGGTCACATAAATACAACAAATACAAATACTCAACAGTTTTGGATTCATTGAAATGAAACTGTCAAATGACTAACAACATGACTCCCAAATGAAATTTTGGTACTGATTTCCTACTTTCTTCATCAAAGAGCAGTATTTGCTATTTAGGTGAAAAGTTAGGATTGTTCATCAATTCTTTTGGCACAAGCTTACCGATCAAGTCAAGTAAAGTGTTATTTAACGAACCTCCAGCGATTTGGTCTAATAACAGTGATAAAGTTGTAGCATCAAGTGAGTAACCTCTTCCATCCATTTCCTGTAAAAGCATCTCTACATCATCACAATGATTGTTCTTTAGATATCCTTGGAGAAGAACACGGTAAGTAACATTATCCGGAGGGAAGTCACTCTCTGCCATTTTAAGAAACAAGTCTTTTGCATCACCCACTAGACCTTCCCTACACAGCCCACTAATCATCACATTATATGTTCGAACATTAGGACGCAATCCTTTATCAGTTAGATCCTGGAAAAGAAGCCTTGCAATATCAAGCTTCCCACATTTGCTAGCACCATCAATTAGGATATTGTACACAACGATATCAGAAGTTAGTTTACTATCACCCATTAAATGAAACAAAGAGAGTGCCTCTTCTATTTGATGGTTGTTGCAAAGACCCTCTAGAATAATTCCATAAGTCAATTGATCCAGCATTTGACCTTTTCCATGCATCTCATCAAAGAGTTTCCGTGCATCTCCACAACGTCCAACCCGAAACAATCCTTGTATCATGGTACTGTAAGTGACTACACTGTGTTTCAAACCTTTTCTGGATATTTCATTAAAGAGATCCATCGCCTCATCTATTTTCAAACTCTTGCAATACCCATTCAGTAAACTATTGTATGAAATAACATCAGGGACAAGACCTCTAAACACCATTGAATCAAAAATGGTCTTTGCTTTGCTCATTTCACCACGCAAACAGTAACCATCAATTAGTGAATTGTATGTCACTATGTCTGGAACAATACCTTTTTCAATCATGATGTCAATAACATTCTCAGCGTCTTCAACCATACCTTCTTTGCAAAATGCATCAACTAATATAGTAAAGGTGTGCACACTTGGAGAGATCCCAACATCCAACATTTCTTGAAGCATCTTAGAGGCTTCATCCCAACGACCTAAATTACAAAGGCCATCAGTCAAACAGTTGTAAGTGATGACATCGGGTGCGATGCCTTTTTGGAAAACCATTTCTTTGAAGAGTTTGAAAGCATCATCAATCATTTTGTCCTTGCAAAGACTATCAATGATGGTGCTATATGTAACAACATCAGGTTTACAACCCTTTTCATCCATAAGCCTAAGCAATTGAATGGCAATAACGTTATTACCAACCTTGCAAAGCCCTTTAATCATAGTGTTATACATAACTACATTAGGTTCACAAAGTTTATCTTTAATCAATTTCTTGAAGAATATCTCGGCCTCAAGAATCTTATCTTCAAGGACAAGTCCATTCAAAAGGGTATTAAAAGTGACGACGTCAGGTATAATACCACGCTTGAAGTTCCAGGCAAAGACAGCAAAAGCTTCATTGGTGCGATACAAATGACAACAACACTTGATAATAATGTTCATAGTGTAGTCATCAACAGGAACACCGATGGCGCACATTTTCTTGAAAAGATCAAGTGAATGGGAAAAATGTTTCATTTTGGTAACAGATTGCAACAACTGATTAAACTTAATAATCGAAGGAAAAGGTCGCCTCTGTGACATTTGATCAAACAGGTTCAGAGCATGATCTAAATTGGAAACTTTTTGAAACTTAGATTGAGTATGACCATCAACATTTGAAGAAGAATAACTGGAGTGAATTTGGGAAACTAAAAATGTGTTATCAGCACAGAATCTTAAACCTAATCGGGAATATGAAAGAGGGGTTTTAAGGATATTACCTCTGAAACTGGAGAAAACATTTACAGCAAATGATTTTGAGCGATTCATCATCATGGTCGATTCACCACTACTGTTTCAACGGTTCAAGGGTACTTCAACCAATTATAGTGGTTGGTAAACAAGTAAAATAAAAACAGAAAAAGCATGTCCTATTTCTGATTTAAAAAGGGGAATTCAAAATACCCTTATAAAATACGAGTAGCTTTATAACTAGGGGTGACAACGGTACCGTACCTGCAACCGTTTATAATATCCAAACCCATACCCATCTCATTACCTGCCAGATACCCGATTAATATTATCAATCGTTTTTTCGGGTTTCAACCAACTATAATGGTTCATGTCTTCTTTCTGATTTTAAAAGGGGAATTCAAAATACGCTTATTTTAAAATGACAATATTTAAATAGTTCAAATCACAATATTTTCATATATATCTCGAACAAGACTCGAACCTACGACAACAACTTGATTGGTGGACACATTTTTAAGACATAAACGGAGAATGAGTAAAAAACATACTCCGTAACATAATAACTAATAATGGTATTTGATTTTTGTTACCTTTTTTTTTTTTTTTTAATAATTGAGGTTATTTATGTTTTTTAGCCGACTAATTTGTGGGAGTTAAGGTCACCGCCTCACAAACTCAAACCGGACAAAGTACCTTCTTTCAAGAGGTTAGTGTCGCCACTTAAAATCATTTGCACCAAAGATTAATTGATTTCAAGACCTATCAAACAAGACAATTTGCAGCAGTTGATTTTTGTACGATTCAGGAAAGAGTTAGTAGTGATATTACCTGTAAATTTGTAGAAAACATTAATATTAACTGATTTTGAGTGATTCGTCAACATGTATGCTTGACAAAAGTAATTGTAAGGTAACTGGTAACTTTTAACGAGAGCTACAAGCTGTAACTTTTTGGTTTATAAAAATGTTTGATAAATTAATTGTAGTTGTAACTATGATGTGTAAAAGGATATAAAAGGACATTTGTGTGATTATATTTTAAAATTGTAAAGATGTTAAACTCATTATATGAAAAAACAAATTTAATGTTTTCTAAAGATAATTTGCTCGCAATCATCATCGACACCGTGCTTTTAAAACTAAGTAACAACATCATGACGGTTATGTTTCATTCTAACGCTTGTCTCACCAGCGTTTAATTTGGGGCTAGTTAGCAAAATTAAAAGCTTCTACTATCTATTACCAAACAAAGCTTTTTGTAAATGAGAGCTTATTTTTTCAAAACAAAATATGACTGTCCAACAACTTTACGCCTTCATATCACTAATACTAAGTTCAATCTTCGATAAACAGAAAGAGCGTTTTTGTAAAATATTCATTACAAGTATCAGGAGTATGATCAATATATACAAAAGCAGAAGTCAACATAAAAAAGTCCACTATGACCAAACTAAACAGAGTCTAAGTAATCTTAACAGAAAGGCTAACAACATTCTAACTACCTTAAATATCTACCAACTATAGAGTATAATTTATTACAATGTGAACTATTACTTACAAGTATGTGTATCTTGTGAAGGCTTAACTTTCTTCTTCTAATGCATCGAACTACAGTTGCCTTCATAAAACTCTACTTAAATTTAGTTGCTTACTCACGAATAGGTCTAAGTAATGGTTACTGGTAAGTAGCATTCTCATCAAAGCAAAAAACCATTAGACATCAAACCACTATAAACAGATGCGTGTTTATGCTGCAATTCCCTGCAAATATCAGTTAACATCGATTGATTACAGAAGATACTATATAATATCTAAGTTTTTCGCAGTGAAAAGATTGAATACTACAAAGTAATTGGGCAGGGAGGGAGACATGGAAGACTGTTTGGGTTCAACTCGCAGATTCAAAATGCTCAGGTTTATATATGGAGATATAGATGCAGATGGGTTACATGCTGTTACCCACAACTGCACAACTGAAGAAATATTGTGATCTGGTATTCAGATTTGATGCAAAAAATCAGTGCAGAATAGTAAGGGTCATGGTCAACCTATGGCCTTACAAATAACCTTTAATCATATGATCAATATACACTCGGAATATTATTTTAGTGCTTTATGCTAACCTACAACATAGAATAATGCAAATCTTCATATCTCATCGTGGACCTGAAGATGCTTGAAAGATAGGAACATAATCGCAGTCTTTGCTTGATTCACAGTAAAGCAATATGTCATTTAAGTACAAAAATTACCAATACTCAATAACTGTTAATTCATTGAAATGAAAATGTCAAATAACCATGAGTCCATGACTTGCAATAATTAACAGCTAGTATCATGAATTAACAATAGGTCATATAATTACAACAAATACAAATATTCAACAGTTTTGGATTCATTGAAATGAAACTGTCAAATGAACAACAACATGACACCCAAATGAAATTTTGGTACTGATTTCCTACTTTCTTCATCAACGTGCAGTATTTGCTATTTAGGTGAAAAGTTAGGACTGCTAATCAATTCTTTTGGCACAAGCTTTCTCATCAAGTCAAGTAAAGTGTTATTTAATGAACCTCCAGCTATTTGGTCTAATAACAGTGATAAAGTTGTAGCATCAAGTGAGTAACCTCTTCCATCCATTTCCTGTAAAAGCATCTCTACATCATCACAGTGATTGTTCTTTAGATATCCTTGGAGAAGAACACGGTAAGTAACATTATTTGGCCGGTAGCCACTTTCTTCCATTTTAAGAAACAATCGTTTTGCATCACCCAATAGACCTTCCCTACACAACCCAATAATCATCACATTATATGTTTGAATATCAGGATGCATACCTTTATTAGTTAGATCCAAGAAAAGACCCTTTGCAATATCAAACTTCACACATTTGCTTGCTCCATCCATGAGGATAGAGTATACAACTTCAGAATTTAGCTTGCTATCACACATTAAATGAAACAAAGATAATGCCTCTTCTATCTGACGGTTAGTGCAAAGACCCTTTAGAATAATTCCATAAGTCAATTGATCCGGCATTTGACCTTTTGCATGCATCTCATCAAAGAGTTTCCGTGCATCTCCACATCGACCAACCTGAAACAATCCTTGTATCATGGTACTGTAAGTGACTACATTGGGTTTCAAACCTTTTCTGGTTATTTCATTAAAGAGATCCATCGCCTCATCTATTTTCAAACTCTTGCAATACCCATTCAGTAAAGTACTATATGAAACAACATTAGGGACAAGACCTCTAAACACCATTGAATCAAAAATGGTCTTTGCTTTGCTCATTTCACCACGCAAACAGTAACCATCAATTAGTGAATTGTATGTCACTATGTCTGGAACAATACCTCTATCAAGCATGATGTTGATAACATCCTCTGCTTCGTCTACTTTACCTTCTTTGCAAAATGCATCAACTAATATAGTAAAGGTTTGCACATCCGGAGAGATTCCAACATCCAACATTTCTTTAAGCATCTTAGAGGCTTCATCCCAACGTCCTAAATTACAAAGGCCATCAATCAAAGAGCTGTAAGTGATGACATCGGGTGAGATGCCTTTTTGGAAAACCATTTCTTTGAAGAGTTTGAAAGCATCATCAATCATTTTGTCCTTGCAAAGACTATCAATGATGGTGTTATATGTCACAACATCAGGTTTACAACCCTTTTCATCCATAAGCCTAAGCAATTGAATGGCAATAACGTTATTCCCGATCTTGCAAAGCCCTTTAATCATAGTGTTATACATAACCACATCAGGTTCACAAAGTTTATCTTTAATCAATTTCTTGAAGAATATCTCGGCCTCAAGAATCTTATCTTCAAGGACAAGTCCATTCAAAAGGGTACTAAAAGTGAAGACGTCAGGTATAATACCACGCTTGAAGTTCCAGGCAAAGACAGCAAAAGCTTCATTGGTGCGATACAAATGACAACAACACTTGATAATAATGTTCATAGTGTAGTCATTAACAGGAACACCGATGGCGCACATTTTCTTGAAAAGATCAAGTGAATGGGAAAAATGTTTCATTTTGGTAAGAGATTGCAACAACTGAGTAAACTCAACAACAGAAGGCAGAGGTCGCCTCTGTGACATTTGATCAAACAGGTTCAGAGCATGATCTAAATTGGAAACTTTTTGAAACTTAGATTGAGTATGACCAACAACATTTGAAGAAGAATAACTGGAGTGAATTTGGGAAACTAAAAATGTGTTATCAGCACAGAATCTTAAGCCTAATCGGGAATATGAAAGAGGGGTTTTAAGGATATTACCTCTGAAATTGGAGAAAACATTTACAGCAAATGATTTTGAGCGATTCATCATCATGGTCGATTCACCACTATTGTTTCAACGGTTCAACGGTACTTCAACCAACTATACTGGTTGGTAAACAAGTAAAATAAAAACTGAAAAAGCGTGTCCTATTTCTGATTTAAAAAGGGGAATTCAAAATACCCTTATAAAATACGAGTAGCTTTATAACTAGGGGTGACAACGGGTACCCGTACCTGCAACCGTTTATAATATCCAAACCCATACCCATCTCATTACCTGCCAGATACTCGATTAATATTATCAATCGTTTTTTCGGGTTTCAACCAACTATAATGGTTCATGTCTTCTTTCTGATTTTAAAAGGGGAATTCAAAATACGCTTATTTTAAAATGACAATATTTAAATAGTTTCATATCACAATATTTTCATATATATCTCGAACAAGACTCGTACCTAGTTCATATCAAAATATTTTCATATATATCTCGAACAAGACTCGTACCTAGGACAACAACTTGATTGGTGGACACATTTTTAAGACATATTCGGAGAATGAGTAAAAAACATACTCCGTAACATAATAACTAATACTGGTATTTGTTTTTTGTTGCCATTTTTTTTTATTTTAATAATTGAGGTTATTTATGTTTTTTAGCCGACTAATTTGTGGGAGTTAAGGTCACCGCCTCACAAACTCAAACCGGACAAAGTACCTTCTTTCAAGAGGTTAGTGTCGCCACTTAAAATCATTTGCACCAAAGATTAATTGATTTCAAGACCTATCAAACAAGACAATTTGCAGCAGTTGATTTTTATACGATTCAGGAAAGAGTTAGTTGTGACATTGCCTGTAAATTTGTAGAAAACATTAATATTAACTGATTTTGAGTGATTCGTCAACATGTATGCTTGACAAAAGTAGTTGTAAGGTAACTGGTAACTTTTAACGAGAGCTACAAGCTGTAACTTTTTGGTTTATAAAAATGTTTGATAAATTTATTGTAGTTGTAACTATGATGTGTAAAATGATATAAAAGGATATTTGTGTGATTATATTTTAAAATCGTAAAGATGTTAAACTCATTATATGAAAAAACAAATTTAAAGTTTTCTAAAGATAATTTGCTCGCAATCATCATTGACACCGTGCTTTTAAAACTAAGTAACAACATCATGACGGTTATGTTTCATTCTAACGCTTGTCTCACCAGCGTTTAATTTGGGGCTAGTTAGCAAAATTAAAAGCTTCTACTATCTATTACCAAACAAAGCTTTTTGTAAATGAGAGCTTATTTTTTCAAAACAAAATATGACGTCCAACAACTTTACGCCTTCATATCACTAATACTAAGTTCAATTTTCGATAAACAGAAAGAGCATTTTTGTAAAATATTCATTATGTTGTGAATAATCATGAACAAGAAAGAAAGATGTAAGGAGAAGAGATAATTCTTATTATTGAGATAATCAAGGTTACAAGTGAATTGTATATATAGGGTAGATGAATACATCTCAAACCCTAAAGCCCACTAAAAATAAATGTGAATAGACACATAAGCCCATAAGCCCATAAGTAATATTTTACAACACTCCTCCTTGGATATTCATCATTTATTATACGCCATAGACTGCCTCATTAAAAACCTTATCAAGAAAAACCCAGTGGGATAAAAAACTTGATGAAGGGAAAAAGAGTGCAGTGCGCATAATATGCTCCTCCTCATCAAATTAACTCCATCCTTTTGTAGATCATATGTAAAGAAAAACTTCGAAGAAATGTGCTTTGTTTTGTCTCCTTTGATATACCCTTTCTTGATTTGAGCTATACACGCCGCATTGTCTTCATATAGTAAGGTTGGATTTCCTTTGATAGACTTGAGACCGCATTCTTCTTGGATGTATTGAATCATCGATCTTAACCAAACGCATTCTTCTTGGATGGTTTGATGATGTAGCAATTAAAAGGATATGGACATCCATTCCATAATTATTTATAACACTTCCCATTTGATGTCCATTTGAAGATTACGCCTCGCTAAAACCTTACTAGAAAAAACCCAATGGGGACAAAACCATGGTAAAAAATGCAACGCGTATTTCACTTCCCCTGATGATCACATCACTTGAATTATTTAGTTGGTGCAATCCATTATAATAAACCAACTTTTTGAATACCAATGTAGCAAGTGTTTTCATAGAACAAACATATTTAATTATAGCATGAAGAAGGGTTCTCCACATGTTGTTCACATATCCAGAAGGATTAAACACACGTCATAAATCTAATGCAAGTACATCATCGTACTTCATACACTATACATTGCCAACAAATTCAAAGTAAATGATTTATTATATCATGTATGGATACTAGCGAGAATTATCCATGTTTAATATAATTTCAAATATATTTTGTGATCATCTTTATAAGTCAAAATGAGACTTTTCAACTTCATGTGACCTCATAGCCATGAGCGTCATAGAGTGCATTTAACATGTTATTTTAACTTTCTTAATGCACAAGGATTTTATCCTTAAGAAGTTCAATTCATAAACTAAGACAAACTTTGTCTTTTATTTCAAGTTTAGTTTCTAAGCATTCAATCGCTTTTATAATCTCTCAAAGAGTTTCATTGACATATCATAGTCAAATTCAGATATCCTTATAAAATTTCATGGGCGACCATAATCAAATATGCTCATATTGCTTGATCTCATACAATGATTTATTCAGTTTAATCAAGTTGTGTTCTCAAAATTTTTTCTTATATGCTTCAAACATTTTAAATAACGAGACATGCTTCATGCATTTTATATCCTTTTAGGAATCCGAACATCAAATGAGCACTTACTCATATTCTTTTAGGTGCATATCAGTATTTCTCATATTGCCAGACTTATATAATATCAAAATACTTATTGGATCCACCACATGAGATCATGTCTCATTATTATTTTCACGTCTTTGCGAAAATGTAAATTCAGCACATTAATTTCGCTTTCTTATAAAGACATATATTAATCCAATAAGTTTACACATTCATGTGTACGGACTTCAATTCCCATATGTCTCATCACAAGAGACTTCAATCTTTCACTAGTTACTTGCGTCTTTACATTATGGCCAATCATTGCACTTCTTGTAAGATTATTTCCAAGATCCTCACTGTTATTATAGCGTTATTTTGTGATAAATTCGTTATCTTGCGCATCATTAGATACGATTGTACTATCGACGTTGATTCAACTCTTTTCGATTCCACATTTTACTAGACATTATATTTATTAAGATCTCATAGTTTTAAATGTACATGAGGTTCTTTTAGAATCCTCTTTGTCTAGTATCTCAGTACGAGACTATTATGGGGTCTTTATTACCTCGATATGACCATCTTAACTTCTTGCTCCATTTATATATCATTTGAGGATTTATATTTGGAATCAATTGTTCTATCACGCAATAGGCGTGCCATAGAATCATTAACAATCATTGGTTGTCCAGTTGGGACACAAATATAAGTTGGAGCATTAGCCGCGTATAAAAAATCTAGTTACTCTGTTTAGGTCACCAAATATGTCTGGCATTTTCTAGATCATAAAAAAATGAATTACACTTTGAACTTCAAGTTCATATCCATTAGTGTTGTGAGGATCAACATTTACATTATTTAAAATTCATTCCAAATTCTTGCTGTTTATTCTCTTCCCCTGAATGAATTATCATTCTCAATATCTCACATTTTGCGTTGTGGCGGATTCACTATAAGTCGCATAATTGCATGACTTTTAGATGGGAGATAAATGGTTCGTGACCGAAAAATCATTAAATTGGAAGGAATCATTATAAATTTTGGCATGATGCAAATTCATGTTCTATCATTTAAATAACATGCCCCATAAACCATTAATTTTGCTCTCACAATTATTGGCTTTGTAATAAATTGAAAACGTTTATAAACGCTTCAACAAAAGCATTTCGCTTACCAACATGAGCTACAAGTGTTCAACACTTGTTCCAATAATTACCAAATACTTGGAATTTCTAACCACCATTTCCAAAAATATAATATGGAAAACATGCTCGCATTCTTATAAGCGGAGCCATTAATCACGCTAACTTCATGTTGCGTCTTTCATGATCATTTTGACGATGCATCGATTTTAAAATCAAAATGATCTAAATGGCACTTGTATAGGCCTATATATATCTCTTTTGGATATTTTCAAAAACTCTAAGGGAATGAGCCCTTACTTTAAATTGGTGGTAATATTTGAAGTATTAACTTCTATTGAGAGCAATAAAGACAATGAAAAAATCATTGAAGAAACTCATGGTTCTTTTATATATTCGCATCATCATTGACTCGAGATGGTCCAACTGGTCATGCCTCATAATAATATAATTTTGGCACATAAACTTATGTTATGGCTTGTCGAGGAAGATGCAAGAGAATATAATGCATCATTAATATAAAATTTCATTCCTCGTAACAAGTTTATATTTTCTTTTACGGAGCAAAATTGTCTTTGCATAGATTCTTACATCTATGAATATAGTGTGTAATATATTTGACACACTTGTATTTTGCATACATCACATTGCATTTTACATGAATCACATTCTCGTTTGCTCCTTGCTTATTTTGCCACTAATAGTGGTTTGTCAATTTCATATTACTTTGACCATATCCTTTACCATGATAAATGATCTTTAGACATTTATCATTATACATTCACTTGATGGAATGGAGATCTTACATTGATCATTTTATCACATTCACATTCTCATGAGGGAATGAAGATTTTTATGTTGATCATCTCATCACATTCACAAAATTTATTGAACGGGTTTATGGTGTTTGTTCAAATACTCATTGCTTTGTTTGGCACAAGAAAAACTTGTATCAAAGCATCGTTCTCGATATATGAGCATATCGAGGCATCAACCATCTCATCTCATATTTTCGTATCATTTAGATGTAATATTGAATATAGCGCGCACTTACAAGAATTTCTTTCACTTGATGGTCAAATAATTCTTTTAGAGTTTACCATAATTTTGACAGATTTTCACCTGTTGAATATTCTGTGGTTCAATTTGATCAATTATTATTCTCGAGAATTTTAAATCATGACACGTTTCAAATTTAGTATTCACACTAAACTATAGCATTATTATTCTTAAATTAAATTGATACAAATTCTTTTATGGCTTTCATATAAGTCAATACAAATCACTTTCAAGGTTTAAAATTTAGTATTCACATTAAGCTATAGCATTATTAAAGAAGAAAACATGTCTATACTAGCGAAAATTATTCTATTTCCGAAACACCATATGTTCTTAAACAGTTAATTAAGTTCTCCATAAGCAAATAAAATCGCATGATATATAAGTTACACATATAAGGCAAAATCGGTGGTACAATCGGGGAACTAAAACATCTTATTCATCTACATATTCAAATAAATTGTGTTGCCATCAACGTACAAAAAAAAAAAAAAAAAAAAAAAAAAAAAAAAAAAAACTCACGTTCACTGTGTACTTGTGTCAAAGCCACCAAATCACAATTTACATGATCTAACATTAAGGTTTAATGGCATATAAAATTAAAAATCATACTATTGGATTTTCAATATAGCCAACTAACTATTATATTAACAATTAAAGATTTAAGTGTTAAACCCATACAAAATCTTGAAGCTAAAGTAACATGTCAAAAATGCAAACCAAGGCTTTAGTCCCGCATAGTAAGAATCAATTCAAAATTTCTTTTTCCATAGTTTGTACATAGCAATGAACATAGTGAAGTATAACATATATCATAAATTCTCATGCTTTTTTTTCTATTGAAGGGATCAAACACGTAAAACTATTTTATGTTTTATAAATCAAACAATTGGTCATCATTATAACAACATGTGAATATAGATATGTTGCAAATAATAAACCAACTAACAAGTTAAATCATCACTATTCAATTCATCACAAATGACCTTTCAATTATAGATGTCATAATACAATTATACGAGACATATCAGATCAAAACCATGATAGTATTGCTAATAAAAGTATCTTATTGTATCACTTCAATTAGAAGAAAAAAAAAATGGGACTAGAACCATGATAAATCAATTATGCAAACGTAACTATAAAATAGTTGGTAACTTGATGAGGTATGTCCTCCTCCGAAGTATCCGGAGGAGACAATCACAATTAGCTCCAAACGTTTCTAAGGCAAAACCACTCCATGATGAGGAGAGCTGTCTGCTCAGGAGAGCCGTCTACTCAGGAGAGCCGTCTGCTCAGGAGAGCTGTCTGCTCAGAAGAACAATGCTTGCTCAAGAAGCATAACGAAGGAGCAATGCCTACTTCGGAGCTAGTACACTGACCATCAGAGCTAGTACACTGGCAACTGACATACGTAGTACGATGATGTACGGATAACACAAGTGCTTGGTCCACAAACTAGCATGGAGACAACTTTGACCCCGGAGACCAAGCCGGGTGCTTATCAGCGCCTTACGTGCTGCACCTAGAAGACAACTTAGCTTCCATCAAGGGTTTTGGCATGGAGCTAATCACAGGTAGTATAAAAGGAACTGTTCACACACATGAACGGGATCTACACACACAGACTCCGATACAGACTTCTCTCCACCCTTACTTCTCTTTACTTATTGCTTATCACTCATACCAAGTACTCATTCTCACACCGGAGCTTGGTCTCGGACTAAAAACCCGGGGCGAGCTAACGGTGTCTTCTCTTATTTTCAGCCTACAAGAAGAAGGAGCTGCCGCGGAGTCTCCTGAAGCTTAGGGTTGAAGAGCATCTACGAACATTTGCTCAAACATTGGCGCCATCCGTGGGACGCTTATACCAATCTATCAGAGCTTTAAGCAATGGACGGTGGTATGATAGGTCCTCATCCGGAGGAAGGTGAGAACCTGAACACTGGTGTGGAAGGGACAGGGAGAACTCCTCCGGGAGGACACTCCGCTCCCTCCGGACCAGCTCAGGAAGGGCCTTCTCCGGCCTATGTGAAGGAAAACATTGATGCGTTAAGAACTATGATCAAGGAACTTGATAGCAAAGGGAAGGAGAAGGCAACCCCTCGCAAACTCTCATACGGAGGATCAAGAAGTGCTGAATCGGAGAACTCTCAAAAGAGTCTGTCGGTGGGTGAGGCCGGAGGATACTCCTCCGATGGATCATCCAAGTCTAGAAGGAGCAGGTCACGATCTGCTAGAAGACACTGGAAGAGTATCTCCAAGCGAAAGTCCTATGCTAAGTCTCATCGCCCAGAAAGGTCAGAAGGACGAAGCAGGTCTAGGACCAAGAGTGTTAAGTCGAAGTCTCGGTCAGCAAGAGCCTCTCGAAGGAAGTCAAGTTCGGAATCAGGATACGATACTATATCTGGAGATAGCACAGAGGACCTGAACACGCCTTACAAGCGGCCAAAGCCTATGCCGTTCACCTCTCGGATTACGCGTTTTAGGTACCATCGAAGGGCTAAGCTTCCAGCGAATATTCGGGTGTATGAAGGAAACAAGGATCCGGACGATCACCTTAGCATCTTCTCGGCTGCGGCCGAGCAGGAGGAGTGGCCTATGCTTGTGTGGTGTAAGATGTTTCGTCAGACCTTGAGTGGTTCGGCAAGGAATTGGTTTGACAGCCTTGACCCAAAAAGTATTGATGGGTTTGAGGAATTGAGCAACAAGTTTTTGGAAGAGTTCTCGCAACAGAAGAGATACGATAAGGATCCGACAGAGATCCACGGGATCAAGCGGAAGCCGAATGAAGGACTCCAGGCATTTATGGATCGATTCAAGGAAGAGAGCTCCCACATCAAGGGGGTGCCCCCAGTACTAAGGATATCCGCGTTCATGCATGGACATGGTCATCCAGAGTTAGCCAAAAAGCTTAATGACAAAATTCCTATGACTGTTGATGAAATGTGGGAAAGAGTCAGGGCCTTCATCAGAGGTGAGACGGCAGCTGACACCACCGAAGTTATTAAGGTTCCACATTGGGAGAAGAAGCCTGATAGAGGCACATGGTCCGGTAGTCCAAATGGGCCTAGAAATCGAAACAACAGAAGAGGGCAGGGTCGTAGCATGGGAACGTGCGCTCCGTATGTGAAGAGAGAGGGATTCACCCCTCTAACCAAGACTCCGAAGGAGATACTCGCCATGAATAATGTGAACTTTCCTCCCCCTCCTCCTTTGATTGGCACTCCGGAAAGTAAGAATATGCATAAGTTCTGTGACTATCACCAAGATAGGGGACACAACACTAATGATTGCTACCAGCTAAAGAAGCAGATTGAGGAAGCAGTAGCCTCTGGAAAGCTAGCTCACTTGGTGAAAGACATCCGACAGGGAAACCCGAAGAATAGAGCAGCTGCTAAGGGAAAGGCAAAGGTCATTGGCATGGTAAGATCCCAGGGGTACCGGAAGAGACCCTACGAGAAAGTGGAACATTGGATGGACAATGAGATAGCATTCCCCCCCATCCCTCGATATCAGTTGGTAGATACTCCCATTATAGTCGAGGCCACGATTGAAGGCTTTCAGGTGAGAAGAATTTATGTAGATGGGGGGAGTTCATCCGAGATCATGTATGATCATTGTTTTAGAAACTTTGATTACCGAACCAGATCAAGGTTGAAGGAGTCTAGGATACCATTGGTAGGATTCTCTGGAGAAGTCAGCTACCCACTAGGAGTCATTGACTTGGAAGTCACTATGGGGGAGTATGATAGGACCCGAACCGTACTGATGGAGTTCGCGGTTGTTGATAGTCCGTCTCCATATAATGTTATATTAGGAAGAACTGAGATGAGAAGCTTGGGGGCCGTGGCTTCAACAATTCATTCCATGATGAAATTCCCCACCTCTGGTGGAGTAGCCACAATCGTAACTAGTAGAGAGACACTAAGGGAATGCAGGCAGATCGAAGAGGCTCAATGCTCCAGTCGGAATGCCAAGGTATCTGGCTCGAGTCTGCGACAGACAACTTCGGGAATAACGGGTCCTAGAAGCTCATCGATTCCGATGGAGAGGCAACCTCATGGAGAGGAGCTCCATCCACGGAAACTGGGAAAAGAACTTGGTGAGGAGCAGGTTCTTTCGGATAATGCCAGAGGAAGAACATCGAAGCCAGAAGAGAAAGTAGTGGTTAACGACAAATACCCTGAGCAGCTCGTCACCATTGGTGGCAATTTGTCCGCAGAATGTAGAAAGGCCCTGATACAGACCCTCAGGAGGAATGCGGACGTGTTTGCATGGACTCCGTCAGACATGACTGGTGTTCCTCGGGCAATAACAGAGCATCGTTTGGACACTTACCCTCATGTTGAGCCAAAGGTGCAGAAGAAGCGGAGTCTAGCTCCAGATAGGAGAAAAGTAGTGACGGAACAAGTTGATGAGTGGCTCAAGGCTGGGATCGTGAAACAGGTACGGTACCCTACTTGGGTCTCTAATTCTGTGCTGGTAAAGAAGGTAGATAAGAGCTGGAGAATGTGCATAGACTTCAAAGATCTTAACAAGGCTTGTCCGAAAGATCTTCACCCTCTGCCAGAGATTGACTGGAAGATAGAGTCTCTTATGGGGTTCAAGTACAAGTGCTTCCTAGATGCCTACAAGGGCTATCATCAGATCCAGATGGCTAAGAAAGATGAGGAGAAGACTGCTTTTCATACGGAGGAAGGAGTCTTTTGTTATACGAAAATGCCTTTTGGTCTAAAGAATGCTGGAGCAACATACCAAAGGCTTGTGGATTCCACATTCAAGGATCAGATCGGAGTAAACTTGGAAGCTTATGTGGATGATATGGTGATCAAAAGTCACACCGAGCCAGACATCATCAAGGATGTGGAACAAACTTTCGCTACTCTTCGAAAGATTAACATGAAACTTAACCCCAAGAAGTGCTCGTTCGGAATGGAAGAAGGGAAGTTCTTGGGGTATGTGGTTACCTCCGAGGGAATCAGAGCCAACCCGGAGAAGACAAAGGCAGTCATGGACATGCCTTCACCCAAGAACCTCAAGCAGATGCAGAGCCTAAGCGGGAAGTTAGCAGCGCTTAATCGTTTCTTATCCAAATCCGCTGAGAGGTCCCTACCTTTCTTAGATACATTGAAGAAGTGCACCAACAAGAAAGATTTCAAGTGGACAGAAGCGGCTGAAGCGGCATTTCTAGAGATGAAAAAACTTGTGTCTGAACTACCAACTCTTACCACCCCAATGAAAGGCGAAACCTTGATGATGTACTTATCCGCGACGAAGGAGGCGGTTAGTGCAGTACTTCTCACGGAGAGAAATGGAAGACAAATGCCAATACACTATGTTAGCAGATCATTGCAGGGAGCAGAGACGAACTATGCTCCAATAGAGAAGCTCACCCTTGCATTGGTTCATGCAGCCAGAAGGCTAAGGAGATACTTCCAGGCTCATCCGATCAAGGTTATCACAGATAGGCCTATCCAGCAAGTATTAAACAGCACTGAAGCATCCGGAAGGCTTGCAAAGTGGGCGGTTGAGCTAGGAGCATACGGTATATCATATGTCCCAAGGGTCTCGGTGAAAGGCCAAGTCTTGGTGGATTTCTTGGCTGACACTGTGGCAGAATTACACGATGATCCTACGGTCGAAAGGGCTCCTGTGGTAGAAGACATTCCCGAGTCATCAAGAGCAAGGGAAGACTTTACCCCAGGGCCTAGGTCTTGGAGGTTGTATACCGATGGTGCATCGAATGAGAACGGCTCCGGGGCCGGACTCATCCTTATCGCTCCAGACGATGTGGAGTACTCCTATGCACTTCGCCTAAATTTTTCTAACTCGAATAATGATGCAGAGTATGAAGCTCTGCTAGTTGGGCTGAGAATAGCAAGAGAAATGCAAGTGACAGACATACATGCTTTTGTAGATTCCAAGCTGGTAGCTAGTCAAGTTGAGGGGTCATACGAAGCTAGAGGCGAAAAAATGAAACAATACCGAGAGAAGGTCCTGGAGCTAGTAGGGTCATTCGAAAGGTTCCGGATCAGTCATATCCCTAGAGCTCAGAATAAAAAGGCTGATGCCCTGAGCAAGCTAGCTGCAGTTCAATTTGATCATTTGTCCAAGGAAGTCCTAGTAGAGGTGTTAAATGAGCGTTCCGTTAAAGCAAAGGAGGTCCTCACGATAGTAGAGGAGGAAGGCCCTACATGGATGACTCCCATCCACAACTACTTGGAGAAAGGGATTCTACCCGAAAACCTGGCGGAAGCCAGAACCCTTAAGGAAAAGATCGAGAACTACACCTTGGTAGATGGAGTCCTATATAAAAAGTCTTACTTAGTACCGCTGATGAGGTGTGTGGGACCTCTTCAGTCCAATTACATTATTAGGGAAGTGCACATGGGTTCTTGCGGAATGCATGATGGACCAAGGCAAGTAGTAGCTAAAATCATGAACCTGGGATACTATTGGCCTACCATGCATCGAGATGCAAGAGAGTTAATTGAAAAATGTGATAGTTGCCAAGCTCACGCGTCTGTACCAAGTACGGTGACTTTAATACATATGTTGAATCGATATACTATGAAAAAACACATTCCTTGTTTTGCTTTATCAATATTTTATGTTTAGTGATAAAGCTAGAAGTTCTTACTTTTGATTATAAACAATTACAATACACATACTTGATGTTGTTCAAAAATAAAAAAAATAAAAAATTACCATACACATACCTTGAATCAACGAACATGTATGCATATTCAATATTTAATTAGGGTTTAAAATTTACCTTATGAGATCAAAACTTACTTCGATACTAGATCAGTCCTCCATTAAAGTAATAAGAGGGTTAAAATTTATCTCTTAGACAAACAATTATTTGGGTCTACATTAATGTACTATTAATAAAAAAAATAAAAAATAGTAATGCATAAAACAAATTAAAGTTTCGCAGGAAAGAAAATAAAATAAGCCATATTGTGTGAATAATAGATCTCATATTGTTTTGATTATATTTATCCGTCACCGATTAGTCATCATAAATGACACGAATGCATATCTCTTGCTTTAAGTTAAATAAAACAGTACAATTACAAACAAATACGACCAATATATACAGAGAAGTAAAAACATACTTATCTACGACATCAAAAATTAATCAAATGGGACGAGAACACTTATCTCAACGATGATGTCACGTTCAAACCACAAGATCGTTCTATCTTTTGAAATCAAAAATTATTTTAAGAGCGTGCTGATAACGTATTGTGAATAATCATGAGCAAGAAAGAAAGATGTAAGGAGAAGAGATAATTATTATTTTATTGACATAATCAAGGTTACAAGTGAATTGTATATATAAGGTAGATGAATACATCTCAAACCCTAAAGCCCACTAAAGATAAATGTGAATAGACACATAAGCCCATAAGCCCATAAGTAATATTTTACAACACATTACAAGTATCAGGAGTATGATCAATATATACAAAAGCAGAAGTCAACATATAAAAGTCCACTATGACTTGGCAAACTAAACAGAGTCTAAGTAATCTTAACAGAAAGGCTAACAACATTCTAACTACCTTAAATATCTACCAACTATAGAGTATAATTTATTACAATGTGAACTATTACTTACAAGTATGTGTATCTTGTGAAGGCTTAACTTTCTTCTTCTAATGCATTGAACTACAGTTGCCTTCATAAAACTCTACTTAAATTTAGTTGCTTACTCACGAATAGGTCAAGTAATGGTTACTGGTAAGTAGCATTCTCATCAAAGCAAAAAACCATTAGACATCAAACCACTATAAACAGATGTGTGTTTATGCTGCAATTCCCTGCAAATATCAGTTAACATCAATTGATTACTGAAGATACTATATAATATCTAAGTTTTTCGCAGTGAAAAGATTGAATACTACAAAGTAATTGGGCAGGGAGGGAGACATGGAAGACTGTTTGGGTTCAACTCGCAGATTCTAAATGCTCAGGTGTATATATGGAGATATAGATGCAGATGGGTTACGTGCTGTTACCCACAACTGCACAACTGAAGAAATATTGTGATCTGGTATTCAGATTTGATGCAAAAAATCAGTGCAGAATAGTAAGGGTCATGGTCAACCTATGGCCTTACAAATAACCTTTAATCATATGATCAATATACACTCAGAATATTATTTTAGTGCTTTATGCTAACCTACAACATAGAATAAGGCAAATCTTCATATCTCATCGTGGACCTGAAGATGCTTGAAAAATAGGAATATAGTCGCAGTCTTTGCTTGATTCACAGTAAAGCAATAGGTCATTTAAATACAAAAGTACAAATACTCAATAACTGTGAATTCATTAAAATGAAAATGTCAAATAACCATGAGTCCATGACTTTAGCAATAGTTAACAGCTAGTATCATGAATTAACAATAGGTCACATAAATACAACAAATACAAATACTCAACAGTTTTGGATTCATTGAAATGAAACTGTCAAATGACTAACAACATGACTCCCAAATGAAATTTTGGTACTGATTTCCTACTTTCTTCATCAAAGAGCAGTATTTGCTATTTAGTTGAAAAGTTAGGATTGTTCATCAATTCTTTTGGCACAAGCTTACCGATCAAGTCAAGTAAAGTGTTATTTAACGAACCTCCAGCGATTTGGTCTAATAATAGTGATAAAGTTGTAGCATCAAGTGAGTAACCTCTTCCATCCATTTCCTGTAAAAGCATCTCTACATCATCACAATGATTGTTCTTTAGATATCCTTGGAGAAGAACACGGTAAGTAACATTATCCGGAGGGAAGTCACTCTCTGCCATTTTAAGAAACAAGTCTTTTGCATCACCCACTAGACCTTCCCTACACAGCCCACTAATCATCACATTATATGTTCGAACATTAGTACGCAATCCTTTATCAGTTAGATCCTGGAAAAGAAGCCTTGCAATATCAAACTTCCCACATTTGCTAGCACCATCAATTAGGATATTGTACACAACAATATCAGAAGTTAGTTTACTATCACCCATTATACTACGAAACAAAGAGAGTGCCTCTTCTATCTGATGGTTGTTACAAAGACCCTCTAAAATTACTGGATAAGTGCATTCATTTGGTTTTAGACCTTTTGCTCGCATCTCATCAAAAAGTTTTTGTGCATCTCCACAAAGTCCAACCCCAAATAATCCTTGTATCATGGTGTTGTAAGTGACTACACTAGGTTCCGGACCTTTTCTGATTATTTCTTGAAATAGAAGCATGGCCTCATCCATCTTCAAACTCTTACAATACCCATTTAACAAGCTGTTATAAGTAATAACACTTGGAACAAGATCTTTTAACACCACTGAATCAAAAATCATCTTTGCTTTGCTCATTTCACCACGCAAACAGTAACCATCAATTAGTGAATTGTATGTTACTATGTCTGGAACAATACCTCTATCAAGCATGATGTTGATAACATCCTCTGCTTCGTCTACTTTACCTTCTTTACAAAATGCATCAACTAATATATTGAAGGTTTGCACATCTGGAGAGATCCCAACATCCAACATTTCTTGTAGCATCTTAGAGGCCTCCTCCCAACGACCTAAACTACAAAGGCCATCAATCAAAGAGTTGTAAGTGATGATACTGGGTGAGATGCCTTTTTGGAAAACCATTTCTTTGAAGAGTTTGAAAGCGTCATCAATCATTTTGTCCTTGCAAAGACTATCAATGATGGTGTTATATGTCACAACATCAGGTTTATAACCTCTTTCATCCATAAGCCTAAGCAATTGAATTGCAATAACGTTATTCCCTACCTTGCAAAGCCCTTTAATCATTGTGGAGTACATAACCACATTAGGTTCACAAAGTTTATCTTTAATCAATTTCTTGAAGAAAATCTCAGCCTCAAGAATCCTATCTTCATGAACCAGTCCATCTAGAAGCGCATTAAATATGAAGTCATTTGGTACAATAGATCGCCGAAAACAAAAACCTAGGACGGAAAATCCGTCATTGGTGCGATACAACTGACAGCAACACTTGATGGCAATACTCATTGTAAATTTATCAACAGGAACACCAAGAGCACACATTTGTTTAAACATGTAAAGTGAATGAGAAAAATGTTTCATTTTGGTAACAGATTGCAACAACTGATTAAACTTAATAATCGAAGGAAAAGGTCGCCTCTGTGACATTTGATCAAACAGGTTCAGAGCATGATCTAAATTGGAAACTTTTTGAAACTCAGATTGAGTATGACCATCAACATTTAAAGAAGAATAACTGGAGTGAATTTGGGAAACTAAAAATGTGTTATCAGCACAGAATCTTAAACCTAATCAGGAATATGAAAGAGGGGTTTTAAGGATATTACCTCTGAAACTGGTGAAAACATTTACAGCAAATGATTTTGAGCGATTCATCATCATGGTCGATTCACCACTATTGTTTCAACGGTTCAACGGTACTTCAGCCAACTATAGTGGTTGTAAACAAGTAAAATAAAAACTGAAAAAGCATTTCCTATTTCTGATTTAAAAAGGGGAATTCAAAATACGCTTATAAAATAGGAGTAGCTTTAACTGGTACCCGTACCCGTTTATAATATCCAAACCCATATCCGCCCCATTACCCGCCGGATACCCGATTAATATTATCAATCGGTTTTTCGGGTTTCCCCGCGGGTATCGGTTATCTCCAATTGAATATTTTATGGACAAAATGGCGGTATTAAAATTAAGTCATACTAAAATCCACGACAAAACAAAGGAAAACACCCTAATATATTCAAACTTTTTAAAAGCTAAAGAAAATGAATATCGTATCAAACAATTTAACACTTTTGAATAATTTATTTACAAAATAAAATGTGTTATGTAATAAAGGTACTTATATAAAAAAAATATATAATGGAAGAAATTATATATAATGTACATATATGCCAGTTAATTATAATATCAATGAGTGGGTATAGATTCTGGTAAACGGCTACGGGTATGGGTAATCGGGCTGGTATTATCAGAACTCATCACCGAACCCGTACCCAGCTAAAAAAATTTATCAATACCCAAACCCGCATCCAAACCCGCCAACCCGCCCCCGAACCCGACCCAACCGGTTCGGGTTTCGGTTTTAATAACAATATAACCAAAGAGTATGTGGAATCTACTCTTCAACACTTACAAGAATATTAATGTAACAGTATACTGTATTAATAACAATATAACCAAAACGCTTGAATATTATTAGAATAATAATACGAGTACTCTGTGTAGTACTAGGATTTACAACCTTGAAGCTATATAAAAAACATACGTATATCTTAACAACTTAACCTAGGACCTCCTTTTATACACCAAGGAGTACTTTACAAGATAACTACAAATCTTCTAAACATATAGAATATACATATCTTTCTAACTATATAGGATATACACTGAATATCTTCTATACATATCACATTACACGTCTTTATCACCTTGGCAGTACCATCTTCATCAGCAGTCTTCTGGCAGTACTAACTTTCTTCCAGCAGTACTAACTCAGTTAGTACTGTTAGTTGTAATACTCAGCAGTTCCAACTTTGGCTTGGCAGTACAAAGTGTTAAGTCATTTAATTCCCAACAATCCTCCCCTAAACTTGTGATTTACCTTCAAATCATCAAGTTTCTGAATTAAACTTTTAAGCTTGAGAGGATTCTTCAAAACACTTCATTTTCTTCCAGCCTGCATTTCTCTTTCATCCTGCATGAAGATTTTCCTTAGCAGTTCTCTTACCATCTCAGACTCCTCATCCACAATTAGTTTTGCAGATAACATCACAGTGAGAGTACCCCTTGACAATGGGTATTCCTTCTCCACTAGCATGTATATGTCAGCTCCAGCTTTTGTAGACACATGGTGAACTCCACATGTATCATACAATCTCCATTGCAATGATAGATTATTTACTTGAAACTTCCATATCTTATCACCTTCATCTGGTTTAAAAATCCTCTTCAATTCTACCCGTAACATTTTCTCCTTATCATCAGCTATCTCTGTTAACTTGAATCTTTCTTTGACTAGACTCCATAGCTTCACCAAATCATCTCTGTCAAATGCTTTAAGCATATCATCAAAGTGTTTGTATACCTCATGTTGGGAATAAAATGATCAAAGTCAAAGAGCCTGCCAAAGATGTTGAAGAGCCTGCTAGTTGATTTTGAAGTGTATGAAGATGTTCTACCAGTACCTTCTGGGTAGAAGGTACTGCTGGTTGATGAAGAGCCTGCCAAGCTTATGTCAAGTCGTTTAGATATTTTGTAATAGATATTTAGTTGAATTATTAGTCTTTGTACATTGTTATACGTTATGTAGAAGTAGATTAGTCTTCTGTGGTGACAGAAGAATATTATCAGAGTTGTACATGGGTAGTTGTATTTAATTGTAGGCGCAAATATAGTCAAAGTATAGTATAATACTCTTCCACTTGACAACATGTAATAAGATATCCTTATCTTATAAAAGGATATCTTAGTCACTACTTCATGCATGCATCTTCATGAACCAATAACATATAACCAAACTATCTCTCAAGTAACTTAGTTACTTCAAATCACAAATCCTTTTACAATCTTAGATTCAAGATTACTTTGTAATCCTGGTGATATTTAGATCATCCGTATTATTTCATCAATAATATTGAATCGTTTTGTGTTAACCAAAGTTGTGTTCTTTGTTCATTGCATTCTCACGTTTACTTAAACTCACCACCTTGTGTTCTTTTAAAGTGTGTTGTAGTAGATTCCGCATGCTAAACACATTCAATACATAAATATCTCAATCAAGAACAAACAAAAACGTTCCATAAGTGGTATCAGAGCTAGGCTTGATATTTACTAATTTAAAAGAAAAATGGATGTTGAACATATTCAAACAAATGTTGCAGCTAAACTTCCATTACTCAAGCAAAACGAGTTTGAAATGTGGAGACTAAGGGTTGAACAATACTTTCAAGTGCAGGACTATGCACTTTGGGAGATCATTGAACAAGGCAATTCATTTAAACCCCAAATCACCACTACAACAGTAAATGATGCTCTTGTAACAAGAATACAAGACCAACCATCAAATGCAGATGAAAGAATTCAGAAGAGAAATGATCTAAAGGCAAGGAGTATGTTACTGATGACTATTCCAAATGATCAACTTCTGATCTTTAACAAATACAAAGATGCCAAAACCCTTTTTGAAGCAATTGTGGCTAGGTTTGGTGGTAATGATGCTTCCAAGAAAACACAGAAAACACTTCTCAAACAACAATTTGAGAACTTCACAGCCACAACCAACGAGTCTTTGGACAGTATGTTCAATAGACTTCAGAAGCTTGCAAGTCAGTTAGCCATCCATGAAGTGATGATAACTCAAGAAGACCTAAACTCTAAATTTCTTAGGAGTTTACCTTCAGAATGGTCTATGCATGTCATTGTATGGAAGAACAAGTCAGATATTGACCAGATGAGTCTCAATGATCTCTACAACAATTTCAAAATTGTAGAACATGAAGTAAAGAAGACTACTGGGTCAAGTTCAGGAAATATGGCTTTTGTTTCATCCCCAAGCATCTCAAAGGTTGATAAAGAAGATAAAGGTGGCAGAGAAGAAGGTACTGCCAACACAACCTTTGGTACTGCTAGTACTTCTAGTAGTACCAAATCCATTTTAGATGAAACAATTGGGTGTGCTTTTCTTACATCTCAACACAATGGGTCCGTATTAACATTTGAAGACCTTCAAGAGATTCATCCTGATGATCTTGAAGTGATGGACATAAAGTGGCAACTTTCACTTTTAAGCATTAGAGCTAAGAAGTTGATGATGAGGACTGGCAAGAAGATACTGATAGATGGAAATGAGCCTGCTGGCTATGATAAGTCAAAGGTGGAGTGTTACAACTGCCACATGAAAGGTCACTATTCTAGAGAGTGTAGAAGACCTAAGAAGCAGGATGACAGAGGTAGAGGGTTTGACAACAGAAATAAAGAAAGCTTTGAGAAGAGAGGAAGCTTTGAAAGCAAGAGTAAGGTTGTTGAAGTTGCTGAGCCAAAAGCAATGGTTGCTATAGATGGCATGGGTTTTGATTGGAGTTTCATGGGTGAAGATGAATCAACTTCTGATGAATTGGCTTTGATGGCATTCTCCAACCCTGAGGTAAAAATTTCTAAATGTTCAAATACATGTGAAGCTTTTGAAGAATTGCAAACTTTAAGAAAATGTTTTGATGAACTCACAATAGAAGAAAGAAAAACCAATCAAGCCTTATTTGACCATAAGTGTGGTATGTCCAAGCTAGAAAAACAAATCATTCACTATAGAGAAAATGAACTCACATTTTCTGATGCTAAAGGTGCTCTTAATAGACAAATATTTTTGAAAGATACAGAAATTGAAATGTTAAGGACTGAGTGCACTAAAGTGACATTGGCTAGAGATAATATTCAACTGACTGTTACAAAATTAGAAATTGCTTCTGAGTGTACTAGGAGCATAGTAGAGAATCAGATGAATAAGAGAATAAAATCAGGGATAGGATACAATAAATGTCCACCTCCTTATAGAGGAATTCCTTGTCCCCAAGGTAGTGATCTTGCTGCATCAGGTTTACATGAATTTGTTAACAAACCATTAGCTAAACCTGTAGTGATAAGTGAACCTTCTGAGAGTGCTAAAAATGTTCCACTCTCTAAGGTGCTCACTGATAAGAGACCAGATGTCCTAATTATTGAAGATTGGGTATCTGATGATGATGAAGATCAGACTATTCCTATCAAAGGAATAAAAGTAGGACCAGTCAGTCCTAAGAAAGTAGAAGTTAAAGCTAAGACTAAAGCTGTTTTGAAGACAGTTGAAAGTTGTAAAAAATGTAATAACAAACCTAGGGGAAGCCAAAGAAATTGGAACAACCTTAAGTCACAACAACTAGGTGATGACTTTGTTATGTTCAATAAGGCTTGTTATTATTGTGGTAGCTTTAATCATCTTCATGCTTATTGTAATAAATGGGTTTCTGGGAGTAAAACAAAGACTAAAACAAATGTTACTCAACCTAGAAAAAGTTTTGTTAAGTCTAACACCACAAATGTTAAACATACTGTTAGACAAAATAAGCCTGTTATTGCAAAACCAACTGATAAGGGTACAAGAAAAACTTTCAAAAGTGTACCAAAAGTTGAGAATAATCCTATTCAAAAGAAATCTGTGGTCAAAACACAAATTTGGACACCAAAAACCAAAGGTCCTGCTAGACCAAAAGGTCCTGCTAGACCAAATGGTACTGCCAAATTTGGTATTGCCAAAAATGGTACTGATAGACCAAAGACCACACAATGGATTAGAAGGGAAAGTGCTGTTAAGTCCTCAGCATGTTAGATTTGGAAACCAATCCAATCAAAAGGTGCATCAACAATCCTGAAAAGGTTTGATTTCATTGATGCAAGAGGCAAACCCAAGTCTGTCATGGCTTGGGTACCCCAAGGAAACTAATATGTTTATTCATGTGCAGGAACATTCAACTGATATTGGAGATCAAGGATATGTTGATAGTGGATGTTCAAGGCACATGACAGGCAACATGTCATTCCTCTCAGACTTCAAAACATTTGATGGAGGATATGTTACCTTTGGGGGAGGAATAAAAGGAAAGATCACTGGTAAAGGTACTATCAAAACCAGTAAACTAGATTTTGAAAATGTGTATTTTGTGAAAGAACTTCAGTTTAATCTTCTTAGTGTCTCACAAATGTGTGACAAAAAGAACAATGTTCTATTTAATGACAATGAATGTATGGTTCTTTCTTCTGATTTTAAGATGCCTGATGAGAGTCAGATCCTTCTTAAAATTCCAAAAAGGAACAATATGTACAGTGTCAATTTAAAGAACATTGATCCCAAGGAGAGTCTAACTTGTTTGGTAGCAAAAGCCTCATTGGATGAATCTATGCTATGGCATAGAAGGCTTGGTCATGTAAACTTTAAAACAATCAACACTATTGCAAAATATGATTTAGTAAGAGGTTTACCCAAAAAGATTTTCCAAAATGACCAATCCTGTGTTGATTGTCTAAAAGGCAAACAACATAGAGCTTCTTGTAAGCCCAAGACCCAAAACTCTATTTCTCAGGCTTTACATATGCTTCATATGGATCTCTTTGGTCCTACTAATGTGTGCAGCTTGAATGGAAAAAGATATTGTCTGGTTGTTACTGATGACCATAGCAGATTTTCATGGGTTTTCTTTTTAAGATCTAAACATGAAACTAGTGACATACTTAAAACCTATATCACTGAGGTAGAAAATCAATCTGATAAGAAGGTCAAGGTCATCAGATGTGACAATGGGACAGAGTTCAAGAATAGAGTTATGGATGACTTTTGCAAGGAAAAAGGCATAAAAAGAGAGTTTAGTGTAGCTAGAACACCTCAGCAAAATGGAGTAGCAGAAAGAAAGAATAGAACACTTATAGAGGCTGCTAGAACTATGTTAGTAGACTCTAAGTTGCCTATTTCATTTTGGGCTGAAGCAGTTGGTACTGCTTGTTATGTACAAAACAGGGTTCTTGTGACAAAACCACATAGAAAAACACCTTATGAACTTTTCTTTGGTAGAAAACCATCTTTAAGTTTTATGAGACCTTTTGGTTGTCATGTCACTATTCTCAATACCAAAGATCATTTAGGCAAATTTGAAGGAAAAGCAGATGTTGGCTATTTGATAGGGTATTCCTTGCAGAGTAAGGCCTATAGAGTGTTTAACAGTTGCACTAGGCTAGTAGAAGAGAATCTTCACATAGAGTTTCAAGAGAAACTTACAAATGTGAAAGGAGTTGGACCAGATTGGATGTTTGATGTTGATAGGCTTTCAGAATCTATGAATTATGTGCCTGTTACAGGTACAAATGCTAATGAAAATGCAGGTTTTGGTTGATAGTTTACCAAAAACTATATGGTTGTTAACTAACCATACTTAATTGTAAATAGTTAGCTAGTCCTTAAGCAAACGACTTTTGGTAAAGACAACTCAAATCCGTTGATGGTTGATAGTTTACCAAAAACTATATGGTTGTTAACTAACCATACTTAATTATAAATAGTTAGCTAGTCCTTAAGCAAACGGCTTTTGGTAAAGACAACTCAAATCCGTTGATAGCTGATAGTTTGCTAAAAACTATAAGGGATTTTTATAAAACTTTCAAAGGTACTGGTAGTTCAAAATTTGGTACTGCTAGTTTACAAAGGTACTGCTAGATAGCCGTTGAGCCTGTCAGACAAAGTTTTAGCCGTTGGGCCTGGTAGTTAAAATTAGCCGTTGGGGTAGTTATGTAATTTACTGATGATTATATTATATTATATTTCATATAAAAGATCTTTTTAACCGCCTTTTCATTTACTTATTATAATCTTTCTTATTGTCGGTTAAAAGTAATTCTCTCATATCTTCTTTCATCAGTCATTATCATAATTCACATACATCTTTCATCTTCTACCAGTACTACCAACAAATCCCACCATCATATTCAAAATTCTCATTATGGCTTCCACAGTTGTTCTAGATTTTGTCCAACGTCACAATCAGTTAGCATTTTTGGAGAAGTCAGAGGATAATGCCTCATTTCATCAAGTAGTGGACTTTTTAAACAACTCCTACATCAGGTTTGCTTTGCTAGTCAATCCCACTATTTATGAAAATCAAATTTTACAATTTTGGCAATCTGCTAAAATTAAAACTTCTGAAAATGGGGAACAAAGAATTAAGGCCAAAGTGGATGGTAAACATTTGACTCTTACTGAGTCATCCATAAGAAGACATCTTCATTTGGATGATTCTGATGGTATTAGTCAGTTACCAGATACTGAGATTTTTGAAAATTTACAAAGAATGGGGTATCATGCTGAGTCTAACAAACTCACTTTTCTGAAAAAGCATCTTACTCCACAATGGAGATTTTTGATTCACACAATCCTTCACTGTTTGAGCCAGAAGAAAACCTCTTGGGAGCAATTTAGTGGAAACATGGCTTCTGCTCTCATTTGCTTAGCTACAAACAGAAAATACAATTTTTCTAAACATATTTTTGAAGGATTGATTAACAATGTGAAAAATAAAACAAAGTTTTTGATGTATCCAAGATTTATTGGGTGCATCATTGGAAAATTACAACATTTGTTGCTTCCCACAGACTCAATTTATGAAACACCAAAACTTTCTCACAAAGTAATTTCAAATATGAGAATTGGTTTTAGAGGGGAAGAAATACCACTTTTTGATGAAATGGTACCATAACATCCAGAAGAACCAACACCATCAGCTGAAACACAATCATCTAGTTCTTCACATGGTTACATTTCACCAACACATCAAACAACACCAATACCATCTCCAGTACCATTAGCAACACCACCACAATCATCACAACATGTATCACAACCCCAATCACCTCAGACAATGCAAGAACTAAAGCAGAAGGTGAAAATCTTAGAAGAAGCTCTTAAAAGACAAAACAATAAGTTTTCTGAGATCAACATCAGATTAGTAAAGAGGGTAAAGAAATTGGAGGATAAAGTGAAGAAGTTGAAGGGTAAAAGATCTGTAAAGGTTGTTTTATCTAGTTCTTCAAAGTCAGATGCTGATAGGATAGGTCACTCTTCCAAAAAGGGGAGGAAGGATAGTTCTGAAGATGAGGAAGAGGCTCAATTTGAATTCCATGATGGAACTCAAGTTTATGATGAAGAGCCTGTTGGAGCAGGGCAAGAGCCTGCTAGGCCAGAAGAAGAGACTGCTAGGAGAGAAAGGCTGTTGGCTATGGGGTATAAAGGGTCTGCTGAGAAAGTGTATAAGAGAAAGAGGGTTTTAGTTGCTGATGAGCAATCTTCTGCTCCATCACAAGATTCAACTCCAAAGGATAAGGGCAAAAACATTATGTTTGACGATGAGCCAAAGTCCAAGAAGTTGAAAAGAACTCAGCAAATTCAGATGGCTTTAGGAGAAGAAGAGGCCAAAAGGGTTCATGAAGAAGAGCTAAAAGCACTTGAAGCTTCAAGAATGCTTGAAGTAATGAAAGAGCAGAAAGATGCTGAAGATGCTGCTCAAGCTCTTCTTGATTCTCAAGCTGCACAAATATTTGATGCACAACTACAATGGATTATCTCTATTGATCCAATTGTAAGAGGTCAAGCTTCTGTGTATGTGGATGATAAGTCTCTCAGTGTAGAAGAGAAGACAGCCAAGCTTGAAGAATTCATCACCAAAAAGTATAGAGAAGAAGCCTTAAATGATGTATTTCAGCAGATCATGCAGTATAAGGAGAAAGGGTTTAAACTGCCACATGATCAGAAAGAACAGATGAAATTCTTCAGGTTATATCTGAAAAGGTCAGCAAATTGGAAGGATCATCAACTCAAAAGAAAATCATTTGATGAGTTACAACATCTATACATTGAAGCCTACAAGAAGAACCACTGCACTCCTCCTGAACACACACAAGAAAGGTCTTCAAAGAAGAAGGAAGATGCTCAGAAGAAAGAAGTAGCAAAATTGGACACAGAGCAAGTAAGTAAAATGTTGATTACTTTGCCTACTATCATACATGCTGATCCAATTAGGTCTAGACACCCTATAATTGATTGGGAAATACATCATGATAGATTTGGTAAGTCATGGAAAATATCAAGGGTTGGGGGACAGTCTGCTATCTTTAAGAATTTTGAAAATCTAGTTAGAGCATCTGACAGAGCAGATTTAGAAGAATTGTGGAATCTAGTACAGATTAGGCTAGCCACAAATTCTAGCAATGATGTTAAGGAACAGGAATTATGGGTTGAATTCAATAGGATGTATGATCCTGATCCCAAAGATGATTATTGGAAGTTTCCATATTATGATCCCACTACAACCTGGGAATTCCTAAGTCATTGCAGTATTCATCATTTGTACACATCAAGTGGGATTGAACTCTTCATGTTGGCTGAGAAAGAGTATCCACTTAGTTTTGAAGTGCTCTCAACTATGATCTCCAAGAGATTAAGGTGTGACAAAGATGATGAGAACTCAGAAATTGTTCAAAGTTTGCTAAGGAGCATATTTGAACAATGTGAAAGAAAAAGGAAGGATAGAAAGTAAAGGTTTTTGGAACAGTTCCCTCAAATCCTCAAGGTATGTATTTTATTCATCAGAAACTTGTGTATTTTAATGGAAATAACAAGTTTAGGGGAGGATTGTTGGGAATAAAATGATCAAAGTCAAAGAGCCTGCCAAAGATGTTGAAGAGCCTGCTAGTTGATTTTGAAGTGTATGAAGATGTTCTACCAGTACCTTCTGGGTAGAAGGTACTGCTGGTTGATGAAGAGCCTGCCAAGCTTATGTCAAGTCGTTTAGATATTTTGTAATAGATATTTAGTTGAATTATTAGTCTTTGTACATTGTTATACGTTATGTAGAAGTAGATTAGTCTTCTGTGGTGACAGAAGAATATTATCAGAGTTGTACATGGGTAGTTGTATTTAATTGTAGGCGCAAATATAGTCAAAGTATAGTATAATACTCTTCCACTTGACAACATGTAATAAGATATCCTTATCTTATAAAAGGATATCTTAGTCACTACTTCATGCATGCATCTTCACGAACCAATAACATATAACCAAACTATCTCTCAAGTAACTTAGTTACTTCAAATCACAATTCCTTTTACAATCTTAGATTCAAGATTACTTTGTAATCCTGGTGATATTTAGATCATCCATATTATTTCATCAATAATATTGAATCATTTTGTGTTAACCAAAGTTGTGTTCTTTGTTCATTGCATTCTCACGTTTACTTAAACTCACCACCTTGTGTTCTTTTAAAGTGTGTTGTAGTAGATTCCGCATGCTAAACACATTCAATACATAAATATCTCAATCAAGAACAAACAAAAACGTTCCACACCTCAGAATGATTTCCAACTCTTATTATCTTCCAGAATTTTCCTAAGTCATCAGTGTAGATCTCCCAGTCTATGATTGGATATTTGACTTGTAAAGCTTCTACATGCATACCTTCTACTGGAACAACAATCATCATCTGTTGAAGCTTTTCATCAGTAATTCTTCTTCTTCTTCTTCTGCTGTAGGTAAGTCTTCACCAATATTTTTTTTCTTAGAAGACTCTGACTCTAATGATATCTCTGCTCTCTTAGTAGTTCTGCTTTCTTCTTCTGTGCCAATAGGAACAAAGTGTTGTACTTTCTTGTAAGCTTTGAAATACAAACCTTCAATTTCTTCATAGGTCCTTCCTTTACGCTGACTAGCAGTCCAATCATCTTGATTCTTCAAATAATTAGTCATAAACCTCATATTTTCTACTTGAGTTGGAGGTCCATTTCTTCTTGCAGCAGCCTTCTTTTCACTCCGACTCTTCTTAATCATCTCTAGCAGCTCATTAAGTGCATTTTCTCTTTCTTCTTCATTGATAGTTGCCTTGTCTTGTTCATAAATTTTTTGAGAGAGAAGCTCATCTGCCTTTTCTTGTGCTAACTATGGAGATCGTTTGCTCGAGGTTAGTTAGACCTCATATCTAGGATTACACCAATAATAATGAACAAGAACAATATGCAGCGGAATATAACTTCATTATTATTGCACAAGGTTTGTCGAACAATTACAAACCCTAGGTGTTCATTAGAGGACTCGACACCTAGAACACACACACACTTTTCTGGACTACATTGGGAAGACCTGCTCAATAAAACCTACGTCCCATCTCTTTATATAATAGAGATTTAGGGTTACAAAGATACTAAATATTACAATTAAGTCCCTTATCTTTGTCTTCATAAGTTTCCTCCATCTTTCATATTTTGTCAATATCAACTTTATTTAATTCCTAACAATCTTCCCCTAGTTGATATGACAAAACTAAGCACATGAAAGATGTTCTTCCGATGATGTCTTCCCCTTAGTCTATGCATCTCATCAAGGATCTTCAAGCTGCAAACCTTCAATAAATCTTCTTCCCCTTTTTGTCATCATCAAATAGGGAACATAAAGTAAGCAACCTGATCTTCATAATCACGAACCAGTACCATACCTCCAATCTAGTCTTCTAATGTCTTGAATTACCATTATGAACACCAAAACGCTTACTTATTAAATTAATGCAAGACATAAAAATCCCAAATCTTCAGTATGAATACCAACGAATAATCATGAAAACCTTCACCTTGATGTAGCACAATCTCGATGTATTGAAGAAGAAAACTAATCATTACCAATTCGATGCTGAAGTAGAATAAACCAACCTTGTGTCCTATAGCTTGTACTAAATATGACTTCGAACATATACTTAACGTATAAGGAGATAGGACAGTCTCTTGACAATAAACACTGAGCACTACAATGTAACTCCTTCAAGTGTTTGTCAATTCTTAGTCTCTTGAACGAACGAACAAGTTATCTTTAAAGTGTGTTTGCTTCACTTTAAGATATAATAAGACACGAACTTGAAAAATTCCACTTCACCGTTAAATAAATAATAACTAATCCACTTCGCCAATAAATACGAGCCATAATTCTGTACGAACAGAAATCAAATCATCATCTTGTGTGTGTGTTTCTTCCCCTGTGTGTGTGCTATGGAACCAATGAGTTCCAAATCAATAACCAATGCTTCCCCTCACTTTGAGAAGCCCATGCTCGAGCAGTACAAACCAGCAGTATAAACTGTTCATCCTCCAAAGCTAGCAGTACTAACTGTTGTCGAGCAGTACTAACTCCAAATACCAAGCAGTACAAACTGCTAATCACAGCAGTACCAACTGCTGCGTATGAATCAAGAGCAGTACTAACTGTTCATCGAACAGTACAAATTCCAAAGAGAGCAGTAGAGACTGTTATGTAAAACAGCAGCACGAAAATAATATCCAACTCTGATCTGCTTCAATATTTAACCAAATTAAATGCAGCTGGTCCACACATGCGATAAATAATCAGTACGAGGTTTGAATTAATCTCACAACTGCATATTCTCCACCTCACGTTAGCAAAATCAGAATAATGACAAGAACCTCCACTGACATAGTATGGCCTTCCACCGACCAATTATGCACTACACGACAGTCCCCAATAATAATATGCATCACACAATTAATGCAGTACGAGGATGTCTTTGAGTAAGACACGTTCACTTGTGAAGAACAACAGATCCAATTACCGATGACAGTCTCCAATCAGATCCACTCAAGTCCAATAATAAAAACAATTCAAATCTCTCTTCCAAATAATAACGCAGCCCCACTTAATTAACAGTTGACCAATTTAATTACCCAGTGTGTCTAACGACAAGAAGAATAATTGTAATACATACTTGTGTCCTTCACTTTTGTCGCGACATATATTAATAAAGATCGATACCTTGAAAATTCAATTCAAGAAAACCTTTTATCGATCTGCTTCTGTCTTCAAATCTGCTCTTCTTCGACACAGTAAACCTTGTAACATCCTAGATATCGTGAGCAACCTGGCTCTGATACCACTTGACCGGATCTAAACACACACGTTGTGTTGGAGATACTTTGAGTATATACTTGATAGCACGCGGAATTTACTACCAAGTACTTAGAAGAATATATGTTTATGTTTGGTGATTGATTAAGTAAAACAATAAGAACAACGATATCAACCAAACTTATCACTTCAATATATCAAACGATTACAATTATGAACGTGAAGGATATTAGGTTATATCGATCTGAATGATATATGTATGTATAATGTATATGAAACCCTAATTTAAGGATCTCCTTTTATAATGTAAAGAGTCCTTTACACGTTAAACATCTAACCGTATCACCTTATACAAATAAGATATTTATCATATCTTTTCTATAATTATCTTCACACGGTTTCACTTTGATCTCATAAGCAGTTCTAACTGTTCTTCCTTCAGCAGTCCTAACTGCTCTTCCATCAGTAGTCTTAATTGTCCTTGTATCAACAGTCTTAACTGTTCTTGTATACTTCAACCGTACAAACTGCTTAAGTTTAATTCCCAACAATCCTCCCCTAAACTTATGATTTAGATGCAAATCAATAAGTTTCTTGAATTAAACTTCTGATCACGTTGATGGGGTGGATTCTTTCAAACACTTATCTTTAGTCACGAAACACTTTGGGAATTATCTTCACTCAACATACTCTTTTGGTCAACTCTTCAAAAGTTACCAAAATTAATTTAATTCCATCAAGGAATTAATTCCTTATACCAACCCAAAGTTAATTCTGCATATCAACCACGCATTGAATGCCATTAAACCTTCATTAACTCTATAAAAACTCATATATCCACACAAATCTTCTTCAACACAAATCTTTAACTCTTTAATCACAATGTCTTCTTCACCAAACATCATAGAAATCTCATCTGATTCTTCTTCTGACTCTGAAGATTCAGGTTGGAACAACTATTTTCCACAAAATTATTCTTCAACTTCAAGAGTTAATCTTTCAAAGAAAAAGACTAAAATATCCTCATCTGAAGAAACTTCCTCCGACGAACTTCCTCCTTATGTGGATGATTCATCTTCCTCTTCGTCTGACTCTTCTGACTCTTCTGACGATGATGAACTTCAAAAACTATCAGACTTACTCACAAAAGAATTTGAGAAAGCAGCATCATCAGTGAAGATCCCTGTTCCAAAGAAGAAGCCTGAGAATAAGCAAATTCCATCTCCAAGATCAGTAATACTGGCACTTCCCTGCAAAAAGGTGTCTGAACTCATGGGTAGCAGAGGAGCCCGCAGCAAGACCATGCCGGATATCACTGGAAAAGGAAAAGGAAAACTTGAGTAGTTGTGTTGTGTTTGTGTTGTGTAGGTTGTTTTGTTGGGTTTGTAGTTTTTGTTTATTTTTCCCGTATGAAGCTTTGTAATGAATCCATCTTTATAATGAATAGACTTTAAGCACTTCTTTATAATTCATCTCTGACTTCTTAATTCCTCCCCTGAATTTCATAATCATCAATCATCTTTAACAACAACTAGAACAAACTTTAATCCTCCCCTGTTTGGAAGAATCCTCACCATCAGATGAACTTCTGAGAGAGGTGTATCACAGAGCATAAACTCAGTAGGAACTAAGTTTTGAACAATCAGTACAAACTGGTGAAGCCAGCAGTTCAGACTGTTTACCCCAGCAGTACTAACTGTTAGCAAAAAGTTTTCAGAGATAAAATCAAAAAATTTGAATTTAATTTGTGGATTCGAAAACAGTTTTTGTCCACTTATAGTTTTTAGCAAACTATCAGCTATGAACGGATTTGACTTTTCTTTACCAATAGCCATTTGCTATGGACTAGCCAACTCTTCACACTTAGATTTGGTGAGTTGATAACCAACCAGTTTTTGGTAAACTGTCAACCATAAACGGATTTGAGTAGTCTTTACCAGAAACCGTTTGATCTGGACTAGTTGATTCTTATGTTGATTAGACATGGTGAATCAATTACCATTTGTTGTGTGACAAGCATTCACACTTGACAAACCAAACCACCATACTTTTCAAAGCACAATCCAAAGCAAAAGGCTTTTCTTAACCTGAAATGTTAGTCCAAAACCAAAGAAAACACAATACATAATTGATGATGTACCCTCCTAACGGGTCGAAGGACTCCCCTTCGAGCCTGTAGAAAGCCCTCCCTTCGGAGGCCCAGGTTAACCTTCTAATACGTTTCATTGGCGTAAAACCATTCGCCTGCGAATGGTTACCATGTGGGAATCCGCCAATCGAAGCCCTAAGCCCTTCGGGGTATTCCTGACGAAGGGACTAACATGAAGGATCATCCAGACCTGGTCAAACCCACGTCTCCTCTATCCTTTGGCTTCCCGCCAAAACAGAGATCGTGGGCTACAAAGCCCTAGCGGTTACCACTTTCCATGGGACGCCCCCATGATCTCCGAACTATGTGCAACCGCCCACTATGTCCTATTTCTCACCTATAAATAGCATAGTCGGGCCAAGAACAATGTAAGTAATTTTCAAGTTAACCTCACTCTCTAAATTTACGACCTACATTACCATTACACATACTTACTTGCACGCCGGAGGTGGTTCGCAGGGTCCAACCCCTGCGCAATCACTTAACGTAGTGTCTTTGTATTTCTTATTCTCAGGTTAAGAACAAGCTTGGCGCAATCTCAACACCCCATTATTCCTTTGATCACCATCGAAGGCTTGGTTGACGAATATTTGTTCAATCAGTGGCGCCATCCGTGGGACCGCTACAATTGGTCTCGTTAATTCCGAGCTTTTAACCTACCAACCAATTTCACTATTATTCCGGCATGGATCAAGGGAGAGAAGATACTCCCCCGCCGGGCTTCTCTACCTTAACACCAATACCAGTCGACGACCCTAACAACCTTCCCCCAATAACCGCCTCCACTTTCACAACACGTTCTCACCCAGAAATCACGACCAACAATCATGCTTCGACATCAGCCAACCCAGAACCTGTCATTAGCCCAGCCTTTGTCGAAGCCAACCATGAAGTGTTAGAAACCCTTTTAAGGGCTCGCAACAGGCAAGTCAGGAATGCTGAGGTACGAAAGGAGTTGGAATACTCGAGTGAAGAGTATGATGAGGAAATGGAGATGGAACCTAGGCCTCCGACCCAAGGACCAACCCTATCTGCCTTAAGGATTGGTTCTCCAGTTGGCCGAAGGCTAAGCAAAAGGTCTGTTGGTTTCGAAGGAGTCCCCGAGAGGGCTCCGACAAGACGAGAAGGGGCGGTTGCTGAAGGCTCTAACGGTAGGAGTCAGCTTAGGGAAGAAAGGGGGATGACTTTACCTCCATTACTAGCCGCTCATCTTGGGAGAACTGAAGCCATGGTTCCGGTGCAGCCTTCTCACGCGTCAGGCGTAGAAGGCAATCCGTCTACAATCAATATGGGAGGAAATCTTCCTCCCAATGGTATGTACCCCCCGTTCCAAACTCAGTCTTATCCTCAAAATTTATATCCTCCCGTGAATGGACAACCTAATAACCCAAGCTTCCCTCAAAATTATGGGAGCATGCCCTTCGGCCACCCTATGGTGTACCCTCCATACGCCATGGGAAACAGTTACCCGTTTGCCATGAACACACCTTATCAGTCCTACCCTGGCCAAACTCCTATGGGAATGCCCCCAAACAGCAATCCATACAATACAGTCCCCATGTATGCACCACCTTATAATTGTCTATATTCAGACCCTATGGGTTCAGCTACACCCTTCGTTAGATGGATAGAAGATTACCCATTGCCTGATGGTCTGAAAATGCCTTCACATGTCGGGACTTATGATGGGAAAGGGGATCCGGACAATTTCTTACACTTGTTCGAAGGGGCTATCAAAATGCAAAAGTGGGTTATGCCGGTGGCCTGTCACATGTTCACATACACCCTTCGGGATTCTGCTCGTATTTGGTGGAATGGGCAAAAGCCCGGTAGCATCGTCAATCTTGATGATCTCAAAGCTAAGTTCCGGTCACACTTCAGTCAGCAAAAGAAATTCACAAGGACTCATTTAACGGTACACAACATCAAGCAAAAAGAAAATGAAAGTACCAGGGCCTTCGTTACTAGGTACACCGATGAGACTTTGCAAATTTTGGGTCTTCATGAAGATCAACGTATTTCTGGTTTCGTACATGGCCTTCGGAATAGGAGTTTGGTGGAATTCTTGTCCACCGACCTTCCGACAACTTACAAGGGCCTGACCGAGAAGACATACACTTGGATCGAAGCCAAAGAGGTATCCACTAATGGGGCTCCGATAGATAAAGATAGCAACAACAAGTTTTTGAAGCATTCCACGTGGGAAGGGTCCAAGAACAAGAACAAGAACAGAGATAGGTTCTCTCCGTACAACAAAGGCCCCAACCATGGTTTGTTGAGCAATCTATCGAAGTCTCCAAAAGAAATACTTGCTACAGAGAGGGCGGCCAAAGCTTTCGAAGCGCCTCCACGTATGACGAGTAAGGGTAAAAACAGGGATACCAGCAAGTACTGCCACTTCCACGAAGACAATGGCCACGATACGAACAGTTGCAGGGAATTAAAGAAACAAATTGAAGAGGCCGTAAGATCTGGGCAGTTGGCACACCTGGTAAAAGGAATCAAGAAAGGCAAAGAAAAGATGACTGACACTCAAATGGCCAAGGATACTAACCCTACCGAAGCCCCCATACTAATGATACACAGAGACGAAACCACTTTGAAAAGGAAGGTACCGGAGTCGGAAGCAAACAAGATAAGGGATGTAACGTTTTCCCCTATCTCAGGCAGGATCCCTTCGAACGATCCAGTGGTTATCAAAGTCCTAATTTTTGGCCAAGAAATAAGGGGAGCCTACATGGACTGCGGAAGCCCTTGCGAAGTCATATATGAACATTGCTTTCGAAAGCTCTCGTCGGCGGTCAGGTCTCAAAGGGTCAATTCGAAGAGGCCTTTAGTAGGGTTTTCTGGTGAACGTTCGTGGCCCCTAGGGGAAGTTCCGCTGGAAATAACAATCGGAGAAGGCAGGATCGCAAGGACAGAAACCCTCATGTTCACTATCGTAAGGTCCGACTCTCCTTACAACTTGTTGATAGGGAGGACCGCTATGCAAAAGATGGGTATAGTAGTCTCCACTATACATGCAGCGGTAAAGTTTCACACACCCAACGGAATAGGGACGGTATTCTCTGAGCACAGTCCGAAGGATAGCAAGAAAAAGATGGAAGGCTCTAAAAAGCCTCCGAATGATGTTATTGGAAGTGCGGATGAGGAAGAAGATATCGTCACAAAAAAGCGTCGTGCAGAACGAAGAATGAAGCAATATCCAAATAGTTTCACAGCAGAATTGGAGAAGCCACACAAAGCCGAAGGGAAGATCTTCGAGGGGATACGTCCTAGGAGCACCAGAACTCCTCCGACACCGAGAACTGATGACAAGCTCTATGGCAAGGGTTATCGACTCAAGGGATTCAAATCCACTAAGTCGACAGAGCAAGAAGTCAAAATCAATCCTTCGAAATTCAAAGCAGCTATTGACCTGCCTGCTCCAGGATCATCGAAAAAACGTGATAACCCAAGCTCCACCAAGAGGCAAACTTTCGCAGAAGTCCTCAACGAAACACCTTCCGGACACAGCCCAAATGGAGAAACTCTCCCAGCAGCGGCGGAAGAATGGAAATTATTTACCGACGGAGCCTCAAGCTTCAATGGTTTCGGAACAGGGTTAATCCTAATAAATCCGGAGGGAAAGGAGTACAGTTATGCGCTACGTTTTGAATTCAAGGCCACGAAAGACGAAGCAGAGTACGAAGCCTTGCTGGCTGGCCTTCGACTCGCAAAGGGTCTCGAGGTTCATAACCTCTCCATTTTCGTAGGCTCGCTTTTAGTCGCTGGTCAAATCAAGGGTTCTCGCAGAGCAAGGCAGCCAATAATCAAGGAGTACTTGAACGAGGTTAAAAAAGTCCTTCAGGGTTTCGAAAGATACAAAGTGAAAAATGTCCACACAAGCCAAAATAAGAGGGCGGAGGCCCTAATCAAATTAGCATCGACTGCTTTTGCTCATCTACCCCGTGAGGTTTTAGTAGAAGAATTGGCCACCAGATCAATTGCAAGAAGTGAAACATTTGATGAAGGCTCCAGCTGGATAGAACCAATCAAAATGTATTTGATAAGCGGCATTTTGCCCGATAAGTCAAAATCGGCACGAAGAATCAAAGTCAAAAGTCCACAGTACAGGCTCATAGGCAATAATCTCTACAAAAGGCGTCTTTCATCTCCTTGGCTCCGCTGTATCGAGTTAAAACAGGCTTCGATCATTCTCTGCAATGCTCATGAAGAGTTCTGTGGAAGACACACAAGCCCTAGAGCCATCGCCGCAAAGGTAACAAAATGGGGTTATTACTGGCCAACCGTACTAGAAGATGCAAGGGAAGCAATCAGAACATGCACGGTATGTCAGACACACTCCAAAGCCCATAACCTGTTAGAGTATGATGCGACACCTAGCATGACTGTAAGACCCTTCGATCAATGGGGAGTCAGCATAATTGGACCCTTACCATTAACTCCCGGAGGGGTACAATTCTTGGTCATAGCCATCGATCATTTCACCAAGTGGGTCGAGGCCAAGCCGTTGGCATCAACAAAAGGAAGAGATGTGGAAGAGTTCATGTGGGAACACATAATATTCAGATTTGGAATTCCACAAGTTATCACCTCTTACGAAGGGCCACACTTTGCTGAAGGAGTGTTCCCTTCTTTCTGCAAAAGCCTGAACATGAAGCAAAGATTCATTTGTGTTGACAAGGAGATTGTCACCGAAATTGAGACGAAGTTAGGGCTATATCAGCATAAATGGGCAGATAAACTTCCCAAAGCCTTGAGGGCATATAGGAAGTTGTCCTTCGAATAAAAGCAAACGAAGCCAAACGAAAGAGCCCAGCGTCAAAGAAGAATTACTGTGACAAAAAAGACGTGGAAGCTCGAAGGATGGAAAACAAAAGATGTCGTGAACAAGTTTGGACATGATACAAGCTCTCGTAAGTCTTACATATAAGAACTTACCTTCCTTTAAAAACATTTAGTTGTTTTCAATTTCATGTAACGTAGTCTTCTCACATGGGAAAAAAGCATTAATGGTAGGTGTCTAGTGTTCATTTTTTCAAATGATGTAATCCTCCCTACCCACTTAATGATATAGTATGTTTCCCTCAAAATCTCTTGTTTCGTTTTATACAACATAGATTTATCCAGCCAAGTACTTTACAAGTTTCAATGTCGAAGGATGAAGCAAGACACATGTCTTGTATAACATTAACATCCATTACAATTCACATTAGCTTTCCTATAAAGTCTTAGGGTATTTGAAGCCCTCTGTAACTTAAGGATAAAGACGGAGTGGGTCGCAACCCTCTGTCGCAGTCAAATTATACGATTGCATAAAATCTTGGTCCAAAATACACACAATAAGGTTATAACCTTAGGTTGTATGTTTACGTTCTAGTAATGAGCGTAAGAGAAGATAAGCATGGCATTAAAAAAGGAGGATACTCCTTCAAATTAAGAGTCATAAAGACTACGCACAGGCGAAGCCGTTTTCAAAAAAGGACAGTTGTTCAAAGTTATGGGACGAAGCCCAGACAAACCATTCAAACAGGCACTAGCCTGATAAAAGCACGCTAAATTGTCTTAAAGAAAGGCATCAGCCTTTAAGCACAAACAAATTGTTTCAAAGGGTACACGCCACCCTTACAGACTAAATTACTGCCAACATGGCAGCCTTCATTTGTTGATGGAAGAGTTTGGATCTTCTTGATGAGTCGCAGACTTAGGTTTCTCGGACAAGGTTCTTTTAGTTGGAGACGGAGGCTGTATACTCTTGGGTTTTTTGGAGAGGAGATCTTCGATGGAGGCTGAAGGATCTTTGGTTGCTTCGGCAAGAAAGGGGTAAACTGCAGTGGTAAAGGCATTACCAGCTTCATCATACTCCTGAACGGAATTTGGAGGATAGTAGGGCACATCTGAAAGCACAACGGGTTTCTTAGTTTCGGAAATCTCTTCCAAAGTTGTGCATTTGCCATGGAATATGGCTGCATTCACCAGTTTACCCACAACCACTCCCACCTCATCGCTATGATATAATTCCATAGCAATATAGGGAACAACCTTCGATACGACCTCAGCCCTATCTTTTTTCAACCTTTGACATTCAAGCTTCAACCTATCAACCTCCTGACAACATTTAGCATCCTGCTCCACTAGTCTAGTTCTCTCAACCTCCAACCCAGTACACTTGGATTCCAGGGCACTCACCTGGTTCTCATAGCCTACGACCTTAGCCTCCTCAAGAATTAACCTACCACATTCTGCCTGTGACTTCTTAAGCTGTTTTTCAAGACTATCAATCCTGTCTTGAAGAGCCTCATACCTTGGATGTTTCTCAAAGTTCTCCATGGCTTCATCGCATCTCTTCTCCAATTCAGCATAATTTTTCTCCCTCTCCTTTTCTCTGGCAACAACAGCAGCAACCTCCTCCTTCGCTTCCTGGACCCTATTAAGCAATCCCCTGGTGCGAAAGCTCAGATGACTATCCAGCATTGCTTGTCGGATATAACTTTTGTCGTTGAGATCACATAGTTCTTCAATGGACATTTCATTCATTTTCTTCCTCCATGAGGCAGGAGTAACATTCTCAACAAGCAAGCGGCAGGATAGAGAGTTGGGCAATTCCTTCGTATCTGGCAAACCTTTAAGACGAAAGCAATATAAGCCAAACACGCAATATTACAGAAAGGAAAAAAGGCTGGAAGAATTTCTGCTTACCGGATATATCATCTTCATCGACCAGTCCTTCCGGAGCATACATGATGGTCTTCCCACGAGACTTCTCTGTTTTTTGCTTGGTGGTTCGGGAAGTCGGGGTAGGAATGTTCAATTTTCTCTTGGTAACAGCCTTTGCAGCCTTGGCACTAGTACCCTTTCTAGTCCGAACTCTATCAGCGATGCCGGAGGACCCCACAATCCTGAGCTGATCACCTCCGGAAGGGGTATCATCAGAATCACCAATGTCCTCCACTACCTGGGGGGCTTCCTCAGTACCAACTGCTTTGACTGGGGGAAGCACAGCAAGGGGCTTGGGTGGAGAGATATCAACATCATTATTATTAACAGAAATGGAAGGAGATCCCGCTCCGTAACTTGTATTTTGAGGGTCCCTTGGCATAAAGCTAACTTCTTTGGCACCTCCAGCCACGACAAAGTTTCGAAAAGCCATTTCTGCACAAGACAAAGGAAAAGAGATGAATATCAGCAGATAAGTTATTTATTTATGAAATAAGAAATTATACATACTTTCTCCTTCACAAATAATTTCAGGAAGCAATGGAGACCCTTCCTAACTCCTAGCAATGCCAGCCATGAATAAGATGGGCTCAGGAAACGTCTGTACGTCCACTGGATGACGTGCAAGACGTTGATACATAGGTTCACTTCTCACCTCATAAGGTAATGGGTCATTGTATCGTTTTTCATCAAACCTATTCCCTTCGGCCAACAGCTCAGGATATTCGGGGGGTATGATGGTACTCTCAATATAAAAAAATTGACCTTTCCAATTTCGAATATTCGAAAAAGGTTTAGTCAATAAGTGTGGGACATCATACTCACTCCTTTTGGCAATAGTTACCCAATCTCCACCAGGGTAGAGATTGGCAAAGCCTCTAAACACAGTCAATGAAGGCTCAAAACCATACGCTTTGCACATCACAATATAAGTTGTCAACTTGGCTAAACCAAATGGATTAAACCTTGAAATGTGCACCTTGTAATATTGCAAAAACTCCAAAATAAGAGGGTGGATGGGAATCCTAAAGTTTGATTGCGTAAACGCATGCACATATAAGCCTACAAATCCTTTCGGAGCATCAAAAATACTTTGCTTTTTACTGGGAAGCATGATTTTATATTCCAAGGGTATGGGATAATCATTCAGAAAATCAGACAATGCTTGTTTCGACAAGGTACAAGTTTGTTCTTTAATTATTCGTTTTGCAGCCATACTCGTAAATAAAGTAAGGAGAGCAAAGAAAATGGCTGAATTTTACCTTTTAGATTCCAATGGAAGCACAATGACACAGAGTTGTGTATATTTTGGGCGGAGGTAAAAGTGTTCTAGGGTTTAACATGCCGAAGATTAAATACTCGTGAAATCTTTGATCATAACCGAACACGTGTACACTTTCTTTACTATCTAAACGGATTTCAAATGGATGCCAAATTTGAAATGACGTTTTGCGATTACCAAAGAAGTAGCAATTAAGAGTTTGCAAGTGGCCGGATAATGATGGTTCGCATTTAATGCGGAATTCAGTTAGACATATTCCTTTTTATTTTTTAAAAATCAGAAGGATAGAGTACTGCTTCTTGCATTTGAATTTATCTAAAGCACTTATCTTCATTTCGTCCGAATTTGTGATAAATGGGATAGAGTGTATAAGGTTTTTTGAGTCGAAAGCAATTTATACTCGTACGTATATATCGCCTTCGACTGGGGGGCTTGATGATGTACCCTCCTAACGGGTCGAAGGACTCCCCTTCGAGCCTGTAGAAAGCCCTCCCTTCGGAGGCCCAGGTTAACCTTCTAATACGTTTCATTGGCGTAAAACCATTCGCCTGCGAATGGTTACCATGTGGGAATCCGCCAATCGAAGCCCTAAGCCCTTCGGGGTATTCCTGACGAAGGGACTAACACGAAGGATCATCCAGACCTGATCAAACCCACGTCTCCTCTATCCTTTGGCTTCCCGCCAAAACAGAGATCGTGGGCTACAAAGCCCTAGCGGTTACCACTTTCCATGGGACGCCCCCATGATCTCCGAACTATGTGCAACCGCCCACTATGTCCTATTTCTCACCTATAAATAGCATAGTCGGGCCAAGAACAATGTAAGTAATTTTCAAGTTAACCTCACTCTCTAAATTTACGACCTACATTACCATTACACATACTTACTTGCACGCCGGAGGTGGTTCGCAGGGTCCAACCCCTGCGCAATCACTTAACGTAGTGTCTTTGTATTTCTTATTCTCAGGTTAAGAACAAGCTTGGCGCAATCTCAACACCCCATTATTCCTTTGATCACCATCGAAGGCTTGGTTGACGAATATTTGTTCAATCAATAATATTCTCTTTTAACAATTATTCCATTTGACTAACAAATTCACAAGCAGTTTTAACACCATTCAAGCAGTCTCAACTATACAAATAGCACAATTAACAGTACACAATCCAAAAACATTTACACATTAATCTTTTGAAGGATTAAGCATTCCAATACCTGTTACCAAGTACTGAAATCTGCTTACATCAAAACCTTTTGTTAAGAGATCAGCAAAGTTGTTATCAGTGTGTATTTTAACAACTTGTATTAACTTCTTTTCAGCACAGTCTCTTATAAAATGATGTCTAATTTCAATATGTTTAGTTTTTGAATGTTGAACTGGATTCTTAATGATACACATTGTACTGTTATTGTCTATATGTATAATTGTGTTTAAGAAATTGTACCCATAATCAAGCATCTGGCTTTGAATCCATAAAACTTGAGCACAACAACTTGCAGCAGCCACATATTCTGCTTCAGTAGTAGATATAGCCACCATAGTCTGCTTCTTACACTGCCAAGAGATTAATCTTCGACCTAAGAATTGACAACCACCTGTTGTAGACTTTCTATCCATGCTAGCACCAGCATAATCAGAATCAGAGAATGCAACAAGATCAAATGCAGACTCTTTAGGATACCACAGCCCCAAGTTAGGCTGACCTTTAAGGTATCTGAAGATCCTTTTTACTACTGTGAGATGAGGCACACACAGCAAACATAATATCAGGCCTAGATGATGTAAGATACATCAGAGACCCAATCATAGATCTATACATGTGCACATCCACATCTTCACCACTGTGATCCTTTAATAACAAATGTGTCTCCTTGTCAATTGGTGTGCTAGCAACCTTGGCATCTGTGAATTGAAATTTCCTTAAAATTTCACCAACATATTTATCCTGAGAGATAAATATACCATCTGACTTTTGCTGTACTTGAAGACCTAGAAAGAAGGTAAGCTCTCCCATAGAACTCATCTGAAATTGGTCTTTCATCAGCTTTTCAAACTCCTTACACATCTGTTTCTTTGTAGAACCAAAAATGATGTCATCTACATAAACTTGAACTAGTAGAATATCACCCTTGTCCTTCTTAATAAAAAGAGTTTGATCAATTTTCCCTCTATGAAACCTATTCTTCAGAAGATATTTAGCAAGAGTTTCATACCAAGCTCTTGGAGCCTGATGCAATCCATATAGAGCTTTCACCACCTTATAAACCTTGTCAGGATGCTCTGGGTCTATAAAACCTGGAGGTTGTGTAACATAAACCTCTTCATCAATAGTGCCATACAGAAATGCACTTTTTACATCCATTTGATAGACCATAAACCCCATAAATGAAGCATAAGCAAGAAATAATCTTATTGCTTCAATCCTGGCAACTGGAGCAAAAGCTTTCTCATAATCTATACCCTCCTCCTGAGTATAGCCTTGAGCAACTAATCTTGCTTTGTTCTTTATCACAATGCCCCGCTCATCCTTCTTGTTCCTGAATACCCACTTTGTACCAATCACTCTCATTCCCTTTGGTAGATCAACCAGAACCCAAACATTTTGAATCTTGAATTGAAGGAGCTCTTCTTGCATAGCTTCAACCCAACTTGATGAATCTAAAGCCTTTAACACATTCTTGGATTCAACCTGAGATAGAAAACATACAAACATACACTCATGCTCATCTTCATGATATTTCTCTTCATAAACCACATAGAGAAATCCATGATGATCTGGATCTTGAATTTGCCTTCCGGTCTTGACTCCAGATTGTACATCTCCTATGATATTGGTAAGTGGATGATTCCTATGTACAATAGTATGGGGAGTAGAAGGAACTGCATAGCTAGTAGGCATGTTTTGCAGACCATCTCCAAAGAAATGAAACTCATCAGCTTGAGAAGCAGTATCAACTGGTGAATCAAGATGAGGTTGACTTGGTCCAGCAGTCTCAATATTTTGCTCAGTAGTTGGAACTTGAGGTTGAGCAGTACTAACTCCATTAGAACTGCTCGTTGGAATTTCAGCTTCTTTACCATTCTGACCACTTGTTTCATCAGCATCTTTCTCTTTGTCTACACCACTTGATGAAGGAATATCATCTTTCTTTGTAGAAGACTCATTCACAGGACTTTCTTCCATGACAGGTATGAAAATGCAATCATCATCTTCCTCCTCTGAACCTGCATCATTGTTAGTATTTGTACCTGTAACAGGCACATAATTCATGGAATCTGAAAGACTGTCAATATCAAAGATCCAATCAGGACCTACACCTGCAACATTTGGTTTATTCTCCAAAAATTCTATGTGCAGATTTTCTTCTACTTGCTTGGTGCTTGTATTGTACACCCTAAAAGCCTTACTGTGCAGAGAATAACCAACAAAGAAACCTTCCTCAGATTTCCCATCAAACTTTCCTAGTTGGTCTTTGGTATTTAGGATAGTAACATGACAACCAAAAGGTCTCATGAAGCTTAAAGCAGGGGTTCTACCTCTAAGTAGCTCATAAGCAGTCTTATTGTGAGGTTGTACAACTAAAACCCTATTCAACATATAACAAGCAATGCTAACTGCTTTAGCCCAAAATGAAACTGGTAGCTTAGAGTCAGCTAACATTGTCCTAGCAGCCTCTATAAGAGTCCTATTTTTCCTCTCAACTACACCATTTTGCTGTGGGGTTCTAGCTACACTAAACTCCTTCTTAATACCTTTTTCTCTGCAAAAGTCATCCATCACTCTATTCTTAAATTCAGTCCCATTGTCACATCTGATTATTTTAACCTTCTTATCAACTAGGTTTTCTACTTCAACAATAAGGGTCTTAAGTATTTCACTTGTCTCATCCTTAGTTTTCATAAAGAATACCCAAGAAAACCTACTATAATCATCAGTGATAACAAGGCAGTATCTCTTAAAATTCAAGCTATTCACAGAAGTAGGACCAAACAAGTCCATATGCAACATATATAAAGCTTGAGAAATAGAGTTCTGGGTCTTTGGCTTACATGAGGCTCTGTGTTGCTTACCCTTAAGGCAAGAAACACAAGTTTGGTCATTGAGAAAAGTTTTGTTTGGTAAACCTCTTACCAACCCATGTTTAGCAATATTGTTAATATTTTTAAAATTAACATGACCAAGCCTCCTGTGCCACAACATTGATTCTTCCAATGTGGCTTTTGCAACAAGACAAGTAAGTCCAACCTTAGGAACTAGTTTATTCATCTCAATACTGTATGTATTATCCTTTCTGGGGATTTTAAGCAATACTTGACTTTCATCAGGTAGCTTGAAATCAGGAGAAAGTATAAGACAATCAGTATCAGTAAATAAAACTTTGTTCTGTTTATCACAAATTTGTGATACACTGAAAAGATTGTACTTAAGTTCTGGTACATAATACACATTTTCAAAATCAAGGTTACCAGTTTTAATTACCCCTTTTCCAGTAATTCTTCCTCCAACACCACCACCAAAGACAACTGGTCCTCCATCCAGAGCAATAAAGTCTGAAAGATATGACTTGTTTCCTGTCATGTGCCTTGAACATCCACTGTCTGAAAATCCTCTATCTTCTTTGCCATTTGAGGGATGTTCCTGCACACAAAATAAAGGTGTTAGTTTCTTTTGGGGATCCAAACCATCACTGGTTTGGATCTGCCTTGTGCATCAAGATGAGAAAACTTGTTTGAGGTCCTTGATGCACCATTGGGTTTGGCAAAATGTTTATCCCAATGTGCTGAGGCCTTGACAGCATTGCCCCATTTTCCCTTAGCATTTAAGTGCCTAGCAGTTGGATTTGCTGGTCTAGCAGTTGGAACTGCTGACCTATCAGTTGGAACTGCTTGATTAATCTTAGGCACCCACTTCTGATTAGCCATTGCTGTTTTCTGGTAAAAATGCCTTTTAACTGTTTGTGCATGATTTGAAAATTGTTTTGCACTTGAAACAGTTTGCTTGTTATTAAACCACTTATTTTGACTAGCAGTTGAAACTGTTTTGATGCCAGTCTTTAACATAACAGCTTTAGGTGACATCATATGATTTGCATTAGGGTTTGTCAATCTAGTTGGACTATTTTGAGTTACCCTAGCATTGTAATTCCTGTTCACCCTTGCATTCCCAGTAACCCTCTTTTTCCATGGGTTAGAATCACAATAAGCAGCCATATGGTCAAAACTTCCACAAACAAAACATACTTTTCTAATCATAGCAAACCTATCATCCATTTTCTTAGATTTTGAATGATTCCAATTCCTATGACTACTCTCAGAACTTGATGATCTGTTCTTAGACCTATACATCTCAGCATACCTAACATTTTTCCTAACTGGTTTTATGTTTTCAGTCTTAACCACTTTAGGAGCATGTTTAACTTCTTCCTTAACAACATTAGGTTTTTCCTTAACCTCTACATTCTCATCATCAGATGTCCACTCCTCAATGGTTGGTGCGTCTGAGTTCCTATCAGAGGACATCTTTTCCTCAGAAAGAGATTTATCACTAGCACTCACAAAAGCATCTTCTCCCTTAACAAATTTAACAGGATTCTCACTAATCTTTACACCATATCCAGGAAAATCCATATCCTTAAACTCTTCTAAACCTGTATGAGCTAAATTGATTCCTGGTGGAGCAAACATTCCTCTAAAGGGGGTGCAACAGACTTATAACCTAAACCAGATTTAGCTTTGTTAAGTATTTGACTCTCTACAATCTTCTTAACTCCATCTGAAGTATATTCAAGAGTGTCTACACTTAACTGAATGTTATCTTTCTCCTTTTTAAGCTTCTCTAGTTCATATACAAGTCCACTCATTTTATTTTCTTTTATTTCCAATTCCCTCTTTAAAAGACCTATCTCATCAGTAAAGTTTGACTCATTCTGTTTATAAAACACAATTTGTTCTTCCAAAATAGCTAATCCTCTTTTATGATTTGACAGACTAAAACTTATTTGATTATATTCAACTCTAAGATCATCATACTGTTTCTTAATATTTTCATAATCTTTTAAAGCATGACAAGAGTTAGAACATTTTTCAGGTTTATATACCTCAGTGTCTGAGAAAGCCATCAAACCCAAGTTAGCTGATTCTTCTTCTTCCTCCATGAAGCTCCAATCAAATCCAGCTCCATCTACAGCTACCATAGCCTTGGAAGAAGGCTCTTCAACATTTACTGTCCTCCTTGACCCTTGCTGATTCTTAAACCCTTGACCCTGGTTGCTTTGTTGTCTTGGACCTCTACATTCCCTGGCAAAGTGCCCCATCTTGTGACAATTAAAGCATTCCACCTTAGACTTATCATACCCAGCAACATCTCTTCCATTGAAGGTAATCTTATTCCCAGTCCTTTGGTAATACTTCTTAGCCCTGATGCTTATCAAAGCCAACTGCCACTTCAAATCCATAGCTTCCAAATCATCTTCAGCAATTTGAAGAAGATCTTCATTAAAGATCTTTGACCCACCAGACTGTTCTGACACAAATGCATATATGGTCTCTTCAGTCAAGCCAGCAGTACTAGTTTTTACACTAGCAGTGCTAACTGCTTCTTCATCTTCATGATTAGAACTGTTTGAAGAAGATACAAAAGCCATATTCCCTGAACTGGAACTGGTGCTACCACTCTTCTTGACCTTTTGCTCAACAATCTTGAGATTATTGTAAAGCTCATTCATTGTCATATTCTCCAGCTCTGGTTTATTGCTCCAAACCACAACATAAGTGTTCCATTCAGCAGGTAAACTGTTTAGAAACTTCATGTTGAGGTCTTCTTGAGGTATCACAATCTTCAACACAGTAAGTTGACTGATGATCTTTTGAAGCCTATTAAAGATCTGATCCAAAGTTTCATTGCTTGATGCAGTGAAGTTCTCATAACTTTGCTTGAGTAGGGTTTTCTGTACCTTCTTGGTAGCTTCATTGCCTCCAAATCTTTCCACCACTGCTTCAAAAAGAGTTTTAGCCGATTCGTAATGGCTAAAGTTCAGCACTTGATCATTAGGAATTGCCATTAGTAACAAATTCCTAGCCTTCTGATCATTCTTCTTTTTGATTCTCTCCTCGTTTCTAACTGGCTCAGTGTTAAGCTTTGTGACCTTGGAACCATCAGCACGTGTTTCTTCAACAGCAACTGGTTTGAAGGAATCACCATTGATAATAATATCCCATAATACATAGTCTTGCACCATGAAGTATTGCTCTTTTATGAGCCGCCAAAGGTATAGAAACTCATTGTTTTGTCAATATCAACTCTATTTAATTCCTAACACTAACCTTTCTGCTTCTTCACTTGCAAGCTTTTGTTCAACCAGAAATCTTGCAATTATTTCTTCTTCTGCTAATTTAGCATGTTCTTCATCATGAACCCTTTGAGCAATTTTTGCATCAAAACTTATCTGAGCTTGAACTCTCTCTTTGACCTTCTTTGGTTGCTCAGACTCTATCATGATGCTCTTTCCCTTATCTGCAGCACTGACAGTACTAATTGATGCATCAGCAGTACTAATAGATACACCAGCAGTACTAACATCTTCTTGAGCTGTAGGAGTAGTATCAACACCTGTTTCACCCATACCAGTATCAAGCCTCCCCTGAATGTCTACATCTTCTTCTACCAGTGTGATATTTGGATCTTCATCTATTTCAGCAATTTTCCTCCCCTGTTTGGAAGGATCCTCCAAATCATCATCTGAATCTTGTTTTGAACTGTCAGACTCCACAATGTTTGCCATCCTTTTTGCTTTATTGGCCTTGAGTTTTTGCTGCAACTTCTTCACTTTCTTAATCAACTTGGTATAAGCAACACCATAAAGTTTCTTAGTCTCTTTCAATTCTTTCTCCAAGCCAGTGACCCTTACTGTCAGTTGTGTACAAATTTCCATCAATTCTTTGAGTTTCAGACTGCCCTCATCACTTCCAAGTGTGTTAACTCTTGGGAGAGGTGAATCATGGGGCATGTCCCCCATTGTATCTTGGTGGCTGGGGTTTCCATCAGCTGAATCAAGCTCATGAGAACTTGACCCATTAGATGTTGCCATGGGTTGGGTCTTATCAATTTTACCACTGGCCTGTACTGCTGCTAAGCTAGACACAGTAGTGGTAGCCCTTACCATTCTGTTAGAGACAACCTCATCTGCTACATTAGCTTGAGTAGGAGATCTGGGCTGAGGTACCACATATTCCTGTATGATACTCCTCCAATATGTTTGTTAAAATTGAGGTTGTGATGATGATGGAGCACTTATGGGTGTGTGATGGGACTCAACTGGGATTGTTGATCCTTCACCCTGAACAGTTTCTTCTTGAACAAGCATAGTTGAAAACAGTGGTACTTCTATCCCATTGTAACCCTTAGAAGCCATCCTTATATTACTAAAAAGTTTTTGAGTGAGGCTAGGAGTTGGATAAACAGTTTTATGAGATAGAAGCAAATTCTTGTGCTTATTCAAAAACATTTGAATAAATCTTGGATACATTAAAAATTTGTATTTGGTATCCAAGTTTTTTACCATACCATCAAAAATCAATTTTGAAAAGTTAAAAGTCCTTTTTAAGGCTAAACAAATAAGAGCAGTTGCAATATTACTACTGAATTGCTCCTAATCAGTTTTCTTTGGACTTAAACAGTGTAAAATGGTATGTAAGAGAAATCTCAATTGAGGGGCAAATTGTCCTTTTTGAAAAGTTAGTTTATCAGAAGTGGACACATACCCCATCCTGGAAAGAGTTTCAAAAATTTCAATGTTAGGCAAAGAACTAATACCATTATCATCTGCTAGTTTGAGATGTCTCTAAAAATATGATTCTGTAATAGTCAAGGTTTTGCCATCAACTGTTGCAATTATTTGTTGTTCTCCATTATCAAGTGTATTGGCAGTAGCAGTCTGCCAAAACTGTTTGATTTAAGAACTATAGATAGTTGGATTCACTGTGAGAGCATACCTGATGTAGCTAGCATTAAGAAAATCCAATATCTGTTGAAACCCATGACTTCCCTCTGTTTTCTCCAAGAATGCAACCATGTTATGTTTATCACAAAATTGCAAATTTGCCATTATGATCAATGAAAGTTTGATTAGGGTTCTAGGTTATGATTGTTTATGAGTGAAAGTGTGTTTGGTAAAGCCAATTGAGATTATATAGATGACACTTAGGGTTTTGATTGGACCGACATGAATAAATTGTTTCTTTATCGTGAAGAAATCTTATAAATTTAAATAAAGAATGAGAATTATCCAATTTAGGAAACCCTTAAGCAAAGTAATAGATAAAAATTATCTCAACGGCTATAATTAAAAAACGGTTATTACCCAAACAGCACTAACGGTTACCCAGCAGTACAAAGTTTTTGCCTGGCAGTACAAACTTTTGCCTAGCAGTACAAACTTTTATAAAAACAGTATTAACTTTCCCCAGCAGTATTAACCCAAATTTTGTGTAAAACAATACTGCACTCAAACTTTTGAAGGAATTAAGTGTAAAGGAAGACACTTAATCATTTTCGGTTGCATTTAACCTCTGGTTGTGTGAAAACCAATGTTTTCAGTATAAATACTGCCTGTGATCAGATAGACTCATTAAAAGAGCCTTCTTGACAGGGTTTCCAGCTCGTGGCAGGTGTTACCTCTAACACAAATGTATTAGATTCATATTTGCTCGTTGTTCTCTATACCAGATGTCCTTGGACTAACACACTATCAAATGATAGAATGGTAAATAGTGAGTTAGCTCAGTTACTATCTGACTAACTAAATACCATCAATTCATATTCAAAATACCACCTGATAAACATAGGCTGATTTCAAGAAAAAGATTTTAAAGAACCTCCCAACTCAGGTGTAAAACCCTTGTCAAGTGATCCCCAAATCCTTTCTATCATGAATTGTTAGGAATTAAACTTTGAGTTGATATTGACAAAAACATGAAAGATGGAGGAAACTTATGAAGACAAAGTTAAAGGACTAATTATGTTAAATGTTAAAGTCTTTGTAACCCTAATCTCTAGTATATAAAGAGATTAAAGGGCGTAGGTTTTATCATCAGGTCTTCCCAATGTAGTCCAGAAAAGTGTGTGTGTGTAACCTAGGCGTTAAGTCTTAGTGTAGACGCTTAGGGTTAAGGTTTGTAATCATTCGACAAACCTTGTGCAATGATAATGATATGTTATTCCGCTGCGTACACTGTTGTTCTTCATTATTATTGTCTTAATCCCTATATGAGGTCTAAACAACCTCGAGCTAAACGATCCTATCATGTGGTATCAGAGCCTAGGGGCTCGTGATCGTGGGATTAAACAAGGTTTTCTGTCGATGTGGAGCAGATCTGTTGAAGGTTCGATGGTCCTTTTGAATGTTTGAGGTACTCGTATTTGTTTATTTTTTTATCGTTAAGAGCAAATCTGATGGTGTTCCTTGTACTCAAATTAAATTGCTTGCTGCACATGGATGGAACTTTATTGTATTTAATGGGTCGGTGCTAGCTGTGTTTAATTAATATTCTTTATTCGATCTATTCGTATATTGCTTTACTGAACGACGAAGGGCTTGATACATTGAAGTTTGTCGTTTACTGTTGCTGTGCTTCAACAACTCGTACTGCTTATTTTATTGGTCGACTTCAACAAGTGGGGCTGTGAATTTGTCGCTTACTGCAGGTTACACTTTGTACTGGTTTATCAATTAATGAATTGGTCGATGGTCATTAGGGGGGAGGGAGTGGTATCAGTAAACCACTCGGCAAACGCTGGTGCCGATTGGCACACCGCCGCCACCAAGCGGTGCCGACCAAAAATTAAACCAAATTGGCAAACTTTGCCGAGGAGAGAGAGAGTGCATAGCTGGGGATTAATTTGACCGTTGGGGGTGTTTGAATTTATGTTATTAAACACGAAATCTTTAAAGATTTAAACACGATCTCTTCCTCGATCATAAAGGTAAAACAAAAATCGGAAAACAACACACCTACCTGAGAACTTGTTTGTATGATTTGGAGATATAAGGAAGCCGTGAGGATTTGTTTGTAGTTAATGAATGTGTCTGATTTGGAGAGTAAAGGATGATGCGAATGGAAAGAAGTGTTGTTGGGTTTGTCTGAAGATGGAGATTGATCTACCTTTTGTGGAAGAGATAAGTATGGGGAAGAGTGGAAGACGACCCATGTGTTTTAGCTTAAAAGGACTAAAAAAAATCATATGCAATTTTCTAAAAGGACTAAAAAAAATCATATGCAATTTTCTAAAGTACTATCCACAACTCGTTTGATATTTTTTAAATTTAAAGTTAATCACATTTTTTTTTATCGTTTGATATTTTTTTTAAAAATGTGATGTGGAAAATGTGGGATTTGGTAAACTTTGGTGACCGCCGCCACCATTTTGGTAAACTTTGGTAAACTTTGACATGGAAGGTTGTGATTGGTAGATGATGACGTGGCGAAATTGGTAAAGTTTGGTATGGGGTAACCACTCCCTCCCCCCTTAAGTTGTGTTTGTCGAATTAAATATCCTCGTACAATTAAGAGCGTGTGGGACCGATTACTACTGAGTTTGAATTTTTGTGAATTGGGATAGAATACTGAGATTGGTTTGTACTCCGTATTACTCCCTCCGTCTCAATTTAATTGTCCATATTTTCTTTTATAGATGTCTCAAATTAATTGTCCATTTTCCTTATTTAGTAAAAACTAGAGAATCTAGTGGGGGAATATTCCATTTTAGTGGTTGAAAATTAAAGTGGCCCCACTTTTATTAAATTTTGTGTTTTCTCTCTCCTGACAAATAAATTGAGACGGAGGGAGTATTTTATTTGGTTTTGGGGACAAAGCGACTGCTGTTGATTATCTTTTTGTCAGTATGGGATTGCTTCGATTGATTCGATTGGTCTGATGGTTTTTGGTAGCTGATGGTATTGATATGGGTTACTGATCTGATGGTTATTGCTCTACCAGTTTCAACTGCTGTGTTGAAAACTTAGCACTGCTCATTGATTTCTACATAGCAGTTGGTACTGCTGTGATTAGCAGTTGGTACTGCTGTGACTAACAGTTTCAACTGCTCATGATACTTATTACTAGCAGTTTGTACTGCTGGATTCGCCAGTTAGTACTGCTTGGTTAACAGTTTGTACTGCTAGTTTGTACTATTCGAGCATGGGCTTCTCAAAGTGAGGGGAAGCATTGGTTATTGATTTGGAACTGGTGATTCCAAAGCACACACACAGTTTTGGATCTCGGACAGAACTGAATTTATTTCAGTTTATTCTTATTGTTTTATGGCTCGTTGTGAAGATATTTGGTACAATGGCTTTTTAATCAATTATGTGACAAGTGTATCCTTGGTGTTCGTAGATCGCCGAAGTGAGGCAACGATACAGATGAGGAATACGAGTAGATCGCCGGCTGAGGCAACAGTTACATAAGAGAGGATGATGTTATTGCACTTAGATGTTTTTCACGGATTATTTGAAGAAGAAAAGTGAATATGGTTTATTTGATGTTGTAGTTGAGTTTCACAGGTGCGTGTTCTTATCATATCTCATTGTTTTATACGGTGGTGACAAAGACTTGATGAAACTAGCAAAAGTGTGTGATCTCTCCTCCCATGCGCTTAATGCTCACATTTGCTAGAGTTTATCAAGAGGTCCTGGTAGCCTACTTATTGAGATAAGTTTGGAGTCACGTGGATAGTGCAAGATATAAGACGCAAGTTTGGGAGATTCAACTTCTTCATCAAGTTCGTTATACTCGTTTTTCTTCATCAGTTATCAGTTCGTAGAGCCTATGGAGTTTGTGATTCAAGAGATGGTAAACACGCTTCGTTTCAGGGGAAGCTTATTTAATTGTTTAACCATCTACATGCACGGGGAAGCGTTTGATTCAAGTTGCATTGAAGACCCCTATTTGATGATGACAAAAAGGGGAAGAAGGTTTATTTGCAGCTTGAAGATCATCTTTCATACTTGGTTTTGTCATATCAACTAGGGGAAGATTGTTAGGAATTAAACTTTGAGTTGATATTGACAAAAACATGAAAGATGGAGGAAACTTATGAAGACAAAGTTAAAGGACTAATTATGTTAAATGTTAAAGTCTTTGTAACCCTAATCTCTAGTATATAAAGAGATTAAAGGGCGTAGGTTTTATCATCAGGTCTTCCCAATGTAGTCCAGAAAAGTGTGTGTGTGTAACCTAGGCGTCAAGTCTTAGTGTAGACGCTTAGGGTTAAGGTTTGTAATCATTCGACAAACCTTGTGCAATGATAATGATATGTTATTCCGCTGCGTACACTGTTGTTCTTCATTATTATTGTCTTAATCCCTATATGAGGTCTAAACAACCTCGAGCTAAACGATCCTATCATGAATCCATCATTTACAAACAATCCACCACTGTTGCTTCTCAGACAGCATCAATCTCAATCATACTGCTTGCTTATCCTGCAAATGTTAGTCTAAAACCAAGAAAACACAATCCAAAGCATTTTCTTCATAACAATATTAATTATGACTAATAGTTTTAACTTAGCAGTACTAGTTTGCACTAGCAGTATTAGTTTCCTTTGGGGACCCAAGCCATTACTGACTTGGATCTGCCTCGTGCATCAATATAATTATGTTTCTTCAATACAATTGATGCACTATCAAGTTTGGTAGGTCTCCAAACCCAACATGCTGAGGCCTTAACAGCATTGTGCCCATTTGCCCTAACAACATTTACAACTGCTGAATTTGGCCTAGCAGTATTAAGTGGTTTAAGGCCAGACTTCATTAAAACAGCTCTTTGAGCCATGTTTATGCGAACACTAGGGTGATTCTGTTTAGGAAAATAATTGTGATTCACCCTTTTGTAAGTATTTCCAGATACCCTTGTATTCCCAGATATCATCCTTTCCCCTTGATGGTAATTGCAATAAGCCTGCAAATGGTCAAAACTACCACATACAAAACAGGCTTTATTGTACATTACAAATTCACTTCCTAGCTGTTGGGATTTCTGATTATTCCAATTTCTCTGATTTCCCCTAGGACTATGTGACCTGTACATCTCTGCATACTTAACTATTTTCCTAGCTGGTTTCTCTTGTTATTTAGGTTTAACAGATTCTACCTTAGTAACCATAGGAAAGACAGTTTTCTTCTCTACCTCATCATCTGACACCAATTTCTCAACTAATGGGGTATCAAATGATTCACTAACCTCTTTAAAACTCTCTTCACTATCACTTTTACATTCAGTCTCAGGATTTTTGAGTTCCTGTACACTAGTATTTGACAAATCAAGTTTTGGGGTTGGAAATAACCAAGTATGAGGAGGTGCAACAGCCTTATATCCTATACGAGTCCTGAATTTATCAATAAGCTGACACTGAACAATTTTATCTCTACTTTTAGATGACCCTGCATATCTCTCTATAATTACTTCAATGCTGTCTTTTTCCTTCTTGAGCTTTTCTAACTCATTTTTAACCTCACCTATTTCTAAGTCTTTAAAAGAAATATTTGTGACAACTCGTATGTTTTTAGGTCATATTTGTAACTTTAAAATTTTACTATTCATCCTCGAGCAAGTTACTATTTATTATCGTAGTTTTTACTATTCATCATTTTCTGAAAATATGATTTTTCGAGTATTAATTTCAAGTAACTTTCAGAATTAAATCTCGTAACATAGAAACATCATTTGGTGCACATCATATAGACTAGAGTTAGTCTACATATTTCCAGTATCATCATTTTCATATTAGGTCCTTTCCGTGTTAGCCTTTTTAATTGTTTATATTTATTTATTAATAAACGCTTTTACACGATTTTTGTGCATGAACAATATTCCCGACACTCCCCACAACGGTTCTAATATATTTTTTTTACACTCATTAAAATGTTACAAAAATTCAATTATTATTTTACCCGGTATTTTGAGTCCATTTATTATACGCATTCGTAAATATATATTTACGAAAAATTAAGTAATTATGAAACGATAATTATTTAAACATCCAATACTTATACAAAATACATTTCCGTAATTTTTACAACTTTATTAAACTCCATTTTGTTCCGCTAAAATTTATTCTAGCTAACTTAATACCTAAGTACATATATTTATTACACTTTAATATCTAAAAATAGATATTTATGGACACATTATGACATGAATTTAATGAAGCATGGCCTCCTTTCTTTTTTCAATATTTTCAGCCGAGACCCCCCCTCCCCATTACTTGTCTTGACCAAAATGCATTTATTACATTTACTAACTTGTTATTATATAATATAAACTATATATTTTGGTTATAAAAGGCAAGAACTAGTACAAATAATTGGACAAGATAAAAACAAACATAAACCCTCTCTACCCTCTTGTAAGTTTCGGCCAAGAGAGGAAAAACAAGAACAAAGATCGGTTTTGCTTATTTCGAAGCTTAAAAGTGCTTACTCGGGTATAATAATTAGTAAACAAAGGTTTTGAGTTATATTCGGGTTCTATTGTTCTAGTTTTTATCACACATCCATCATATACAAGTAAGTCTAAAAATAATTTTTATACATTTACATATGTATTGTATACATTCCTTATGCTCATTTATGCATTTACTAAGTTTAAATATTTATTTAAACTCATTTCATCACCTATATCACCTATATACATGTTTGTGAGATTTTATTATGTTTTTATTTTTATTTTGGAACTATATAAATTGTTGAAGAATTGGTGGAAGAGATTAGGATAGATTTGGAGTTAATTTGAGGGTTTTTAGTTAGAAAAATGGATTATTTAAAAATATATGCGGAAGCGCTGCCCAAATTTCTAACTTTTATAAAATCAAGTTATTTTTACAGGGATTTAGTCAAAGAAATGGAAAATAGATTTTATAACGAAAACGTGGTCGTTTAAATGGATTAAAACGGATTTGTAACGAATAAGATACGAGTTTTCTAATATATATTATCGATAACTATTTTTCAGAAAATTTAATAGTTGCTGTATGGATTTTTGAGTTAGTAAAACCGAGCTTTAAAAGATAAACCGAGTCCCCGAGACCTTAAAATGTGTTAGTATACTTAAATACCTTCGCGGAGATAGGTAGAACTTTGAAAACCGAGCTATAACGAAGAAGTTATGACTTAACGAAGTTACCGAAGAAAAATAATATTTTGACAGCTTTTCTAATAGGGAATAGTAACCTGATTTTATTTTTAGAAATGGATTTTAGCCGCTTTAGGTGCGGTTTTGGATAAAATGTCATAAATGAAAGTTGTAGTGTTTTGGTCACATACTTTAGTCGAGTCGGAGACTTTTCAAAATATACATTTCCGAAACATTTATATCATAATTACGATACATACTTGTTAAAAATTTCAAAAATCTTATATTTTGACTATCGCTTAGAAATACCAAGTGACGTTATTTTTATAACTAAACTCACAAACAAACATGTACGGGTGATATAACTTTCATAAATTGCATATACGACATCATTACCCGACCTAAGACATACTACTACTTTAGGTTGCGGATAGAGTATCGCACTTCGACTTTTCGCGCACACATTTGCTAGTATCATATTACCACTATTTGAGGTAAGACATAGCCCCTCTCTTACTCTTTTACTTATTTTTGAATTCTTTAGGGGAGATACATGCTTAACTACTTGCTTTTACTTTACAAATACTCAAAACATTTATATTATTATGCTACGCTATACTTTTTATACTTCTTGGACATGATGTGTGGCTTTATTACGATATGTGCCTTAATGTGTAAACTTGATTTTGTATACTTCAACATGTATTCTTTTGCAACTGTTTAACTACTGGATGGAGCCGATGGAGAGGTATTGATAGTAATATCGGGCTGACGCCCCCACCCTTGTGTCCCTTATTCTTGACCTTGGGTGAATATAATCCGGTATTCTTGTGCAACGTATAAACTTATGTAGACTTGTCATGAGGTTCAGTTGGCTGTTATTCTTTACATTAAGTACCTGCATATATCGTATACACATATGTCTTACTCATAGTATATTTTAGCAGTGGGTTGTGAACGCATAGGTTGCAAGTTTTGTACGGGCGAAACTTGAAACTTAATGGGTTCACAATGCCTTTGCTGTGGGAACATTCTTTAAAGGCTTTTCAACTTATTTACAACAAACTCTATGAACTCACCAACCTTTGTGTTGACACTTTTAGCATGTTTATCTCAGGTCAGTAAGGCGATAGTGGATGCATGGAGCATAGAGTCATTTTGCATGATTTGGAGACTTATGCTTTTATCGTTTACCATTCGATATGCTTTAAAAACTTATGTATTATTATACTATGGGATCTCTTGTTTTGTAAACTCTGGTTTTTATTATTCGAATGGTAACTTTTCAAAACGTCTTAATTAGAGGTCGTTTTCTATACCTTATACTTTATGCTTTGAAGTAGCACCTAGTGACATTACCTTCCGCTGCGGTATTTTGGGGGTGTTACAGATTGGTATCAAAGACTTGGTTATAAAGGATTAGGTTGCATTTAGTACCTAGACTATAACTACTTCATACGTCGAGACTCTTCTCCATATCGCCTTACACACTTTTCGTGCGCATATGCCTTCTGATAATTTTTCGTCTAGACCCACGCTGTTGGATGATATGGTTTTTTTTAACGGATAGGGAAATCCCAAAATCTGGTCGAGTCATAAAAAATATGAAGCTCAGTAATAACTAGTTATTTAACTTGATCTTGTGACAGTTCTTGTTTGATGAGACATGAGATTGAGTTAAATAAAGGTTATTATTTAGCTGTAGAGATTTGATGATTTGCCCGAGGATGAGAGTTCTCTTGAGGATACTTTTGGAAACTGTTAGTGACTAAACTTCTTTGTGACTTTAGCACCTAAGGGAGATTCCTATGTACCGAGTGCGACACTCCCTAGATACCCACACTACATTACTCCTCCACCATTTAGGATCAAATGATAGAATGACTACCTATTTAAGTAACATCGATCACTGAGATATGTGTGTTTGGTAATATGTACACGTGTGAAAGGAGGCAATTATAATTATGGTGGCCAACATAATTATAAATGCATCACGACCCACGTGGACATATGTGATCATGCTTACGTGGATCGGTGTTGGCACAATTTGGGAAACAACATGTGTCATAGTATTATGTATGAGAATGTTAAGTATAGATATTATGTAATCAATGGTTTTCCCTCATCTCTGACGTTCACTAAATGTCCTTCCTTGCAGAGAACATGGCACCGAGGAGGACAACTTGCAGCACTAGCCGAGGTGATGCGGCACTAAGGAGTGAAAGGACTGGTGAACGTGGAGGTAGAGTAGGTGGTCGCGGCATTGGTAACAATGACAACAACGCTGGCGGAAATCCTGATTTTGCCGCTATCATCGCTCAACAACTTCAAAACTTGCTTCCCACTATTGTCACTCAAGTTGGCAATCATATCAATAAATCGAGAAACTACGGAAGCGGGAATGGCAAAACCAATGATGTAGGTGTGAGTGGTAATAACAACAACAATGGAACTGGATGCACGTATAAGGAATTTTCGGCATGCAAACCAATAGAGTTTGATGGTATAGGAGGCGCCTTGGCGTATACTCGATGGGTAGAGAAGATGGAGTCGATGATCGACATCAGTAATTGTGCCACCCATCAGGGTGAAGTATTCTGCATGCTTGCTTTCGGGAAAGGCATTGACCTGGTGGAACACACAGATTCAAGCTAGGGGTAGGGAAGCAGCTGTAGGTATAACATAGGACGACTTTAAGGCACTACTGTAAGAGGGGTACTGCCCGGAAAATGAGATGCAAAAACTGGAGAATGAACTTTGGCATCACTCTATGGTAGGGGCTGGTCATGCAGCTTACACAGATCGATTTCATGAGTTAGCCAAACTAGTTCCTCACCTGGTTACCCCTGAATCCAAGAGGATCGAGAGGTACATCTATGGCCTTGTTCCCGATATTCGTGGGACTGTGAAGGCAACTGAGCCTTCTACAATTCAGAGTGCAATATTGAAGGCAGGAGCCTTAACAGATGAGATGGTTAGGAATGAGACTTTGAAGAACGGTGATAAGAGGAAGGGAGCGAGTGAGTCAAATGAGCAAATAGGCACAATGGTTGACAACAAGAAGGCAAGAACATTTGCGGCAACTAGTTCTGGTCAGAATGGATATGTCAGTACACATCCCAAGTGTGCAAAATGTGCTTATCATCATCAGGGATCTAAGCCCTGCCATGTATGTACAAATTGCAATCAGTATTGCCATTATACAGATCAGTGTAAAGTAGGCAATATAAGGAATAACCCAAGGGCATGCTATGAGTGTAACAACCCGGATCACTTTAGGAATACGTGTCCTAGGTTGAATAAGACACCAAGACAAGTAAAGGGTAACTCGAATTTAGCCTTAGCAGTTAATGGAAATAACCCAAACCATAGAGTCAATGTTAGTCCACCTCGAGGTCGACCATTCTATTTGGGTACCGAGGCAGTCCGCAACGCGTAACGGGTATGTTTTCCCTAGACAATTAAGCATTCTACCGTATTGTTCAATTCTAGTGAAATTTAGCCTTGTCCTACTAAATTTATACCTAATGTTATCGACCTTAGTTATATTTTTATTAGTTGATTTGATTGGTGTAAGCAATTCCAAAAATTGAGCTAATCTTTCAAAAGACCTCATTCCAGGATGTTGAATCCTTTCTTCTAACAACCTGTTTCCTAGCTTGATCTAGTGACAGTTCTTGTTTGATGAGTTGCAAAAATCAAGCTAAGAGTCAAGTTGTTACCCAAGCCGATTCAGTTTAATCTCATGACAGTTATTATTTGATGAGTTGTGAGATTTAAATTGGAATCGACAACCTAAAGGTCTTTTGAGGGCAACGCTCGAGAATGGGGAAAGTTTTCCTTATCAAATCTGACCACGAGCACGTACGTGTATAGAATGAACAAGCTGAATTCAAGGACTGAATTTCTTTAACGGGTGAAGACTGTGACAACTCGTATTTTTTAGGTCATAATTTTAACTTTAAAATTTTACTATTCATCCTCGAGCAAATTACTATTCATTATCGTAGTATTTACTATTCATCATTTTCCAAAAATCTGATTTTTTGAGTATTAATTTCAAGTAACTTTCAGAATTAAATCTCGTAACATAGAAACATCATTTGGTGCACATCATATAGACTAGAGTTAGTCTATATATTGCCAGTATCATCATTTTCATATTATGTCCTTTCCATGTTAGCCTTTTTAATTGTTTATATTTATTTATTAATAAACGTTTTTACACGATTTTTGTGGATGAACAATATTTCTGACATTCCCCATAATGGTTCTAATATATTTTTTTACACTCATTACAATGTTACAAAAATTCAATTATTATTTTACCCGGGATTTTGAGTCCATTTATTATATGCATTCGTATATATATATATATATATATATATATATATATATATATATATATATATATATATATATATATATATATATATATATTATATATATATATATACGATAAATTAAGTAATAACATAGAAACATCATTTGGTGCACATCATATAGACTAGAGTTAGTCTACATATTGCCAGTATCATCATTTTCATATTAGGTCCTTTCCGTGTTAGCCTTTTTAATTGTTTATATTTATTTATTAATAAACGTTTTTACATGATTTTTGTGCATGAACAATATTTCTGACACTCCCCACAATGGTTCTAATATATTTTTTTACACTCATTACAATGTTACAAAAATTCAATTATTATTTTACCAAGTATTTTGAGTCCATTTATTATATGCATTCGTTATATATATATATATATATATATATATATATAATATATATATATTATATATATATATATAAGTATATATGTATATATGTATATATGTATACATATATATATATATATATATATATATACATATATATATATATATATATATATATATGTATACATATATATATATATATGTATACATATATATATATATATGTATACATATATATATGTATATATATGTATATATATATATATATATATATATATATATATATATATATATATATGTATACATATATATATGTATATATATGTATATATATATATATATATATATATATATATATATATATATACATATATATATATATATATAAGTATACATATATATATATATATATATATATATATATATATATATATATATATATATATATATATATATATATATGTATACATATATATATATATATGTATACATATATATATGTATACATATATATATGTATACATATATATATATATATATATATATTATGTATACATATATATATGTATACATATATATATGTATATATATGTATATATATATATATATATATATATATATATATATATATATATATATATATATATATACGATAAATTAAGTAATAATGAAACGATAATTATTTAAACATCCAATACTTATACAAAATACATTTCCCTAATTTTTACAACTTTATTACACTCCATTTTGTTCCGCTAAAATTTATTCTAGCTAAGTTAATACCTAAATACATATATTTATTACACTTTAATATCTAAAAATAGATATTTATGGACACACTAGGTTATTAACCCGTGAAATTCACGGGAGTAAATGAAGAACCGTAGAATAGTAGTTTTTAATTTGTTATGGAAAGAAATACGTTTATAGAAGAGAACGATTTTTGATATTATGTGAATAAATGATACGTTAGTTAGACGTATGAATAGAAAATATTTATGCTACATAAAAATAAGAATAAATCTATAAACAATATAAAGGTCATCTAATGTTTTTTGCTAATTAAGTTTGAAAACATTTCTCGTAGAAAAAGAAAAAAAAATAAGGTAACAACAAAATAAATAAAATATGTAACAACAAACACAAATAACATCTCATGGCATTTTATAAAAAATTGTAACATACTCTTGACATGTTTGCTACATGGTCGAACATTATGTATTGTATAAGTGCTTACGATTAAACGATGTAAAATGTAGCATATACTCTCGGAGTATCCAAACAACATTTATCCATCACAACCTTCAAATATATATTTCTCTTATACCTTGATGAGTGACTAAAATCATTCTATTTTAGCAATCTTTCTAAACATCAAAATCACGCAGTAAGTCACTTATAGCAACAACTTAATTCAAATTCATCAAGTCTCGATTGCAGTACCAACAATCTCGTAGATCTACAACAAATTAACAGTTTGAAAGACCGATAACTTTTTTAGTTTCAAAGACCGAGAACGGCTTTCCATTTCATCAGGTTTCACGGTAAGTCACTTATAGGGAACAACTTAATTCAAATTCTTCTCAGTTTATTGACCCGTGAATTCACGGGATTAAATGGAAAACCACATGAGCGATAAGAGTGACCATTCAATATAATGCTAATTTTGAGTCTTTAATTTTTAATCAAGAAAGCCTGAAAATTGGTTCACCTTAACACAATAATGTTTGTCCGTATCAAGGTGCAAGAAATACAGTAAAGCCAACTGCAACAATGCTACTATTTAAAAGATAAGACCACCTTATCTGATAAACATCTCATGTATGATGCATATCAACTTAACAAAATGAAGACTTTAGTAAGGTCATAACTGCGGTTTGAAATTCTAGTCATGTTCATCATGTAAGAATCATAGCTATTGCTAGTGGCTAAAGCATATCTTCCAATCTTTTTTTAGTTGCACAGGCCCAATCAATAATTCAAGTGTATAAATTTATATTTTATATCCCACAAAAGAAGTTATAATTCTTACTATTCAAAGTCCTGTTCCAATGCATAAATAACCTTCTGAATGTCATTATTCAAATGCATACGCTTTAGTAATAATGGTTTTACAAACATGGTTAACCCATGGATTTTTTTGATAGCCCATTTATATCTTCAGGTAGCTATTTGTTCATCCATAGGTTGTTTACCAAGAATTAGTTACTAAAACAATTTGTTTCTTTGGTTATCAAGCATCTAGAATTCCCATGATATCCTAATTGACATATTGTCCTCCAGCTGGAATGTTGATGAGTCAAAGACTTTTGGGCTTTTGGCAACAAAATCTATAGATATCCTTACTAAGAGCTTTTAACAAATCAAAAACGTTAATGAAAAATCTGATCTTACTTCCCTATTGCCGTCTGTCACCAAAGGGTAGCAAAAATCCACCAGGTGCATCAAAGTAATTTTTCAAACTTGACACGACTATAACTGAGAAATGATTAAAAAATTAACCATGTTTGGTTTAAAACTACGCATATCGCAAATGATTAAAGACACAACCAACAAAATAACGTATCAAATGATCATTTCATCACATATCCATATTAACTTTTAACCTTTATTGCTGGTCCTTTAGCTTATCTCATAGACATACCTATCAATATATATGTTGAACATTATATCTACAACTTTACTAAGTACATACTACCGCACTCTCAATTGACATTATCCATTATATGCTTAAGACCCTGCCCTGCATACATTAAAAAGACCCATTTCAACCCAAAAGTTATGTCATAGTTGAGTTGTCCACAACCGCGAGTGAGTTCCAAACAAAAGGAGCACTTGAATCATTCGTTATGCATATGGCAAATGAAAGATTAAATCGTTATGCATAATACCTTAGTAACTGCAAAATAATTTTTTGCCATCATCCACAAGTTGAGATTACACTCACATTATACAGATTTTGTAAGTATCGTAACCTCTCACAGCCATTGCTGAATCTTGGTGCTGAGAATTGCTATCCCACGACATCGAACATGAAATTTAACATAACAATAATTTAATGCACCTCAAAAACACTGATAATAAGGTTGATTACAATGAAGAAAGGGAATAATCTGGACTTAGCAAGTAAGCAACTAAAATTACTTTATATAATCATCTATAATACATCATTTCTGATGGTATAACCAAAAGTACAATGTTTATTGTAAATTCATAAAACGTAGTTAAAACCTGTCTGAGAAATAGCATTGTTATTCAATTCTAACACCTTTGATATTCAAAGAAGGTGTAATCCAAAAATAAGAGCCTGAAATTCAGAGAGAAAAAGTTATCTCATTCGAAGATCAAGTGGAAATAATAAAGCATTTGCTTTTTGAAACAATAGGAGTTAAAAAAAAATCATCAAAATCACCTTTTAAAAGACGGATACACATGCCAATTTGACTTTATCCTTGTTGTGCATGCGGTACTGACTTATTTATGACTGCAAAGAATGTACATACCGTGATGAGTAAGCCTTTTTTAAATTCACTATACCATGGAAACTAATTAGAAATCAACAATAATCTAAAGCATAACAACTAATAGAAGAACTCAACTGAGTTCTAGAAACAAAAAGCGACCAAATTACCTGCTGTTTCAGAGCAACGCTACCTTTTAGAAACATGCCCAAGATTGTTTGTTCCTTATCCAAAAACAACCTTTACCCTAGATGGAAAAATCAAACTCATATTGATATACAATATATAACTTGTATCAATTTTTGAGGTACCACTTACATCATTCCAAAGATCAAACTAAATCTATATATACTTTTAATACTTAAAAAAAAAAAAAAAAAAAAAAAAAAAACTTAAATTGATCAATTCTTGCAAAATAGACTTATTGATGCACCACACTAATTGCACATTCAGAGATGAGATTAACAAAAATTCATGTATCAATACTTACTTTTTTGAATTAAGAACACAATATCATTTATCTCAATAGAACCCGGAAGAATCATGCCATTTTTCTGATGATGATTTTGAGTTTTGATTATTGTGGCTACGTTAGATTTAGGGTCGATTGGTGTATAGGATTTTGTTTCGTGAAAACTGATGGGGGATGGGTTGGGTTAGAATATGTGTGGGGCCAAAAAAATGGGGCTTCCACCATAAGCTTTGCAATTTTGGTATATTATGTTTGACTTAAAATTAGAGTGTAAAATGACTAATGTAGACATCCTCAAAATTCAGCATTCACTTTTTCAAAGTCATTTAAAGTCTTTTTCAAGTGCTGTGTATTAGTAAGTATAGATTATGACATGAATCTAATGAAGCATGGCCTCCTTTATTTTTTCCCTATTTTCAACCGAGACCCCCCCCCCCCCTCCCCATTACTTGTCTTGACCAAAATGCATTTATTACATTTACCAACTTGTTATTATATAATATAAACAAGATATTTTGGTTATAAAAGGCAAGAACTAGTACAAATAATTGGACAAGATATAAATACACATAAACCCCCTCTACCCTCTTGTAAGTTTCAGCCAAGAGAGGAAAAACAAGAACAAAGATCGGTTTTGCTTATTTCGAAGCTTTTAAGTGCTTATTCGGGTATAATAATTAGTAAACAAAGGTTTTAGAGTTATATTCGGGTTCTATTGTTCTAGTTTTTATCACACATCCATCATATACAAGTAAGTCTAAAAAAAATTTATACATTTACATATGTATTGTATACATTCCTTATGTTCATTTATGCATTTACTAAGTTTAAATATTTATTTAAACTCATTTCATCACCTATATCACTTATATACATGTTTGTGAGATTTTATTATGTTTTTATTTTTATTTTGGAAGTATATAAATTGTTGAAGAATTGGTGAAAGAGATTATGATAGATTTGGAGTTGATTTGATGGTTTTTAGTTAGAAAAATAGATTATTTAAAAATATACGCGGAAGCGCTGCCCAAATTTCTAACTTTTATAAAATCAAGTTATTTTTACGAGGATTTAGTCAAAGAAATGAAAAATAGATTTTATAACGAAAACGTGGTCGTTTAAATGGATTAAAACGGATTTGTAACGAATAAGATACGAGTTTTCTAATATATATTATCGATAACTATTTTTCAGAAAATTTAATAGTTGCTGTATGGATTTTCGAGTTAGTAAAAACAAGCTTTAAAAGATAAACCGAGTCCCCGAGACCTTAAAATGTGTTAGTATACTTAAATACCTTCGCGGAGATAGGTAGAACTTTGAAAACCGAGCTATAACGAAGAAGTTATGATTTAACGAAGTTACCGAAAAAAAATAATATTTTGACAACTTTTCTAATAGGGAATAGTAGCCTGATTTTATTTTTAGAAATGGATTTTAGCCGCTTTAGGTGCGGTTTTGGATAAAATGTCATAAATGAAAGTTGTAGTGTTTTGGTCACATACTTTAGTCGAGTCGGAGACTTTTCAAGATATACATTTCCGAAACATTTATATCGTAATTACGATACATACTTGTTAAAAATTTCAAAAATATTATATTTTGACTATCGCTTAGAAATACCAAGTGACGTTATTTTTATAACTAAACTCACAAACAAACATGTACGGGTGATTAGGGCTGTCATTCGGGTTGACCCGGTCGGGTTCGGGTCAACTCGGGTCGGGTCAACTCGGGTCAAACCTCCAAAAAACATACCCGAACCCGACCTTGTTTAGTCTCGGGTCAACTCGGGTTCGGGTCAATTCGGGTCGGGTCAATTCGGGTCGGGTCAACTCGGGTTCGGGTCTGGCCGTTTACTTTTTTTTTTACTCTCTTTGTATTTTAAGAATGAGTATAAAGTTTTACCATAACACATGAAAAATATCATATAGAAATAGAACTGCAAGGCTTTACCATTAACCCTTCAAAATGTCAAGTTTTACCATAACACACAAGATTCTACTCCCTTTCCAATATCAACCCCACTGTGACCATCGAGACGACAAAAATTCAAGACTTTTTTGTTCAACTTCCATTCATTATCTATAAAATGACCGGTAAGAGCCATGTAACTCTTCTTTTGTAAAGATGTCCAACTATCGGTAGTTAAACATACCCTACCAATGTTTTTTTGGATTACATTAAGAAGTTTATTTTTCTCATCGTCATACAATTTGTAGCAATCCTGAGTATTAGCACCTCTACATGGAACATCAAATAACGGTTGATTAATCTTAGAATAGTGTCTAAAGCCTTGACACTCGACAAAACTAAAAGGGAGCTCATCAACTATAACCATGTGTGCCAAAGCTTTCCTACTTTCTTTTTGGTCGAATTTCCATGCCATCATTTTCCCATCACCATGATCAAACATAATATTAGTTTGACTCTTACTTTGTTTGGCTAAATAAGGTTTACACTTTAGTAGATGTCGTTTAAGATTTTTATTACCATGCTTGACAGGATGACATTTAAACTTATCACCACAATGCTTACACATAGCTTTGACATCTTCAGGTGACTCACCTTCTTCTAGTTCTACATCATCAAAGTCTATCCAAACCTTTGACCACCTTTTACTCTTGCGCTTATTGACATTCTCATCCGGTTTCTTTTGCGGTTTTTTCCTTTTCTTTGTGTTCCTACTTTCAGCTTCTACTGTAGTTTCCACCGAGTTTGCGGTCGAGTTCGACATCTAAAAACAGTTAAAAATACATATTATGAGTTTATGACATTGATAAATGATGACTAACAAGCAACAAGTAACAACTAGTTATTAAAAATCTTAAAGAAACAGCCCCTAACACAAGAAAACTATAACAAAACTTATAACCCCTATTATTCTAAAACTGAGGATCGATTGAATTCATAAAGTTACATAAAAATAATTTTAAAACCCTAGAAACCTTAACAAAAAATTCAACTAAAAGAGTAGTACATTTAGTAGAAAAATGACAAAATCTTTAGGGAAAGTAAGAATTGAAATTAGGTACTGGACTACTGGTGACTTTGATCTTTTGGAATTGGAACGTCAGGTTTTGTTCTTTAGAATTGAAATTAGGTGGTGACTTTGTGATGACTTTGTGATGAAATTAGGTGCGTGACATTTTACATGGACTTTTAAGAAAATAAAAAGCATACAAAGTTTACATAATAATTAAAAAAAAAATCAAACTCGGGTCATTCGGGTTGACCCAAACCCGAGAAAGAGACATATATTATACCCGAACCAGACCTTGTTTAGAACTCGGGTCAATTCGGGTTGACCCGATTGACCCGAATATAAATTTGAACCCGATTGACCCGACCCAAATTGACTCGGGTCGGGTTAGGGTCGGGTCAGCCCGAATGACACCCCTACGGGTGATATAACTTTCATAAATTGCATATACGACATCATTACCCAACCTAAGACATACTACTACTTTAGGTTGCGGATAGAGTATCGCACTTCGACTTTTCGCGCACACATTTGCTAGTATCATATTACCACTATTTGAGGTGAGACATAGCCCCTCTCTTACTCTTTTACTTATTTTTGAACTCTTTGGGGGATATACATGCTTAACTACTTTCTTTTACTTTACAAATACTCAAAACATTTATACTATTATGCTACACTATACTTTTTATACTTCTTGGACATGATGTGTGGCTTTATTACGATATGTGCCTTAATGTGTAAACTTGATTTTGTATACTTCAACATGTATTCTTTAGCAACTGTTTAACTCCTGGATGGAGCCGATGGAGAGGTATTAATAGTACTATCGGGCTGACGCCCCCACCCTTGTGTCCCTTATTCTTGACCTTGGGTGAATATAATCTGGTATTCTTGTGCAACATATAAACTTATGTAGACTTATCATAAGGTTCAGTTGGCTGTCATTCTTTACATTAAGTCACTGCATATATCGTATACACATATGTCTTACTCATACTATATTTTAGTAGTGGGTTGTGAACACATAGGTTGCAAGTTTTGTATGGGTAGAACTTGGAACTTAATGGGTTCACAATGCCTTTGCTGTGGAAACATACTTTAACGGCTTTTCAACTTATTTACAACAAACTCTATTGTAACACCCCCAAAATTTGGTACGGCGGAAGATTAATCAAGCTTTCGGGTGCTACGGGGATTGGTACACAACACAAGCATAAGAAAACGGAAATACATTATCCGTTTATATAAAACATTTCAAACCCAATATTTAATGTTTAGATTTTTACAAAAGTGCAGAAGTAAGCCCAACAGTCAAACATAAGGTTGGTCCTCATTTTAGTTATCAAAGTTGAAATTGATCCATGAGTCGTGCCACTTGCCAAGCCCCCAAGTTAAGCAATTCAACAATAGTTGCATCAGTTGCCTAAGAATACATGCTAAAAGGTCAACTTACGCTGGTGAGTTCATAGGTTTAAGCAAAAGTATAACAGTGGACCAAGATAAGTTATTTGCTACACTAGACTAAGATAGATATAAATCATAAATTCCACATATATCAGCAAAACACAACCAATCCAGTATCAATATGATAGGTCACGATAGCCCTCTCTCAAATCGACAGACACAGTAGGGCCCTACGATATATTTGACCTTAGCCAGGCAACACGTTATAGCAAATGGTATCCGGGTTATTTGCTGCCCTGGTCTAAGACAAATATCTGTCGTAAATATCTAACCTTAGCCAGTCAACACGTTATAGCAAATCATAAAACAATAGTTAGGTCCATTCAAAACGGTTTTGCATGTTTTCTCACCCTAAGGTTTCAATAAATAGTTCACGAGTAAAAGTGGGGCTGTGAAACTCACATGCATATCTGCCAATCACATAACACCTTCAAATAACCAAATCAAATATTTCAGTAAAACAGTCAAATCTTGAGTAAACAGTTCGCATATTCCAAATAAACAGTCATTGAGTTTAGTTAAAAACGAGCATGTATTCTCCCAAAAAATAGTTATACAACCGGTAAAAGTAGGGGCCATGAACTCACCTCAGTCCAGCAATCAAATAACACAACAATATCAGTGGGTAGAAGACCACAATAAATCAAACATTAGCCCAGTACAACAGCTCAAGGGTAGTATATCACAGCGGCAACTATGACAACACGGCACAACGGACTCGGCACAACCTAATAATATAAAACTTGTCTTAACGTATATCCCAAAAAGCGTAAAAGTTTCCAAGAGTTAACTATTCCATCCCCAAAATAATCCAATTCCGTTTCCAAAATAATCTTGTTTAATCCCTTTCATAAGTGTTTGGTATCATTGTTCGTGTAGTGGTGAAAAGACGCTGACTCAAGTGTACACACACCAAAACAAGTGACAACAACAAGATCGTCATGAAAAGCATGACAAGAATCAGGGAGTGATGACGGAAATGACTCACAAGTATCACACATAACAAACACGCCAAATATTCGAAAAGATTGGTAGTCGTCGGTTATAATCCCATTAAGTTTTGTTAAACTTACATGTTTTATATATTTAAGCAAAAATCCGTCGTGACTTATTCGTTCGTAGAACGCTCCAAGTCGAGTGACTTTATTAGTTTCCAAATACGTTTAGTAAATACGGAATTATAAATATTATTGTTCGTTAGACATCATTTCCATATTGTTCTCTGTTACGGCTCAAATACATTAAATTCATTTCGAGTCTAATGTACTGTAGTCGTTTCATGTCTCAATAGTCTAATAATGTCCAAAGTCCGATAATATTCCAAATCCAACGGTAGTCCAAGTTTCAATATATATTTCAAGTCCCAGTGTTGCAAAAATCCCAATGTATACCGACTACCAATCAATAATCAAACAAATAAATAATCCTAACAAATAATTCCCATAACAACAATAATAACGTACTACGACAAATGTGCCTCGAAACATTCCGTAACCTCGTGTTTTTATGTTATCTCCCAAATTAAATATTCAATAATTTGTATTCCCTTTTCATTTATATATATTAAATAACAAAATTAATTGTCATTTATTTACTCCTTTTTATCCATTCTTTTTATTTTTGTTTTATAACACGTCACGAGAGTTAGTAACATATCGAGCCACATTTCCAATCAATCTCGTGGCTATAAACAGGGTCAAATAGTCAACAAATCCCAAACATCAACAAAGTTCAATAATAGCCAATTTTGGGCACGTCGAGGTCACACCGAGATCACAGGTCTCGGCTAACACTCGTTAGCCATAACGTCACGTTTTCCATCTAAGTCTAATATCCGCAAATAACCAATTCATCACAATCTAACTCTCGGCCAAATCTAAACCTACGGCTCGAGTAACAAAATCTCATTCACCCAAAATATTCGCAACAATATCATAACCATTCGGACCAATATAATAACCTCACCGAGACCTCTTGGTCTCGGTTGTGCATCCAAGTTTTGAGTAACAAACCAAACAGACTAAAACCTTACCTCGCCAAGACCATAAGATCTCGGCTGTGATTACACGCCGCAAACAAGACCACAACGAAATCCAAATAGCCAAAGCAACTATCACCGAGACCTTATGGTCTCGGCTAGGACTCTCGCAACCCACATAACCATACGGACCTTGGTCCGGTGCAAACAATCAACCAAACGGATCCAAACTAAGTAACTAACTAAATAACTAAACACAACCAACCGCATAGCTCAATAAGCTCGGAATAAGCTCATCGAGAGCTTATTTCTTTTCGTACACGAAACAAACAAAACCAAACACAATTTCTGTGACCACGTGAAGATACCAAACATGTTTATTATTAGTTTTTAGTTATTAACAACGATTATCCCATTTGTTTTACACCCAAACCCGATCGAAAAACAAGGAAACAACTCGTTTGACACGAGTTTGACGCACACCGAGTCACACACAAGTGTGAAACGGTGTGTCTCACCTTCAAACCTCCGGATCTACACGTGACAAGCAAAAACAACTCGAATGGTGGCGACGCGTTAGTGTCGGGGTGGGTTTCGAAGCGCGTGCACCACAGAATAGTGGTTTACGTGATGTGGGTGGTGTAGTTATTCGGTGGTGGTGGAGGGCGATGAATGGTGGTGGTGAAGTTTTGTGGGCGGCGGCTGCAACTCAAAGAGAGAGAGAGAGAGAGAGAGAGAGAGAGAGAGAGAGAGAGAGAGAGAGAGAGAAGAAAGTTAGTGTTTAGGGTTTTGGTGAGAGTTAAAGTGAGGGAGTGTAGGGGTTTTTTTAACCCGAGGAACCAATTTTTCCAAACGTAAACTAGATGGGGGGAGCGGTTAAATATTAGTCCAAAGGTGAATATTGCAGTTTTCCTTATCTTTTACAAGCACGAATCTCGGGGCTCGTTTAACAAAGCAAAAATGCTCGTGTGACGTTCCAAGTTGCGCCATTGTTTTTAAATTTATTTCTGCGTTAAAAATGACTATAAATACGTCTATATTCGTTTAACGCGTCAAAAATCAATACTTCTCGTATTATTAGGCTAGACCGTGCCGACTCACGTTGTGCTTAAACTCAAGTTCTACAGGGCAAGTTCACATATCACATAAAATATTCCAAGATCAAATCTCACAAAAATCTAAACTGGTTCTAGGTTCTTGTTATCATGTTTTAACCGAAATTGTAGTGTTCAATTAGGTCTCAAATTATTGGGTTGTCACAGCCTCCCAGCCTCAGAAGAAACCCGTCCTGAGTTTCGGTTTAAGTTATCCGTTATGGTTGAAAAGAGATGAGGATTAAGCTTCTCACGTTTACCAAACGTGTCACACCTTTCCATGGTGATATCTTATGCATCACCTTGCCTTTACTCGGAATTCATGAGTTTCACGGTGCTCATTATTATAACTCCTCTGATGATTGGGAGCAATTCGCCTTTCACTTTTGATCTAAACAATCTTTCCAGCAGTTTCATGGATGAGTTCAATGTCAGTAGGTTGGTTGTTTCCCATTTCGGTCCAATAGGTAGAGAGTCGGCACTTTCGACCACAAAGTGCCTCAAGTGGTACAGTCCTGATGCTGGCGGGATTTCCATTATCTTAGGAAAGTTTGCGCAAAGGCGGGTGTCTCTCCCAGCCTTTTTCCAAAGTTAATAACACAGGCTAGAAGCATATCTTCCAATGTTTGAATGGTTCTCTTACTCTGACCATCTGTTTGGGGATGATATGCAGTACTCATATCATGACTCGTTGCCATAGTCATCTATAGTGATCTTCAAAAATTTGGCGTGAGACGACTGTCTCGATCAGAGATGATAAGTATAGATGGTCAAGTTTTTCCATATTATCGTTTTCACTGACAACGGGGAAATGAGCAGGTTCGGTAAGACGATCACAATTACCCAGATGGTATTACAACCACTATCTGTTCCTGGTACACCGGTGAGATGTCCATGGGGATGCATTTTTACTTCTAAATGGGGAATTCAGGTCGTACCAATATCTATGACGGGTTCCGGTATTCAGCTCTCATTTTTGAACATGTTAAGCATTTGCCGATATTTATTGCAATGTCGACCTCCATGCTCGGTCATCAATGTCATTTCTTCTGATCTTGATACGTCTTATCAGATTCGGGATGACTGGAGTATCTCGATTTATGCTACCCATGCCTAATTCGATCTCGAATACTCCGTGGGGAGGCACCCAGCTTTTATCCCTAAAGGATAAGGTTCCATCGGAACATTTTACGTAGCCGTTTCCATTTTCTAACATACCGTAGAGGTTCTCATAGTTGTCGATTCTCTTCTTTGACAGTTTCAGCTTGTGCCTCAAGCGTTTGGGCCGGTAAGGGCAAACCGATAGTCATCCCGAAGGCTCTGACTGTTAATGGGTGCGCTCTTTCTGCTCAACTAAGAGCGTCAACAACAACGTTTTCTTTACCCGGATGATAGCAAATTTTGCAGTCATAATCACTATGCAGTTCTATCTAGCGACTCTGCCTCAATGGTAAAATTCCTCTATGGTTCGCTCTTTCTGATTTAGGACATGTCGTAACCCTTATGATTGGTGTATACTATACACTTCGTGCGCTACAGTTATAAGTCTCAGCCACACACGAGATTATGTGTCATCAGGTAGTTGTCCAACTCAAGGGTTTGTCAAATCGACAACGGGGGTCCTCGGATATTCGAGGGAGGTTTAGAGCAACCATTCCTAACATGACATGATTCCTACTTGAATTATACATAGGTGGCCAGTCTTTGTATAATTAAGGTCCAATGATGTAATGCCAAGTTGATGCGTGGTTTTGCGACCTTACAACAGGTTTTACCTCTCGAGGGATCTCAAGAGGCTTACAACCCCACCAGGCAGTGTACCTGACCGATGTAGTATAGTGTAGTGGTAAGTACGGGGGATTGATCGTTCTCCACAGGGAATAGTGTCGTTAGGATTGAAAAACTACTCTAATAGGTCTAAGGGTGAGAGAAGATTCTTTTTGTATTTTTATAATTTTATGAAAGCAAGTAAAATCTCGGGTTTGAAAGAGTGGGCGGAATTAGTTGCTAGTCAACTAACCCAAATAACTACAAATGCAAATAAAATAAAATAACTGAAAATGAAAAGGTGGTGAAACTTATATGGAGAGAAATGTGTTTACTTAGATTTCCTTACTCCCTAACTATCTTTTACCGGTTGATTAGTGTGTATTAATTGCGTGGATGACGGGTGTATTCCTTAATACCAATCGTGGGGTGGCGTACGTACTTCCCCAACTCTACAAGCTCCTACTTCACTCCTATGTCGAGCCGGCTAAGAAGCTCCTAACATGGGATCACTAGAATTCGCTCATGCATTAAATACAACCATAATAACCTAGTACGCATTGGTTCATGTTTCTTAAGACGTTCAAGCAAGTTACCGTATAGGAAGTTAGCCAGTTTTCTTAAGCCTAACATCGATAAACAATCATCCAATACAATTAATAACACACTAATAACCAATAATCAATAGTTAGGTTTCATTAGATCTAAGCAAACACAAGATAAATCTAGCCTAGCATGTTAATTAAAAGACAAGAACAAGATATAATCAAACAACACATAGACATATTGATTGATTAAATGAATACTTATCTTCAATTAAACATGGGAGATCTAAGGGTATGAAAACCCTTAAAAATGGCAGAAATTCGTCTTAGGGTTTCTCCTCACAAAGTTACACAATAAGTTCCACACTAATGACAAAAATTGCAAAACTATATATAGAGTTTAAGGGCTGACGGCGTCACGTTATAGATCTTGACGCCGTCACCTCGCCGCGTTTAGGGTTCCCGGATGGCCTTCCTGACGCCGTCCCTCTTTAGTCCTCCAAAATCCTCCCTGGCTTATCAAGGCTTGACGCCGTCTCTCTTTAGCTTAAACCATGATGGCTGATGAGTGTCTAAATACTCATCATTTTTACCTAATCTGAGCTGCCAAAACATCCAAAAACACTCAGAAGTGCATCAAAATACTGAAATTATCCCAGAATTGTGTTTTATATGTTTCAGATGCAAAATGTTTAAAAAACAAGTGAAAAACGAACAAAGTTTGCATAATTGGCAGTTTCAGTCCCTCAACTTTTAAAAGTTGTCAAATCTAGTCCCTGATCACTAAAAACTTGTACAAATATCATTTTAGGTCCTTGGGGATTCATAAGTTGTTAAAAAAGTCATTTGAAGTTAAAAATTGCATATTTACAACTTTGGTCCCTCAACTTTGAAAAACGTCAAATTTAGTCCTCGGGTATTTAAAATATGGAAATTATCAAATATAACCCTTGTACTATTCTTATATGGCAAAATTAGTCCTTGTGTTAACTTTGGAAATTTGGCAGGTTCAACCCTTCAAGAAATCAGAAAGTTACACTTTTGGTCCTTGTGATATTTTTGCTACAAACCAAACCGGATCCAAGCTAAAACCTTAACCCAAAATAAATAAACAAACAAACCCAACCCACTATCCTATTTACTAAACCAAGCCCAACCCTTTTAAATATAACCCGGCCCACACCCAAAAATAATATCCCAGGGTCAAACTATGTTTGACCCGTCTCCTTCCCTCCACCTCACTGGTTTCACCCCGCCAAAACCACTCAGCCCACCATTTTCCATAATACCACCAATCCAACCTTATCCTGACAATTCCACCCAACCCCCCTCCTCCTTAGCTACCCACTATCCCACTTGTGATCAGTAGAAGCCAAAAATTCCACATGTCACATTTTCCCGCCAAAAGTACTTTCAACAGCTGAGATCATTTCAATTCAATCAAGTGGTGGGGATGTGCTCGGATTTGATCAAGGATTCATTTGGGATGACTATAAAAGAAAGAGAAGACACTGAGAATTAGTTGTCACCAGTTTTTAGACCTTTCTTAGTGTAAATTTACTTTATTGTCATTTTCAGTTTTAAGTTAAATGTTCATTGTAATTTCAAGTTTGTGTCGAATCATTTGTCTCAAGTTTCTTCTGTATTGTATTTAGTTTCCAAGTTAATGAAGTTCCAAAATTGTTAAGCCTACTGTTAAAATCTAATTAAGTTTAGTGTTAATCAGAGTGCTTATTTATTGTTAGAATAAACTTATACAAGCTTAATATAGCTTGGTGTAAGCTTATTATAGTCATATCTGTTCTAAATTCAAGAATAGTCAAAAGTCAACCAAAAAGTCAAATAAGCTGGGATGAATAAGCTGATCAGAAAGGAGCTTGATTGGGGTATTTTATAGCTTATTGGATAAGCTGGGTATTAAGTTGTTCCTGAGTTCATTCATGTTCAGCAGATTACACTTGTGAGTGAAAAATTCATTTCTAGCTTAATTCTTGCTTGTTTGTATTAAGCTTATTTACCATGCTTACTTGTCTTTGTTTTCTGCTTCTGAGATTAAAAGTAACTTAGTTAGTAATAGTATAGGTTTAATTATGGTTCAAATCAGTTAGTTTTAGTGTTAAAATTGAAAATCAATATAGTTAAGGGGTGTTTGGTTCTGTGTTGCTCAAGGGGTTCCTCTATGTTTCAGTTGAGTTCTTTGGTCACAACATGTTTCAATAGGTCACTTTAGCACAGAACAAGCATAAAAACCAGTAGTCTCACATAGAAAAGTCAAAATCCCACCCTAAGTGACCATAACAGTCCACTGTGGAGGACTGTTATGCTCAAACCTCCACCATTTTGTTTAAAAGTTATCCTAGTAGCTTAATTTAGTTCCATTTTATCACAATACATCATTTTAAGTTCATAGAATCCATCAAAAGATCACCAAAGTCAACTTTAGTGCTTTTCTGCACAAAGTCAAACAGCAGACCCAGTTGCTGTTAGGTGCTGATCTTGGCCCAAATTGGATCCCAATTGGGATGTTATTGATAGGGATTTTGTGTTTTCTAGATAGCTCATAAGCCAAGCTAAGTTTTGCCCCCTTAATATTCCATCTCAGTAGTTTATTACCTAGCTTAATCTTGTCTGCAATTTGGGCTGTTTCTGAGTTTTCTGTTTCAAGTTTTGCAACAGCCAAGTGCTTAATCTGCTATTTCTTAGTGCTTATTTGTATTTTTCAGTTTTTTCATGCTTCTTATAGTTGTTTAAGCTTTTCCTAATCATTTGGTTAATTTTCCTACTTTTTAGCTTATTTTGGGCTTATTAGCAAACTGCTTATTAGCCCAAAAGTGCTTATCAGGCTTATTAAACTTCAAATTTTATTTTTCTTATCTTTCTAATATTATTTTAGAATTATCTGTAAATTTTCATAATTTTCTGAATAGTCTTGATATTTTTAATCTTTTTAATTAGTTTCTAATAGTATTTAAATCATAATAAATAGAAAAATAATCAGAAAAATATAAATCCAATTTTCATAATTTTATTTTGTCATTTTTAATCTAGGAAAAATATAAAAATATTTTTAGACCTTAATAAAATCAAAAATAGAAATAAAGTGATAGCTTCTATTTAATAGAATTTATCTTTTTAAATTTTAATTAAGTAATTTTCATTTTTATAATTTTCTTAGTTTCTATTTACTTAGTAATATTTTTAGAAAAAGTTTTAGAATTTTCTTAGTCCATTTAGTATTTTTTATAATTTTAAATAGTTTAATAAGTAATTAAATAATAAATAATTAATAATAATTAAATAAAAAGTGTAAAAAAATATAATTTAAGTTTTTAAATAAGTTTTAAGTTATTTTACATTTTTAGGTTTTAAATTTTATAAATTTCAGTTTTTGTCCCGTTTTAGATTTTTCGTTGCGCTTTTCAGATTATTTAATTCGCGTTTTATTTTCTTGTGCATATCTGTTTTAATTTGTTATTTAGAATTGTTAAATAAAGCAAAATCAAATATCTGATTCATCAATCACTTTAATCCAAAGCTTTTCACAGTTTTCCATTCACACCTCGTTGGGAAACGACCCAGGTGATCACTTGCCTGGTTTCACACTATACACGAGTATTCGTTCTGAGACTGTTTGCCTTTTATCATTTATTACGGTTGACCATTCACAAGTGGTTGACTTGTGTGATAGAGAAATAAAAGACGACCGTTTTCGGACGGATCAAATTTTGGCGCCGCTGCCGGGGAGGTGTGCTGCGACTGTTGTGTAAGTTTTAGCGATTAGTGATTCGAGATCCTTCTCCCAAGAAGTTCCTATTTCCCAAAAACAATATAAAATACCAAAAATATTTTCTTTTCTTTTCTATATATATTATTATTATAATTATCATATAAAAATTAAAAACCCAAAAACATTTTCCGTTTTCTTTAATAATAAACAAATAAAAATTAACCATCGAGAACCAAGACAGAGTACTACCTAACTGGGGGTACGACCATAATAAGTTCCCAAACCAAAGATTAAAACTTGCCTTTGTGTCGCTTGCGAATTCGGCTCACCTTTGATTGATAAACAAACTCTAACGGAGGTTCTAGGATAGTCTGACATTAAATTGTCGGACTGAAAGAAGCGGGTTTTTAAGGAGCATTAATTGCCCACCTTTGCTTCTCCGCCACTCTGTGCGTTTGTCAGTCAGAGAGCTACCGTACGCTGGTTGATTTAAGGTTTAAGTTCCTTGTGTTGTGCTTTGATCTTGTTTTAATTAAAAAACCAAAACCCAAAAATATTCATCTTTACCCTCTTACCCTTTTTGATTCTTTATCCCTTTACCCTCTATCCGTTTGATTCTATCTTCTTAAACCCTCCTTAATATTTAATTCTCATGTCGTCGCGAGACCATCACTGTTGTAATTGTAAAGGTCCGCTGGATGATAATAATCGTTGTTCCAAGTGTAAGTGTGAGAAGTGTGGAGAGTATGCACCAGAAGGATTTTGTCATTGGTGTGAAGTAGCCCGTGAAAGAGAACTTAATTGCATCATTAATTCCATCAAAAGTTTTCCCGACTGCCCTTCACAGCCCAAGATACATGCTATTAATGGCAAACAGTCAAGAATTAATCCAGACCTTTCACAATTTACGGTTAAAAGTTTGTCAAGAAAACGTGCAGAGCTTAAAACGGTGACTAAAAAGAACGACTTGCCTACTCTTCACGTTTATCAAGAGCAAGAACCAGAGACCATAACGGAAGTGGTGGAAATTCCTAGCTCTCAGAGCACACTACTTGTCCCACCTCTGGATTCTTTTTCCAAACACTCTCCACAACCCCAGCCATCTTCACTCGCTCGGCTTAATTGTTGTATGTGTGAAAATCCGTTGGGGGATGATTCACAGTGTAAGCAATGTTTTTGCACTTATCAGCCATTCACACTTGATTATCCAGATTTTCACAACGATTTCAGTACCCATTCTCAGGATTCATTTTGGCAAGAGCCGTGTTATCAAAACTTCAATGATACATCATTTCAAAATATGCCAAATGATCCTTGTGAGCATTGTGGAGGTCCACACCCAAGTTTTGATTGTCAAACAAATAACATGCTTGTCTATGAGCAGGTTTCTTGTAACAGTCAACATTTCGGGTATGACCAATATCCATATGATTCACCGAATCAGTCACAACAGTTTTACTGTTGTGAATTCTGTGGTGGTCCACATTATGAATCCGATTGTCAAACGAGGACCCCGCTTGTCTATGAGCATGGCCCTTATGACAATTATGACTATCGTTGTCATGACCAACCTCCACAAAATCAAATGATTCAACCTCAGCCATCTCCTCGTGAAAAATCTATTGATGATGTTATCCAAAAACTTCAAAATATGATGGATACACTTAATAATTTGGCTGTTAAAAATACCCAAGAAGATCATCATCAGAAAACCATTGGAGAGCTTCTAGCTGAAGAAGAACAAACAGCTAGAATGAGTTCCAAATATCGTCAAACTTTCATCTACGATGACGATGATGATGATTCTATGTGCGAAGATTGCGAGAAATCGTCAGCTGCAATTACACCTGTCCAAAAAAGGCAGGAAGACAAGACTATTGCAGAATTGCTAGATGATGAGCAAATGGAACGTATAAAAACCCTTTATATTGATGAGGAGGACGACGAGGAGAGTGCTATTCCTTTGAATAATATCAATTCTCAACTCCCTCAGTCTATTGCAAACACACCCATCTTGCAGTCTATGGACTCCGAGGACTCTCGTATTATGGGGGATGAGCCTCTTAGCACTATTCCTGAAAAGGAATCGGACGAATTCATAAAGTCTAGTGCTGAGAACCTTGTCCCAATCCCAAGTAAGTCCGAGGGTGTCTCTGATAATATGTGTGATTTGCCTTCTCTTGACATTTCACATGATCATGTTGAGATGTTTTCCAATTCTGACGATGATTATACTTCAAGTAATGATGATTCTTTATTTTGTGAGGACATCGATTATGTTGAAGAATTTCCTTCTGAGCCTGTCAGCTTAGAAGAAGAGAATGATGAAGAAATTGACACTGAAATCAAAGATGAAGCTCTTCGAGCAACATTATTGACTGTCAATCTTCTCATTTCTAAAATCGAGGCTTTCAATAAAAAACCCATTTCATCTCCTATCCCCATAAAGGATAGTGACCTGTTTTCTGATGATTCTATTCCGGAAATGGAAGCCTTCTGTTTTGATCAGATGGGAGAGAAAATTAGTGGCAATACCACTTCTCATTCTCATAATTCTCTCCCCGATATTGATTCATTCACCTTTGAGGAGTTCTCCTGTGAACTCACTCATATCATATCTCCGCCGGAGTATGATAACTTTTACCTTGATCTTGACAATGAAAATCTTTATGTCTCGGAGGGAAATATTCTCAGCACTGAGAATTTGATTGATATCACAATCCCATCCTTCCCACCCTTGAATTGTCTTGATCAGCTGAGCTTAAATGATGAGATTCATGATCCTGAAATCATGAATTCTCCTTCTACTGATGATGAGTTAGTCATGATTTTTATCATGACTTTCTTTCTTTTCTTCACCTACAAGGTGACTTCTCCTGTTCTTCACTCTTTAGGGAATGAAGACACTATCTTTGATCCCGGCATTTTCATTTATCATTTGTGAGCCGGATCTGTGTATATCTCATCGGAGTGGAACTTTCAAATACTTCAGTTTTTATCCAAACATTTTTAATGAAAGTCCGATGGAGATGGTTTGTTCCACTTGCTTCCCCATGAACAACTGAATTCGGGGTCGAGTCAAGCTAGCGACTAGGTTAATAAAAACAGTAGCAAAATATGGGTTTTCACCCATGTCTCACCCTAGTGTGGGGGAGATGCCCCACATGTTGTATATATGTACAGTCCAAAAAAAAAAAAAAAAAAAAAAAAAAAAAAAAAAGCATTCCCAAAGAGGGAATTTGCATGCCTTAACGGCTTAAATGCAAATTAAACAAAAATAAAATAAATAAGTATATAAAATAAAGGCTATTTGTATTTCCCTTTCACGTTCTAAGTGTTGGTTTAACACCCGGTACTTTGAATATTGAGGGCAATATTCAGTTCTAAGTGTGGGGGGGGGGGGAATTCTGGCGAATTTTGTCACATGTGTGCCCTATTCCCCCATTTTGGCCAAAATTTTAAAATTTTTTCTCACTTAGAACGCAATAAATGGTTATCAGTCCGCCATGTCTAACCCACATAAGGACTGGCTAATCCTGAGCAAACGGCTACAGGTAAAGATATATCAAATCCGTTTATGGCTTGCAATTTGCCTAAAATTGTATGGTATTCGACTCACCATATCTTCATAAGTGAAGAGTTGGCTAGCCCGCAAGGTTATGGCTTGTGGTAAAGGCAGTAGAAAAACCATAATTGGTAATCAGCTCACCAAAGATAATATTGATAATTTATCTAAGAGTTGGCTAGTCCAGAAGCAAACGGCTTCTGGTAAAGACAAATCAAAACCGTTGACAGCTTGTGGTTTGCTCAAAATCACTTGGTTATCATTGTACCAAAGTTCTTACTTGAACTGAAACAATTGGCTACTCCAGAAGTAATGGCTTTTGGTAAAGAGTCTTTCAAATCCATTAAATCTTCATAAAATATTGCTAGGGACTAGCAATAGTTTAGTGTGGGGGATTGATGAGTGTCTAAATACTCATCATTTTTACCTAATCTGAGCTGCCAAAACATCCAAAAACACTCAGAAGTGCATCAAAATACTGAAATTATCCCAGAATTGTGTTTTATATGTTTCAGATGCAAAATGTTTAAAAAACAAGTGAAAAACGAACAAAGTTTGCATAATTGGCAGTTTCAGTCCCTCAACTTTTAAAAGTTGTCAAATCTAGTCCCTGATCACTAAAAACTTGTACAAATATCATTTTAGGTCCTTGGGGATTCATAAGTTGTTAAAAAAGTCATTTGAAGTTAAAAATTGCATATTTACAACTTTGGTCCCTCAACTTTGAAAAATGTCAAATTTAGTCCTCGGGTATTTAAAATATGGAAATTATCAAATATAACCCTTGTACTATTCTTATATGGCAAAATTAGTCCTTGTGTTAACTTTGGAAATTTGGCAGGTTCAACCCTTCAAGAAATCAGAAAGTTACACTTTTGGTCCTTGTGATATTTTTGCTACAAACCAAACCGGATCCAAGCTAAAACCTTAACCCAAAATAAATAAACAAACAAACCCAACCCACTATCCTATTTACTAAACCAAGCCCAACCCTTTTAAATATAACCCGGCCCACACCCAAAAATAATATCCCAGGGTCAAACTATGTTTGACCCGTCTCCTTCCCTCCACCTCACTGGTTTCACCCCGCCAAAACCACTCAGCCCACCATTTTCCATAATACCACCAATCCAACCTTATCCTGACAATTCCACCCAACCCCCCTCCTCCTTAGCTACCCACTATCCCACTTGTGATCAGTAGAAGCCAAAAATTCCACATGTCACATTTTCCCGCCAAAAGTACTTTCAACAGCTGAGATCATTTCAATTCAATCAAGTGGTGGGGATGTGCTCGGATTTGATCAAGGATTCATTTGGGATGACTATAAAAGAAAGAGAAGACACTGAGAATTAGTTGTCACCAGTTTTTAGACCTTTCTTAGTGTAAATTTACTTTATTGTCATTTTCAGTTTTAAGTTAAATGTTCATTGTAATTTCAAGTTTGTGTCGAATCATTTGTCTCAAGTTTCTTCTGTATTGTATTTAGTTTCCAAGTTAATGAAGTTCCAAAATTGTTAAGCCTACTGTTAAAATCTAATTAAGTTTAGTGTTAATCAGAGTGCTTATTTATTGTTAGAATAAACTTATACAAGCTTAATATAGCTTGGTGTAAGCTTATTATAGTCATATCTGTTCTAAATTCAAGAATAGTCAAAAGTCAACCAAAAAGTCAAATAAGCTGGGATGAATAAGCTGATCAGAAAGGAGCTTGATTGGGGTATTTTATAGCTTATTGGATAAGCTGGGTATTAAGTTGTTCCTGAGTTCATTCATGTTCAGCAGATTACACTTGTGAGTGAAAAATTCATTTCTAGCTTAATTCTTGCTTGTTTGTATTAAGCTTATTTACCATGCTTACTTGTCTTTGTTTTCTGCTTCTGAGATTAAAAGTAACTTAGTTAGTAATAGTATAGGTTTAATTATGGTTCAAATCAGTTAGTTTTAGTGTTAAAATTGAAAATCAATATAGTTAAGGGGTGTTTGGTTCTGTGTTGCTCAAGGGGTTCCTCTATGTTTCAGTTGAGTTCTTTGGTCACAACATGTTTCAATAGGTCACTTTAGCACAGAACAAGCATAAAAAACCAGTAGTCTCACATAGAAAAGTCAAAATCCCACCCTAAGTGACCATAACAGTCCACTGTGGAGGACTGTTATGCTCAAACCTCCACCATTTTGTTTAAAAGTTATCCTAGTAGCTTAATTTAGTTCCATTTTATCACAATACATCATTTTAAGTTCATAGAATCCATCAAAAGATCACCAAAGTCAACTTTAGTGCTTTTCTGCACAAAGTCAAACAGCAGACCCAGTTGCTGTTAGGTGCTGATCTTGGCCCAAATTGGATCCCAATTGGGATGTTATTGATAGGGATTTTGTGTTTTCTAGATAGCTCATAAGCCAAGCTAAGTTTTGCCCCCTTAATATTCCATCTCAGTAGTTTATTACCTAGCTTAATCTTGTCTGCAATTTGGGCTGTTTCTGAGTTTTCTGTTTCAAGTTTTGCAACAGCCAAGTGCTTAATCTGCTATTTCTTAGTGCTTATTTGTATTTTTCAGTTGTTTCATGCTTCTTATAGTTGTTTAAGCTTGTCCTAATCATTTGGTTAATTTTCCTACTTTTTAGCTTATTTTGGGCTTATTAGCAAACTGCTTATTAGCCCAAAAGTGCTTATCAGGCTTATTAAACTTCAAATTTTATTTTTCTTATCTTTCTAATATTATTTTAGAATTATCTGTAAATTTTCATAATTTTCTGAATAGTCTTGATATTTTTAATCTTTTTAATTAGTTTCTAATAGTATTTAAATCATAATAAATAGAAAAATAATCAGAAAAATATAAATCCAATTTTCATAATTTTATTTTGTCATTTTTAATCTAGGAAAAATATAAAAATATTTTTAGACCTTAAGAAAATAAAAAATAGAAATAAAGTGATAGCTTCTATTTAATAGAATTTATCTTTTTAAATTTTAATTAAGTAATTTTCATTTTTATAATTTTCTTAGTTTCTATTTACTTAGTAATATTTTTAGAAAAAGTTTTAGAATTTTTTTAGTCCATTTAGTATTTTTTATAATTTTAAATAGTTTAATAAGTAATTAAATAATAAATAATTAATAATAATTAAATAAAAAGTGTAAAAAAATATAATTTAAGTTTTTAAATAAGTTTTAAGTTATTTTACATTTTTAGGTTTTAAATTTTTTAAATTTCAGTTTTTGTCCCGTTTTAGATTTTTCGTTGCACTTTTCAGATTATTTAATTCGCGTTTTATTTTCTTGTGCATATCTGTTTTAATTTGTTATTTAGAATTGTTAAATAAAGCAAAATCAAATATCTGATTCATCAATCACTTTAATCCAAAGCTTTTCACAGTTTTCCATTCACACCTCGTTGGGAAACGACCCAGGTGATCACTTGCCTGGTTTCACACTATACACGAGTATTCGTTCTGAGACTGTTTGCCTTTTATCATTTATTTACGGTTGACCATTCACAGGTGGTTGACTTGTGTGATAGAGAAATAAAAGACGACCGGTACACAAGTTCTAGAATCTAAGTGCTACCGGTACACACATCATAGCATAAATGCTTTTCCTACCAATTCTAGGGGCGAACCTCACATATTTGGGGGTGGAAAATTTTTTAGTGGTACGGTTTTTGTGCTGGTCATATAACTCCTATCCGTGAGACGCTCATTAAGATCAAAGTTTCACTCCTATATGTTGTAAAAAATTTTAAATTTGGCACTAAAATTACCCTAACAGGTATTTATCTCAGTTTTATTACACATCTATTATTAAACAAACAAAAATCAAGCGTAATAGCATTCTCTAAAATCGTACTTTTACCCCCCCCTTACACTTAAGATGAACATTGTCCCCAATGTTCAAATAACAAGATGTAAAAGCAAAAAGTAAAAGAATGAAATCAAATACTCCCCTGATTCGCTCGGTGGATAGTGAAATTACACGGTTAGATCTTCCTCCAAAGAGAATGTTGAAGCTCCATGACTAATGCATCGCCAAAAGCTTGATTCAATAAACATCTCCTTGTCCAAAATAACCTGTTAAACCAGAGAAAACAAACACGAAAACCTGCATAACATCGGCGGGAAAAAATCAATATATAAGGATATAATGCTTGTGGAATGATAATTTTGCAGATTCCTGGAGATTATAAGTTGGAGATTTTAATAAAAACTTTTTAAAAACAAAACTTTCAAAAATTTCTGAAAGTTAAATCTGACGCCGTCAGGTTATAAACCTTGACGCCGTCAGAAATGACCTGACAAAAATTTTCATTTTAAGTTTCCGGAAAATTTCTGGAAAAACCTTTACCTTACTTCCTGGAAATCCTGCAAAACATCATTATGACTCGATACAAGCATTTGACTCAAACAAACACTAATATGTATGTTAATTTATTATTATTACGATTCATGTTAATTTGTGTTCTAATAAACCGATTTAGATTTCCCTTACACTTAACTTTTGCAAAATACCTTTATATGTAGTTAAGACGAAGTTAAAAAACAACATAAAGCATTTTCACAAATTACTTTTGAACATGAATCAATAATGATAAAAATTAAACACACATACGGAAAATAAAATCAAACAAACAAATAAATAAACACACAAAGCAAATAAATAAAATAAAGCTTGGGTTGCCTCCCAAGAAGCGCTTTTCTTTATTAACGAGTCTTGTAGCTAGACTCAAAGTCACGTACATTACGTGATTCCATCATTCATAATGACGTATCCCTGATAGATATGATCCTTGTTATCAGGGTGGTGGTGTCTCAATCGCTCGACATTCGCAGTTACTTCACCTCCTCCTTTGCTGGTCAAGCTTACTATCCCATTATGGTGTAAACTTTTAATTGTGAATGGTCCGTACCACCAGGGACTTAGTTCATTGGTAGGTGCTTCTGTTTCTGAATGCCTTAGGAGCACTGAGTCTCCTTTTGTAAATTCAACGGGGTTATTGGTTTGCTCATCAGCCTCAATATAATCGTTATTTCTACCCTTACATTCTCTAATCTCATTTTCCATATAATTCTTAATCCTTGCCTCCCATGCAAGAATTTTCTCTCGAACATTACCACGGACTATATTGGGGTTAGCCTCCATCTTCTTCTGCAGAGCAACATCTCGTATATGTCGTGGGATCGTTGGGAAGTTTATTGTTTTCTTCCCCTTCTTCATTTGGATGGTGCTATTTTCGTAATTGATTTGTGCTCTAGTGGTAGCGAGAAAGGGTGCCCCAAGGATTATTGGCATACTCATATCATTTCTCTCAATGATCATGAAGTCGACCGGATATAGGAATCCGGCAACGTTGACCAACACATCTTCTGCAATTCCTAACGGATACTCATAAGAATGCTTTGCAAAGGAGAGTTTAGTACGGGTGATGGATGGCAACTCATCGGTTAACTGAACATAAACGGATAAAGGCATCAAATTTACGTCGGAACCTTGGTCAGCTATCGCATCCAGATACTTGTGTTTTCCAATGCTGCATGGTATTTCAAAGACCCCGTAGAATTTCTGCTTTTCCACTAACTTTTGTCCTATGAGGCATTCATACAATTGCCCACCGGGTAATGTGTCAGATTTATCATCCGGTTCCACCTTCTTGGACTTCTTGTTGGGTAGATGAGTACGTCGATAGTTTCTCACCCAATCGTTTATGGTCTCCTTGTTTATTTCGTGCTTCAAGTAATGCTTCACTTGTTGTGACACTGGCGGTTCAACCAATTGGCGCTCCTCAGAGGGCGCCTCCTCTCCCTTGTCGGAATCGCATTTGTAGGCATTGGTGTTTCCATTATTAAGTGGGATGAGGTCAATTTTGTTAACTTCCATAGTTATGGATTTCCCTCTTCCATCATTTCCGCCCTCTTGGACGACGGAGGTGGCCTTGACAAATTTAGTGTTAGGAACATCAGCGTCATTCCTCACCAACACTTTTTCAGGGGCTTTTGTATTTGTGTATTCTTTCAAAAGATTCATCATCTCCGCCATCTTCTCTTCCATTTCCTCCTTCTGTTTGTAGACGGCTTCTTCAAATTTAGCCAACCGTTCGGAGTGTTTCGACATGTACTCTCTCATTCGAGCTTCGAATGTTGGACTAAGTTCCTGAGGTGGTGAGTTGGGTAGAGCGTGCTTATGGAAGGGTTTAGCATTTTCCCTAAGGGGTGATTCGGACAATGGTGTTTGCTTAACGCTTGAGACTGAGTTAACTGTTGCTTTTTGTGGACTTAAGGGTCTCTTTTGCTTTTCCATAAGATATGCAACCCTTTTCTCAAGTTCACTAACGCTTTCCTCAGTGATTTGATTGGCTGTATCGGGCGATGAATATGTCTTGACTGCCGAGCGCACGTCATGGGAGACTTGCCACAATTCATCATCGTCGGATGCAAGCTCATCAATGATCTCCCATGATTCCTCGGCGCTTTTGTCGCGCAATCTGCCCCCGGCGGCTCGGTCGATGGCACGCTTGGTGTGGTAATCAACATGGTCATAGAAGATTTGGATTTGAAGCCAGAGATTTATGCCATGGTGAGGGACTTTTTGAAGTAAGTCCTTGAATCGAATCCATGCCCCGTAGAGGGTTTCGCCTCGACGTTGTTCAAACGTTAAGATATCCTTCCTTAGCTTGGTAGTTCTTCCCGGTGGGAAAAATTGAGCAAGGAAACGAGTGGTGAGATCATCCCAAGAGGTAATGGATCCTGCGGGTTGACGTTCTAGCCACTGACTAGCTTGGTCCCGCAGAGAGAATTGAAAGAGACGCAATCGGGTCGTCTCTCGAGTGGCAACATCAAGGTCTATAGAATCAACGATTTTGAGAAAGTCCTTGAGATGTTGATTAGGATCTTCAGAACGAAGTCCATGGAATGCGCATCCACTTTGCACCAACCGGATGGTGTCGGATCGCAAGGGTGTGATATTGGCTCCTTGAGTGAGCTCAATGGTGTTTCGATAGCCATGGTGGCTAGGACGAGAATACTCTCCTAAAGTACGGGCTCTAGGAGGTGGTGGTGGTTGTTGTGGTGGTGGGTTGTGGGGGTTAAGGATATTACCATCTTCCATGATGTCGGATGGTATGGTTACGAACAAAGACACGAAGAAAATAGATAGACTAAAGAAAACCTAGAAAAATAAAATAAAAATCTCACTAGAAAGGAATCTAGTGAGTAGACCTAATAGAAATAAAAATTCAACCTAAACAATAACTATTCCCCGGCAACGGCGCCAAAAACTTGATGCGTGGTTTTGTAACCTTACAACAGGTTTTACCTCTCGAGGGATCTCAAGAGGCTTACAACCCCACCAGGCAGTGTACCTGACCGATGTAGTATAGTGTAGTGGAAAGTACGGGGGATTGATCGTTCTCCACAGGGAATAGTGTTCGTTAGGTGTGAAAGACTACTCTAATTAGGTCTAAGGGTTGAGGAAGATTCTTTTTATGTTTTTATATTTTTATGAAAGCAAGTAAAATCTCGGTTTTGAAAGAGTGGGCGGAATTAGTTGCTAGCCAACTAACCCAAATTACTACGAATGCAAATAAAATAAAATAACAAAAATGAAAATGTGGTGAGAAACTTATGTGTAGAGAAATGTGTTTACTTAGATTTCCTTACTCCCTAACTATCTTTTGCCGGTTAATTAGTGTGTATTAGTCGCGTGGATGACGGGTGTATTCCTTAATACCATTCGTGGGGTGGCGTACTTACTTCCCCAACTCTACAAGCTCCTACTTCACTCCTATGTCGAGCCGGCTAGGAAGCTCCTAACATGGGATCACTAGAATTTGCTTGTGCATTAAATACAACCATAAAAACCTTTAGTACGCATTTGGTTCATGTTTCTTAAGACGTTCAAGCAAGTTACCGAATAGGAAGTTAGCCAGTTTTCTTAAGCCTAACATAGATAAACAATCATCCAATACAACTAACAACACACTAATAACCAATAATCAATAGCTAGGTTTCATTAGATCTAAGCAAACACAAGATAAATTTAGCCTAACATGTTAATCAAAAGACAAGAATAAGATAAAATCAAACAACACATAGACATATTGAATGATTAATTGATAACTTATCTTCAATGTAACATGGAAGATCTCAAGGCAAAAAGCCTTGAAAAAGTAGCTAAAATCGTCTTAGGGTTTTCTCCCAAAATTCCACACACTAAGCTCTCTCTAATGACAAAAAATTAGAAAACTATATATAGACTTTTGCATCTGACGGCGTCACCTTATGGATTGTGACGCCGTCACCTCGCCGCTTCTAGGGTTCCCGGATGACCTTCTTGACGCCGTCCCTCTTTAGCTCTTCAAAAATCCATTCTGGCTTATCAAGGCTTGACGCCGTCAGCTCGTGAACGTGACGCCGTCCCCTTATGATTTAAGCCGTGACGCCCTTGATCAAGTTAAAGCGTGACGCCGTCAGAATTCACATGCTATTTTCACTGGCCTATCATGAGTAAATTTCACGTCCACTTTTTCTTGCCAAAGCATGACGCCGTCCAGAGTTAATTGTGACGCCGTCAAGAGTAACTTTTAGCCGATTTTTGAGACTTTGTCGTTTTCTTCACTTTTATGCTCCAAAAACGTCCAAAATGCCTCCTTTTCCAGATTTCTCCTCAAAAGTACCTAAAATGACAAAAGGAACGATTTAGGGCGATATTTGATCAAATAAATACGATTTAGGGCTTAAATGACCCCTTAAAAGCGGTACACTTTTTGCCTCATCAAGTCTCAATCGTCCCAAAACAATATGTATAAGGATATGACTCGACTTAGCAACCATGTAATCAATTAGATAATTAACTTGGGGTTTAAACAAATGTTGTCGCAATAATGCACTAAAAATGAGTGCATACAAGGTAGGCTAAGGCGATTTGGGTGTACATTTAAGTGGGGTGTAAACAAATTCTTCCTTTAAGTAAAATGCTTAAAGTTAGAAACGAAAAGATAGGCTCTGAGGGGTGTACTAGGGGTATCGTGCACTAAAAATGAGTACAACGCAAAGGGTGTGGGAGAATTACTTGACCAATGTAGCCAATGTAATTATAACAAAAACACAGGTGTAAAACAATGGGTTAATCCTAATGCCTCTTATCATGTAGTAAATCCTAACTACACGAATGTAGTCTCACTTGTGGCCTCGGAATGGTCCTAACACAAGTTCTAGAATCTAAGTGCTACCGGTACACACATCATAGCATAAATGCTTTTCCTACCAATTCTAGGGGCGAGCCTCACATATTTGGGGGTGGAAATTTTTTTTAGTGGTACGGTTTTTGTGCTAGTCATATAATTCCTATCCATGAGACGCTCATTAAGATCAAAGTTTCACTCCTAAATGTTGTAAAAAATTTTAAATTTGGCACTAAAATTGCCCTAACAAGTATTTCTCTCAGTTTTATTACACATCTACTATTAAACAAACAAAAATCAAGCGCAATTGTATTCTCTAAAGTATCGTACTTTACCCCCCCTTACACTTAAGATGAACATTGTCCCCAATGTTCAAATAACAAGATGTAAAAGTAAATAAGGTAAAAGAATGAAATCAAATACTCCCCTGATTCACTCGGTGGATAATGTGGCAACATGGTTAGATCTTCTTCCAAGAGAAAAGTAGAAGCTCCAAGACTAATGCATCGCCATAAGCTTGATTCCACATACATTTCCTTGTCCAAAATAACCTGTTAAACCTGAGAAAACAAACACGAAAACCTGCATAACAACGGCGGGATAAATTCTATATATAAGGATATAATGCTTGTGGAATGATAATTTTGCAGATTCCTGGAGTTTATAAGTTATAGATTTACTAAAAACTTTTTATGAAAACAAAACTTTCAAAAATTTCAGAAAATCAAAACCTGACGCCGTCAGGTTGTAAATCCTGACGCCGTCAGAAATGATCTGACAGAATTCTCATGTTAAGTTTCCGGAAAATTTCTGGAAAAACCTATACCTTACTTCCTGGAATTCCTGCAAAATATCATTATGACTCGATACAAGCATTTGACTCATACAAATACTAATATGTATGTTAATTTAATATTATTACGATTCATGTTCATTTTTGTTCTTGTAAACAAATTTGGATTTCCCTTACACTTAACTTTTGCAAAATACCTTTATATGTAGTTAAGACGAAGTTAAAAACAAGATAAAGCATTTTCACAATTTAGTTTTGAACATGAATCAATAATAATAAAAATTAAACATACATACGGAAACAAATAAAATCAAACAAACAAATAAATAAACACACAAAACAAATAAAGCTTGGGTTGCCTCCCAAGAAGCGCTTTTCTTTATTCGAGTCACGAGCCTGACTCTACCCTTATTTAACGGATAAAGGAGAGGTTTTTCCTACACTTAGGATTAAGTGCGGGTGATAATAGCGATACACACCATCTTTGTGGAAGTATGCCGCGTGAGGAAAGAGTGGTGGATGAATTATATACTAAAAGGGATGTGCTCCTTTCATCATAACCTTACCTAGTTCACTTTGGTCAATGGGTGAGTTAAAGTGTTCTCCTAAAAAGGGATCATTTTCTAACAACTTCGAGAGACTCCTAATTGGGAATCCATCTTGACCCAATAGACCCGGTTTAAACCCATAATGTTTCTTGTGATCAATCATGAATGGGTGATGTAGACATGTAAGGTCATTTTTCACTCCTATATTGTCTTCCTCACTACAAGGCTTAATGTCTACTACCTTAAACTTAAGACTACCCGGACTATATGTTTTGATGGGTGGATCGGGACCTAATTCAATTCCTAAATTTTCATCCAAGGATGGAAGATTAGGTAACGGTTTTGGTTGAGGCTCCGGCTCATCAAAACTAGGAACTTCCATAGGACTAAAAGAAAGGTTGTGATCACTAAAAGCATTCAAACCTATTTCTTCTAGTTGTGTTTGGTCCAAGGGCTCTACCTCTATTGGGGTTCCTATAGTCTCCTCAACTTCTTCCGGGTAAGTCACGGGCGGTGTGTGTGCCTCAAATGATGGTGGGTTTTGTGGAGTACTTGGTGGACTTGGATTTTCTACTTTATCCTCCATCTTATCTTGATTACCTATGTTCTTATTATGTGATTTGTTGAAGTCTATCCCCAACATGCACCTAGGTATCTCAAATCCTTTTCTATTCATCTCAAATTCTTGGTCCGATTCATAAGAATCATTCTCAATAACTTGATCACTATGTTCCATTTGCCTAAAGGATTCCTCATACTCATCATATGTCTTGGTGAAATCTAATCCAAGCATGCACCTAGGTAGTTCAACATTAACCATCTCACAATATTGGTCGGGTTCATAAGAAACTATCCTAGGTGAAGGCTCATATGGTGCATAGGTTTCACTTAATGAGGTATTTTGAGGGTTTGATGGGGCTCCTAAGGTGATTTCCTCAAAAGTTTTATGCACTTGGTCTCTTTTCTCAAGGTACTCACTAAAATCTATGTAAGATCCTGTTCTCATTACTTCATTCCACCATCTTGATTTATCCAAATTAGTAAAATTATATTTCTTCATATAAAACTCTAGTCGCGGATTTGGTAGATTCACGTTCTCCATAATGGCGAACGGAAGAGTCAATGGAAATTACGAACAAACACACAAAGAAAAATAGATAGACTAAAGAAATCCTAGAAAAATAAAATAAAAATCTCACTAGAAAGGAATCTAGTGAGTAGACCTAATAAAATAAAAATTCAACCTAAACAATAACTATTCCCCGGCAGCGGCGCCAAAAACTTGATGCGTGGTTTTGCGACCTTACAACAGGTTTTACCTCTCGAGGGATCTCAAGAGGCTTACAACCCCACCAGGCAGTGTACCTGACCGATGTAGTATAGTGTAGTGGTAAGTACGGGGGATTGATCGTTCTCCACAGGGAATAGTGTCGTTAGGATTGAAAAACTACTCTAATAGGTCTAAGGGTGAGAGAAGATTCTTTTTGTATTTTTATAATTTTATGAAAGCAAGTAAAATCTCGGGTTTGAAAGAGTGGGCGGAATTAGTTGCTAGTCAACTAACCCAAATAACTACAAATGCAAATAAAATAAAATAACTGAAAATGAAAAGGTGGTGAAACTTATATGGAGAGAAATATGTTTACTTAGATTTCCTTACTCCCTAACTATCTTTTATCGGTTGATTAGTGTGTATTAATTGCGTGGATGATGGGTGTATTCCTTAATACCAATCGTGGGGTGGCGTACGTACTTCCCCAACTCTACAAGCTCCTACTTCACTCCTATGTCGAGCCGGCTAAGAAGCTCCTAACATGGGATCACTAGAATTCGCTCATGCATTAAATACAACCATAATAACCTAGTACGCATTGGTTCATGTTTCTTAAGACGTTCAAGCAAGTTACCGTATAGGAGGTTAGCCAGTTTTCTTAAGCCTAACATCGATAAACAATCATCCAATACAATTAATAACACACTAATAACCAATAATCAATAGTTAGGTTTCATTAGATCTAAGCAAACACAAGATAAATCTAGCCTAGCATGTTAATTAAAAGACAAGAACAAGATATAATCAAACAACACATAGACATATTGATTGATTAAATGAATACTTATCTTCAATTAAACATGGGAGATCCAAGGGTATGAAAACCCTTAAAAATGGCAGAAATTCGTCTTAGGGTTTCTCCTCACAAAGTTATACACAATAAGTTCCACACTAATGACAAAAATTGCAAAACTATATATAGAGTTTAAGGGCTGACGGCGTCACGTTATAGATCTTGACGCCGTCACCTCGCCGCGTTTAGGGTTCCCGGATGGCCTTCCTGACGCCGTCCCTCTTTAGTCCTCCAAAATCCTCCCTGGCTTATCAAGGCTTGACGCCGTCAGAAATGGGCTTGACGCCGTCTCTCTTTAGCTTAAACCGTGATGGCCTTGATCACCTTAAAGGGTGACGCCGTCAGATTTTCCATTGTAAAATCTCTGGCTTATCATGTGTATTTTTCATATCCACCTTTTTTGCCAAGCCGTGACGCCGTCTAGAACAATCCCTGACGCCGTCAAAGGTACTTTTCCAGCCGATTTTGAGACTTTGTCGTTTTCTTCACTTTTATGCTCCAAAAACGTCCAAAATGCTTCCTTTTCCAGATTTCTTCTCCAAAGTACCTAAAATGACAAAAGGAACGATTTAGGGCAATATTTGATCAAATAAATACGATTTAGGGCTTAAATGACCCCTAAAAGCGGTACACTTTTCGCTTCATCACAAGTTTAGTTACAAGAGGTAGATGGTAAACCGTTTGTGGGTTTACGGGACAATATGGTGATAGTAACGTAGATAGCTGGTTTATGATAGGGGTACAGACAATCGTGAGGTAACGTGATGTGTCGTGTGTAGTGCAAGTTTTAAAAATTTATAAAATCAATTTATCCAATTCTCTAATCAACACATACAAGCAAGTATACTCGTCCGTAGTAGTAAAGGTGGGTAAGTTGAGATCGTCCCAAGGGAATTGGGGTTTAGGTTTGCAAAATAAGCTTTGACAAAAAAGATTGTCAATCCTTTTTGGTGTAAATTCTAAGGTAAGCAAAAATCAATCAATCAAAAACAAATATACTTGTGTGTAGTTCCATGATAATTGTATAGAGTAATCTAACAAGTTTGGTGTGACTTGTAATGATGCACAACTTAAAATGAATGATTCACAATCAATGGTTTTTATCATGAGAAATCATTTCTAAGAATTCAATCTCCTAGTTAATTCCTTTCGGCCTTTGTTAACTAGTGCGATAATTCTATTAATCTCTTTGTTGTTTGAAAAGCATTTCTTATCTTAGGAATTCCTACGAATCCTTTCGGCCTATTCTCATGATGAAATCGTTTCCAAATCCATTTTAATGAGTTAATATGGTGCTTGTCACACACCATAGTCCATACTAATTCGTGCACTAACTTTTTGGAATAAAAACATAAAGAAAATCCTTTCGGCCTTTGTTAATCTTTAAAACTGTTTTTACCAACCAATTAAGCAAGATTAGATTGTATTTCAACAAACTCATAAAACAAGATATGATTTCATGCATCACTATGAAATAAGAATACTCCAACAATTATCACATCATACACACAAGCATAACCAAAATCACTCCATAATAATCATAATCAAACACAAGTAATCAACCATACTTTCATTCATCTTAAAGTAAAAGTAGTTCATAATAACTCAAACAGTTCATCAGTTTATCATGTCAATACTAGAGGCTTCGGCTTGGCAGGCAGGCACGCGTCGGTTATAGGATCAATTTTGAAAAAAATTGGTTATAGTCTAGGTTTTTGATAAGTACCCAGTTCTCTATAACCTTGAGCTCTGATACCAATATGTAACACCCCCAAAATTTGGTACAGCGGAAGACTAATCGAGCTTTCGGGGTGCTACGGGGATTGGTACACAACACAAGCATAAGAAAACGGAAATACATTATCTGTTTATATAAAACATTTCAACCCTAATATTTAATGTTTACATTTTTACAAAAGTGCGGAAGTAAGCCAAACAGTCAAACATAAGGTAGGTCCTCATTTTAGTTATCAGAGTTGAAATTGATCCATGAGCCGTGCTACTTGCCAAGCCGCCAAGTTAAGAAATTCAACAATAGTTGTGTTGGGTTGAATATTTGAGTTGATAAGACAAAACATGTGAAAGATGAAGGACTTAAGAAGACAAAGGATGAAACTCTACAAAAAGATAAAGATTACAGAAGATCTTTTATAATATTAGGAAATATCCTTTGTAAACCTAATTCTCTATTATATGAAGAGAATTAAGATCGTATGTTTATGTGTGTCAAATAGGTAAACACCAGGATATGTGTGTGTGGGCAAATCAGGCGTGTGTTCTATAAACGCCTAGGTTTTGTGTTTGGTTTAAGCCTCAAGGATCATTGATCCCTGTTAGATTAGGTAATCGTACTACACTTGATCACGTAGTATTGGGGCTGTAAGTTTTATATGTAGTTTTTAGAGATGATGACGAAGAAATCTTGTATCAATAATAATGATGTTCTTATTTATTCTGTTGTGCATGATTGTTATTCTTTATTATTGTTAATCCCTAGTGCTCTAAATGATCCATGGAGTTTTTTCTAAACTTCACAATTGGTATCAGAGCTTGGGGGCTCGTGATCTAGGGATTCACAAGGTTTTTAGTCGAAGAAAGATGAAGAAAATCGATTTTGGGGTTTATGTTCGTAACTTTCTGCAGAGTTGTTTTCAAAGGGCGATAGCTCATTCGTTAACCGTTGGATCGGGCTAAAATTTTTACTGAAGGTTCTTCATATAGCAAGGTACAATTTCATCATAGGGATCTTTAATTTGAGCTTTGCATTGAAAGATATTGATCATCAAAGTCTGCTACAGAAAGGTTTTTCAGAAAATTGGTTTCTAGGGTTTGTTCATAATTAATTTGGTCGATTTGGTTTTCATGGTTGATGTTGCTGTTCACAATCATTCTATGATGTTATAAGGTATTCTTTATTGTGTTTGTGTTTGTTCTAATCGATCTCATCAGTTGTACATGAAAAGATAATAACGAAACCCTAGCTTCTCTCTCTAGAATTAGCAACTTTGAAGAAACCCTAACCCGATACATCTGCTAGTTGAATATCTTGGTCGGTTTGAAATTCTTTTAAAGGTACTGTTACAATTGATCACTTGGAAGCAGATGTGCATAGAGAGCAGAATATTCAAGTATTGTCGCATGTTGATTGAATTCAATTTCTGTTGTTCGTTTGTTTGGTTGGTTTTTATTGTTGTTGTAATCAGTTGCTAGCTTTTTCGGGTTTCATAACCGATACGTGCTTCTTAAGAGATGCCTACTGATGAACTCAAATAAGTACATTTTATTACTATCATTTATCCTATTAATTTGACTTGTTTTATTATATTATGTATGAGGATTGATACTTAATCGTTTACTTTTGTAATTCTCAGGTAAAAACAAGCATTTGGTGAAACTTGGCGATTTTGGACTAATTATGGAGCAAAACATGCAAGAAGTTAAGAGTCTACTGAAATGGACAAGATCAAGACGAATCTGCTCCAGATGCGCCGCATCTCACTCATTGCATACGGCGCATCGCTATCAAGATCTCACCAGATACGATCCAAGATACAAGAGGACATGCGCCGCATCCAAGAATGAAGATACGCCGCATCTTCTGGCGGTGTACGAATATTCCTGAATATATTAATCTTGGACCCCACGCGAAGTTAAGTCAATGCGCCGCATCTACTTACTAGATGCGCCGCATCTTACCCTCAGACAGAAACTATAAATACCCCAAGACCAGACGAATTCAAAAAGGCATAATATTATATACGAGGTACGAAGACCAGAAACCTAGGACGAATTCAGTCGAATAGCAAGCACAAGACACATCCAAACGAAGATACAAGAGCTGTAAGAAGGTGCTGCATGTGTTTAATTCATTAAGTAGTTTTGTTTTATTGTGTTAGTAAACTTTAATTCATCAAGATTGGTGGCTTGTGTAATGTGACAACGGAAAGATTGCACTCCCTTAAAACTGCTTTCTCATTAATTAAAGTTTATATGTTGATGTCTTTGGTGACTTTTATTAGTGCATTGATAACCTCTGTGTCTAGCTGAGCGTTGATCGGGTCGCCATGCCTCTGCCCTAGCCTATTTATTAGATCGCCTATGCATTCTATCGTCTGTAGAAAAGTAGGAAGAAAGATAAATAGGATAGTCACAAGTAATCATTAAGGGTTTACTCGCCGATAAGATTAGAACCAACGAGAAAGGACTTAATCTCGGTGCGTTGCATCGAACTATACACTTCATATAAAACTAGCAATAAAACAAGTGACAAACTACTTATCTATCAGGACAGCCTTCTTATTGTCTCGAGTATTTATCTGTGTACGTGTGTGCTATTCGCTGATTTGTGCCTATTGGTTTAGTTTATTATTTAATTGCAACCAAATCGTGCCAGTCTCTCAGGCTGAACCCCCTTGCGTTAGATTAGATTGTATAGCTAACTTAATATATTAAAATACTGATTAGAATAACTAGATAATACGTTCCACTCTTAGTGATCGACACTCTACTTACCATTATATTCATACTGACCGGGTACACTGCTCGTTAAGTGTGTGTGTTATTGATAAGTCGGCTAAATATAAATTTAAAACTTGAGTAGGCATTAATACTGCTAAACCGCAACGACACATCGCACGCATCAAGTTTTTGGCGCCGCTGCCGGGGAGTGAATTGTTATTATCTGTTAATTTGATTAGTATTTTAATTAAGTTTTTATTTTTGTTTATCTAACCGCTAATTCTGTTGTGTATTAGATTAATTTGCATTCATTGTACTATTTTGCATATTTTCTGTTTTTGTGTGTTATTTTGTTTGCTTTTATTTGTGTTTATTTTCGTGTGTGTTTTTATTTGTTTTTATTTTTTGTATTTTTTGTATTCTGCTATCGTTGTACTGAGCTAAATCAAACGATACGGCGCATCTGATTTCTCAGATACGGCGTATTGCGTTTAATTTTTATAAAATACAACGCGTTTAATTAATTCGATACGACACATCTTTTCCCCAAGATACGGCGTATTTGTTTTTGATAAATTTTTTTTTCTAATCGTTAACGCCATACGACGCATCTGCCTTAGCAGATACGGCGTATCTATTATTTTAATTAAAAACAGTTTTCGAATTATTAAACAGATACGGCGTATCGATTTTTATCGATACAGCGCATCTTCTGAATCAAAAATCTTATATTTTGAAACGTAACGAAAATACGGCGCATTAACTTTTGTTAATACGACGCATTTAATTTTAATAAATATCGATTTTTGATAATTAAAATTGATACGGCGCATTCTAATTTCTAAGCGGCGTATCTATTTTCTGAATTAAGTCTGATTTAATTTTAACGATTATAAGATACGGCGTATCCAACTTTTTGGATACGGCGCATCGTCTGCAGATATCAGCTATTTGTATTCTTATATCCGTTTCTGAATTCGTTAATTTCTTCTATAGCGAACAAATCCTACTGATGCTTTCGTGATTATTTCAGAAGGAGAATGGAAGGATTCAGAGAACTGATTGACTTCGACTTCGAAGCCAATTTTATGAATGGAGTATTAGTGCATGATAAATCACCCGAGCGTTACGATGGGGACTACATTGAACTTAATGACCTTGACGGACCATTAGAATCCAATGACCTGATGAAGTTATGGAGCAATTGCCAAATGCACACACTTATGTGTATATCAACTGAAGTATCGATATTAAAGAGCTGAACGTGAGTCTAACTTGAAGACTCTGGAATAAAGACAAGTGCTGACCGGGAGACAACCCGGAGAAATTTTTATTATTCTGTTTTTGTGTCGAGTCAGTCAGGCCGCAGAGGATACGGCGCATCTCAATCCTGAGATGCGACGCATCTCCTGCAATGGTCATATCTTTATTTTTCTGCATTTTTATTTTCGACTTTAAAACTTTTTATCAGTTTATTTTAATGCGGCGCATCCCTGGTTAAGGATGCGGCGCATCTTTTATTCTAATCCGTATTTATTCCAGGCTCGATACGGCGTATCTTCTTCCATAAGATACGGCGCATCGACTGACCTGATGATTTTCATTTTTATTTTTATGTTTTATTTTTCCTAACTACTAATGTATTATGCAAGTTTGAACCTTTCTTACCTTAGGTGTGTTTTAAAGCCTTGGTGGTATTATAGATTCCTGCATTTCCTGTGGATACATCAATTATGAAGCTTAAACGTTCTAATCCACAAGAAAGATGATTTTTGCTCTTATACAAATGGAGGATCATACCGAGCAAATCTCAGGGGAGTTTTTCTGTTCTAATTCTTTTATTTTCCAGTTTTTAACCTTTTATACAAACAACGAGGACGTTGTTTAACTTAAGTGGGGGGATTGGAGAATTAGAACACTTAACACTTACTTGTCCTAAACTTTTCAGAATATGCTTAAAATGTGCTTAATATATCAAAATTTAAATTTTTTTAGCATGTTTTTGTTTAAAGTCTAAGTTGCATAGCTGCACACATGACGTTATTTTCAAAAATTGTGATTTTTTCAAAATTCACAAATCTATGAGTGTGCCGGTGACTTGTAAACTTTAGAACTTGGCTTGTATACTATTCGAGACCACCATAATAAGTATTATTTATATAATTGGAATGACTTGTCTAAAATTGGTAAATTTCTAGGATTACACCCAAATAGCCTTTATATGTTTTGTGTTATTAGCTAACTACACTGGTTAGTTAACCCCCGTATAAACCCTTTGTTACTCTCACTTTTAGAGTAAGATACCCCTAGAAAAACATTCAGAGCCATTCCTTTCGTTTCTTACACCTTTGTTAAAATGTTTCGTTACACCCTTACACCTTAGCCTACCCTGTAGATTAATATCCGTGGTTGGTTAATTGCTTTAGGCAAAGTGTGTTTCCTTACATTACCTGTGTTCGCGTGCGTAATTCATTATCTATGGTTAGGTCGGGAAATTGCACAATGCAATTGGAGTGAAAGTAAATATTGTATATCTTTGAGTTTATTTTTAGTGTGTTTACTACTTTCACTATTACCGTTATTTCTGAAGTCATGAAAAGTATGGAAAAATTATCCAGAATTATCATTATAGTGATGTGGTGAAATTTTACACATCTTTGTTTATGTTAGTAGTTTCAAAAAAAAAAAAAAAAAAAAAAAAAAAAAAAAAAAGAAAAAAAAAATCGAAAAAATGGGAAAAGAAAAAGAAAAAAGAAGAGTTGGATGTTTGTTTTAACCAACTTATGTAAAGTTTTGTATTAAGTGATCGATATCACCACTATTTGTTGTATATTATATCTATGGATTGAATGGGAGTTGGCAGTTATGGGAACACCAACTAAGGTTTATTCTTTGATTGAGATCTTGTTGAGTATAATTCGTGTCTACCTAAAGCGTGTGTTTCAAGTGTTAAAGCATGAGTTATTCAATGATATGAGTCTTATTCATGGGATGGTTGGGATAGTGATTAACCACACTTAGGATTTTAATTTATTTGTTTTGTTTATTTTTCATTTTACACCAATTTATATCCCAAATATTATCCATACCCTATTATTCTTTATCCAACCAAATCTTTGATTTATTGAGATTAGGGATTTGAGCAATCTTAAGTATCGTAGTCGTGGATTCGGCTATGTATTTATGATTTTGTCGCCCTTTTTGATATATTATTATTGGTGAAGTTTGGACCTATCTTTAGCCTGTTCGAGTTAAGGATTTGAGTAATTGCAAGTATCGTGTTCGTGGATTCGATCATGTATTTGTGATTTTGTCGCCTTTTCTGGAATTTGAAATCGATAGAGATTAAAGAGAATAATTAACCCTTAAACCTCAAAACCCTTTTTACCGCTTTAGACTTGTTATTCCTTAGCTTTAGTGGAGGAGATGTGTATACTTGCCAAGCTTATGATAGAATATTCGTCACGACTGGACAGTTAAACGATTAGATTTGCTTTTATCAGAATATTTTATTTTACTTCTAATTCGTTAAGTGTTTAGTTGTGTGATTATGACAAAAATGAATACATGCTTAAATATAAAAATAAATCCTAATATCTTTTAGGATACATTTTCATAAGATTAATTCTAAGGTTTACTTGGGGACAAGTAAAGTTCAAGTGGGGGGATATTTGATGAACTCAAATAAGTACATTTTATTACTATCATTTATCCTATTAATTTGACTTGTTTTATTATATTATGTATGAGGATTGATACTTAATCGTTTACTTTTGTAATTCTCAGGTAAAAACAAGCATTTGGTGAAACTTGGCGATTTTGGACTAATTATGGAGCAAAACATGCAAGAAGTTAAGAGTCTACTAAAATGGACAAGATCAAGACGAATCTGCTCCAGATGCGCCGCATCTCACTCATTGCATACGGCGCATCGCTATCAAGATTTCACCAGATACAATCCAAGATACAAGAGGACATGCGCCGCATCCAAGAATGAAGATACGCCGCATCTTCTGGCGGTGTACGAATATTCCTGAATATATTAATCTTGGACCCCACGCGAAGTTAAGTCAATGCGCCGCATCTACTTACTAGATGCGCCGCATCTTACCCTCAGACAGAAACTATAAATACCCCAAGACCAGACGAATTCAAAAAGGCATAATATTATTTACGAGGTACGAAGACCAGAAACCTAGGACGAATTCAGTCGAATAGCAAGCACAAGACACATCCAAACGAAGATACAAGAGCTGTAAGAAGGTGTTGCATGTGTTTAATTCATTAAGTAGTTTTGTTTTATTGTGTTAGTAAACTTTAATTCATCAAGATTGGTGGCTTGTGTAATGTGACAACGGAAAGATTGCACTCCCTTAAAACTGCTTTCTCATTAATTAAAGTTTATATGTTGATGTCTTTGGTGACTTTTATTAGTGCATTGATAACCTCTGTGTCTAGCTGAGCGTTGATCGGGTCGCCATGCCTCTGCCCTCGCCTATTTATTAGATCGCCTATGCATTCTATCGTCTGTAGAAAAGTAGGAAGAAAGATAAATAGGATAGTCATAAGTAATCATTAAGGGTTTACTCGCCGATAAGATTAGAACCAACGAGAAAGGACTTAATCTCGGTGCGTTGCATCGAACTATACACTTCATATAAAACTAGCAATAAAACAAGTGACAAACTACTTATCTATCAGGACAGCCTTCTTATTGTCTCGAGTATTTATCTGTGTACGTGTGTGCTATTCGCTGATTTGTGCCTATTGGTTTAGTTTATTATTTAATTGCAACCAAATCGTGCCAGTCTCTCAGGCTGAACCCCCTTGTGTTAGATTAGATTGTATAGCTAACTTAATATATTAAAATACTGATTAGAATAACTAGATAATACGTTCCACTCTTAGTGATCGACACTCTACTTACCATTATATTCATACTGATCGGGTACACTGCTCGTTAAGTGTGTGTGTTATTGATAAGTCGGCTAAATATAAATTTAAAACTTGAGTAGGCATTAATACTGCTAAACCGCAACGACACATCGCACGCATCAGATGCCTACTGGTGGTATTTACCATTGATGACTAAAGGTTTTGAGGTAGAATGCTGCTCCTAAATCCACCCAGTAGACGCTGATAATTCATCAGTGTATGCTGATACACTCCAATTAGTATATGCTGATGATTTAATAGGTTTATACTGCTACCTATAAACTTTGGTACTGCACGTTTTAAACTTTAGTACTGCTCGTCCAAACATAGTTACATGTTAGTACTACTGCTGATAACTTAGTGATGCTGCACACGAGAGTTAGTACTGTTGTCCTATGAATCTTAGTACTGCTTGTTTTATGAGTTTGTACTACTACATTGTTGGTTTTGTCGAAGAATCAATTATCAATCGTGGGTCGGTGTAAGGTATAACTTTTTGGCGATTATATTATTCTATTCCTTAGAAGACGTTTTACATGCATGATCTCAATACTGATTCAAGATTGAAGGTCGATTATACATTCAAAGACTATACAAGGTTACTGATCATGGGAAGTAAACCTACATATCTCTCTACTTATTATCAGTTTGGGTTTAATAAGTACGGATTGGACAAGCAAAATGAAGAATCATGGATATATGGATTAGGTTTTGTGCTTCATGATATCTATTGATACTTTTATGAGCATGCGTTAAAAGAGTAAGGGAAAGGATGTAAATTCGAGACCAAGGATATATACATGGTCCGATTTGATATGGTGTAACACCCCCAAATTACCGCAGCGGAACAATAGTGTCAAGGGGGTATTACTTCATAATATAGATCAAGGTATAGAAAACGACCTCTAAATGAGACGTTTTAAAATGTTACCATTCGAATAATTAAAATCAGATTTAATACAAAGGTACCAAAGTAAAGTTACATAAATGTTTTCAAGATATATCGAATGGTAAATGATAAAGGTAAGAGTCTCCAAAGTATGCAAATGACTCTAGAATCCATGCATCCACTATCGCCTTATTAATCTGAGATAAACATGCTAAAAAGTGTCAACCAACGGTTGGTGAGTTCATAGAGTTTAGTTTAATTATAAAACATTTGAATAAAGATTTCATAGCAAAGGCATTGTAAATCCACTCTGTCCCAAGCCCCGCCCATACAAGACTTGCAACCTGTGTGTTTACAACCCACTGCTAACATAGTATGATTAGGACATATGTGTATACGAATATATGAGCACTTAATGTAATTAATAAAAGTAAACTGAACCTCCTGACTGCGAATAATATAACATGTATATACTAGATTATATTCACCCAAGGTCAAGAATTGAGGGACACAAGGGTGGGGGGCGTCAGCCCAATAGTTACCAAGGTTGTCAGGATCGGGATCCTACCTAGGATCGTTTTCGGCTTTGCAAGATCGGGATCGTAGGATCGTAGGATCGGATCCTACCTAGGATCGTTTTCGGCTTTTCCTTTACATATGTATACAAACCATTTTTAAAATCCTTCCTCTCAAAAAAAGTATTATTAAAAAAACAGGATCGGATCGTTCACGATCCTACGTTCCTACGAGCGATCCCACGATCCTACCTGAAAAAAGGTTACCAACAGGATCGGATCGTTCACGATCCTACGATCCTACGAGCGATCCCACGATCCTGTAACGATCCTACCTGAATTATGATCCCGTAACGATCCTGCTCGTTTTGTGTGTGTACGATCGTACGATCCTACGAGCAGGATCGCGATCCTGACAACCTTGATAGTTACTATCAATACCTCTCCAACGGCTCCTATCCAGGAGTTAAACAGTTGCTAAGAATAAAGAGTATATGAATGAGTTTAACCCACTAAGGCACATATCGTAATAAAACTACACATCATGTCCAAAAAAGTATAAAAGCGTAGAGTATCATAAAAGTATAAATGTTTGAGTAATTGCATCATAAAACAAATCATGTATTTGATAAATGAGTAAAGTAATTTAAACATGTATCTCCCCCAAGTAGTTTAAAATGAATAAAAGAGTAAAAGTGGGGCTATGACTCACCTTAGCTGTAAAGGTCAAAGTAATGTTAAGTCAGATGTAACACGGGAACGGCTCCAACACATGACCTGAATAATAGGGAAGTCTGAGATTTTGATGGTTTAAGATTGACAGGATGTGAATAATGATTGTGGAAAAGTGTCGGATAACGGATTGGATCGTGATGTGAATGAATGACATGCTTAAAATGCTTAAAGTTCAAAAACAATATTATATATAATATTATCATATTTTTATGTTTATTGATTCAATAATATCGTCTCTTCAAAAGTTGGTGGATGATAAGTTACGTTTATTCGTTAAAAGTTACGTTACGTAAATATAAACGTAACATTTGTTAAATAAATAAAGTGTACGTAACGAAAAATGGATTTTTAGGTCAAGAGGTAACAAAACATTAGTGAGATTATAAGAAAAATTAAGTTACTGCATGGTCCTTGTAATTATAAGAAATTTGCATTTTTAACCCTAACGGTGAAACATTTACACCGTTAGTCATTCGTTAGAACATAATTACATTCTAAGTCCAAAAGGTTTTAAATATGACATTTTATGATTACTAGTTACTGGATATTCAATTCCTACCCCCAGGTTACTGTTTTGATAGTTTGTACACAATTTTTTCAAAAGTTTCAATTTTAACCCTAATAGTAAATAGGTTTTGCATTTTTAGTCCAAAATCCACAAAACTTATATAAATACATTTCGGAAAGTTTTACTAGCTTTAAATAGCTTATTCCAACTTATAAAAACTGCTTATTTTTCAAAATAGCTTATTAATGGCTTAATGTACTTTTAAATCGAATAACACAAAGGCCCATTAAGAATTTTCGGTCCATTGGGTTTCAAGGGGGTTTGGGCCTGGTTTTGGGCTAGTTTCATGATCCTAAAAATGCATTCAAAGTGCTTATTACCACTGCTTATCAGAAGTGCTTATTGGGCTTTTAAAAAGCCCAATCGATATATGTATAATATAGAAACAATTTCGATGGTGATTCACTTGAGGGTTTAAAAAGGTATTGAACAAGCTTGTTAGAAAGGAAAACTAGAAGGGGGGGTTGAATAGTTTTACGTCTTTTTAATTTATTATAAAAACCTTTGTTTTATACTTTTAAAAAACTTTAGATTCTAGTTTGTTATGAAAAATAAAACTTAAATCTTATTATTAGTTATATATGTATTCTTTTAAATTGATTGTAAAAGTTTTGGTTTCTTGAATGGATTTTCAATTTGATCTTTATGTGAAGTCGACCTCTAATTAATACTAGCAATTATATAAGCCTATTTGTATGAAAGTAATGACGATGCAAGTAAAGAAATAAATAAGGTATGGAAAGATCTAACCGAGACACGAGAGATTTATAGTGGTTCGGCTACAAGGACACCTTCCTTGCCCTACTCCACTCCCCGAGCACACCTTGCTCGAGAGTTTTCTTCACAACTTCAATAAGCTCCCTTATGGCGGAGAAAACCGTATACAACTTTGGCTTACACGGGTTTAACGACACAAAGCTAAATGTCGAGTTCTAATCGTAGCTAGAACCAATCTCACAACTTCACAACACAACTTCTACACGACTTAATCACGACTTCTTCACAACGGCTTCACGACTTCTTCACGACTTCTTCACGACTTCGACACGACCGCTACACAACCTCTATGATGCGGCTTCACGACTTCAACACTATGTCTTCATGACTTAAGACTTCACGACTTCAACATGACCGCTACACAACCTCTATGCTACGGCTTCACGACTTCAACATTAGGACTTCACGACTAGGACTTCACGGCTTCAACACGACCGCTACACAACTTCTATGCTACGGCTTCACGACTTCAACACTAGGACTTCACGACTAGGACTTCACAACTTTAACACGACCGCTTCACAGCTTCTATGCTACGGCTTCATGACTTCAACACAAGGACTTCATGTCTTCTAAGCTACGGCTTCACAACTTCTACACCACGGCTTCACGACTTCTACATTTTGACCTCACAACTTCTATACCACAACTACTTATACAACATCTTCACTACTTACACACAACACTAATCTACAACACACACCTTATATACAAATGAATGAATGATTTACAAACTTTGTTAAACACACAACTTAAGTAACAAAATGATACTAAGTTGTAATACTTCTAATCTTGATTGATAGAAGTATTCTTCTTTTGCACTTGGATGGTGGAAGCTTGGATCACTTGGAAACCAATGCTTAAGATTACATGATCAAAGGTTTATTTAAGATATGAAATGAGATCTACAACAGAAAGTTTTAGTGCAAAAGGGTTGAGAAAAAATCCAGGAGAAGGCTTGTATTTATAGGGAAAAATCTGGACAGCTGGAGCCTACTGGAGCGGGGGCGGTCCCCTTAAATAGGGGGAGGTCCCCTTAATTATTAAGGGGGCCGCCTAGTAAAATTAAGAGGGCCGCCCCTACTGAACGTTGGCCAATTTTGTCCTTTTGTGGGGAAGGTTTTTCTGGAACATTTTAACTGATTTTGGTTAAAAATTTGAATTCATATTTTTATAAAAGATTAAACATTTTTATTTAATGCCAAAAATGTTTTTCAAAAATATATAAAATGTTTTTGATGTTTTATAAAAAATATAGTTTTTAAGAAAATGTTCCTTTGATCATATAATGCATTAAGCATTAGTTCATTCATACCTTAAGTGATTTTAGTTGTAGAAGTGAATATTTACAACTAAGTACTTGTTTAATTTATAAGTTTATGTTTTAATGAGTTTACATTTTGTGATCATCAAAACATAGAGATATGAATAAATATTGATAATGTTTTTAGGCATTTATTTATGTCAACAATCTCCCCCTTTTTGATGATTACAAAACCTAAACTCATTAAACCAAAAAGTTTATTTTTGGACAAGTATTTAGTGAGTTTACATTCACTTCTCCCCCTTTTTGTAGAATCAAAAAGGTTAAGCCGACAAAATTCAAACATGAAATTTGTCGGGACGAAAACTCCCCCTTGATGTGTACTCCCCCTCGTTTGGGGGTACCAAGGAATCGATACATGGAATACTTGCAAGAAAAATATTAGAAGCACAAGCATATATATAGCAAAAATAAGCATGCATATAAAGACATTCATTAAAAAAGTTGTGTATCAATACACAACCATCCAAGATTATATTCAATTCTACATTAGCTAGTAAGTAGTGCAATCTACATAATCATTCTAGGAGTACATGATCTTTCATGGGGCTTGCACACAAAATGGTTTGAAAAATTATTTTTGATTAAGCATTGCATATGCTTAATTTGGTGAGAATGAAGGTGGTGGTAGTGTAGTGGGTGAAAATGATGGAGGTTGTGGTGGAGGTTGGTTGTTAAGCATGTGTTCAAGGAATGAAAACATGTAGTGTATCTCATCTCTAAGACCAAAGATGATGGTTTGGTTGTGGATGTGGTGGTATTGGTGATGATGAGAAATGAGCATCAAGAGGTGTTATTGGTGATATGGAAATGACATGTTGGGTGAATGGAGGTTCTTGAGTAGGAGGTGGAGTTGATGCTCTTGATGGTGGTGATGAAAGGTGTGAGTTGATGTGGTTATTGATGGATGAAAGGGTGTTTTTGATGGTGCATTTGGTGCACTTGGGGATTAACATTGAGGTGGTGGTGATGGAGTTTTGGTGTCTTAGAGATGATTTTGGTGATAGCATGGTGAATGAAAATGGGTGTATGATGGAGGTGATGGTTGATTTAGGTAAGGTTTGGGCTAGATAAAAGGGGTCGCAAGATGCAAAAGAAAACAGTAAATTTTACTGCCCAGATGGCCGGTCCCCTTAATTGTAGGCCGGCCCCCTTAAAATTAAGGGGACCGCCTAGGGAATTAAGGGGGCCGCCCATCTAGTGTTTTCCCAGGCGACCAAATTTGAAAATTTTCCAGAAAAGGGTCATTTTTAGGGTGTTTTTGCAGCAAGCTCCATTTGAATCATGTACATCAAGAATGATTAAATAGTGGCATAAACATGTTAAATACGCATGCATACATTTAAAACATATTATGGAATAAGCATGTTATTAATCATCAAGCATGTATATATATCATGATATCAAGTATACAAGCAATAAGCATAACAATCATATATTAAAGACAAGAAATAAAGCATTCATTAGTTGAAAATAATTATGTTAAAAACATAATTATTGATACAACACATATTTTGCTTATAGCATGCAATAAGTAGAAAATTTTAAATTGCCTAAGAGATCCATTGGACTTGCTTGAGACATGAAAACTTGGATTATTTTGGATGGATGATGGTAAAGAGGGGGTAAAAAAAAAATTGGATTAATGGGGTTGTAAGTTTGGGTGTATGGATGTTGGAAAGAGGAATTGGAGGTGGAGAGCTTGGACTTGACCATGTTGAATGAGGGTTTTGATGTTGTTCAAGTGGTGGTGTTGGATTAGATCTAGTGAGAAGATACTCAATCCAAGTGAGACGCTCATTTAAGGTGATGGTTTGATTTTGGAGAAAGATGCAACAAGGACTATTGTTGACATGTTTCTCAATTTGACTCGAGTGATGTGGTGATGATGGTAATGATGGTGAGATGGATGGTGATGATGGTAATGATGGTTTGATTTTGGAGAAAGATGCAACAAGGACAATTGTTGACATGTTTCTCAGTTTGACTCAAGTGATGTGGTGATGATGGTAATGATGGTGATATGGATGGTGATGATGGTAATGATGGTTTGACTTTGGAGAAAGATGCAACAAGGACAATTGTTGACATGTTTCTCAGTTTGACTCAAGTGATGTGGTGATGATGGTAATGATGGTGATATGGATGGTGATGGGTTTAAGTTGCTTTGAGCAAGGTGCAAAGCAAGGAGAGCATTAAGCTCATGGGCTTCCTTGAGTTCTTCAATGAACTTCAAGTGTTGAGTGGAAGGTGATGATGATGGAGAGTGGTTGTTATTTGGTGGAAGTGGTGGTGACACTTTTGGTGGTGGAGACACTTGTGAACTTGGGTAATTATGAGTGAATGAAGGTGGACATATGGATGATTGGTTATGTGTGTGAAAGGGTTCATTAGGATGAGGTTTAGGTGTTGGTTGAGTTTGAACAACATCATTTGTTGGGTTATGGCAAATGTCAAGCTTCCTCCTCCAAATGGGCATTTATGGTGTAGTGATGATGTGATTGTGAAAGGTAAATTTTGGAGAGTGGTTTGTGACAATATGTGTTTGTGAATTTTGGGAAGTATAGGATAAAATGGGTTGGAAATTGAAAAGGAAAATAGTAATCCGTCACTCCAGATTGCCGGTCCCCTTAAATAGGGGCCGGTCCCCTTAATTTTAAGGGGGCCGCCTGGGTATTTAAGGGGGCTGCCCATCTGCTGACTTCCAGATTACTGGAAATGGGTTTTTGGCATAAATTTGTAGAAAAGGTTGTGTTTTTGGGTTTAGTTTCAAGCAAGTCCAACTTCTTTCAAGGCAATTTAGGATTTAATAACTCATATATGCTAAGCATATTCATTAGACATTATTATCTAGCATGCAAGCAACTCATTTAGCATGTAAAATATATATGTTAGACAAGAAAACACTACATAGCACCAAGTAATTCATAGTATCATACTTAAGAAGATTAAAAGGCTAGTTAATTAATCCTATTGATTATCTATGTACAAGGGAATGTGGAGTTGTGATAGCATGGACTTCTAGACTTGTACCAAGTGAGATCTTTAATAAGTAAACCATGATTTTTCATTTTTGATTTAGTTCACTTATAAGTGTCATATACACAAGTATATATGACATATATGAGATCACCAAGCATGATTTAAAGAAATGTTTTTGGCATTATTCAACAATGCTTGAAAGTAGGTTTTATGTGGATGTGAAAAATATATTAATGAAATAGTTTTGGCTTTATTTCAAAATGTTTTTATGAGGAAAGAAAACATATTTTTCCAATCTTTGGTTTTTGATAAACACGTAATTATAGACACAAGTTTGGAAGAAATGTAGGATGGTGAAACATGTTTAATAGAAATGTGTCATAATCTTTTGAAAAATCATTTTTCCAAAATGTGAAGTTTTTGCAAATTTAAAAATAAGTCCCATTGATTATAGGTTTAAAAAATAATGGTTTATAAAAGATCTCATGCTCAAGTCTATTGTCACATGCTACCTCTTTCTACATATCCTATGACATTTACGCATGTATTATGACTAAATACAAAAATACATCATGTCAGAGTAGTTAGAGAAAAACAAAAACTATTATAATGACAATGCATTCAACTAAACAAATAATTACGAAGGCATGCAGTCAAATCACATAGGAGCAAGTAAACATCTAGAAATTTTATATATGCAGGATGACATACATCTAGGAATGAAAAGCTCTAATGAAAAGCAAAGTTCATAACAGTAAACTATCGTTAGGTATATTTAGGAAGAATAATGTATTCAAGTTGGAGAATGAGTATGAGACTATTACTAGTGGTGCTCAATTCAGGCTAAACACGACCGTTTTTACGGGTTACACACACCCAACTTCTCACATAGAAGCAATTCAACCGTTAGGTCAAATTGAGTTTCTAGTCAATAGATTCTCCAGTAGTCATTCTCTTTTTAGAAGAAATTAAGTTCCTAAATTTACTTATCGAAGAGTACCAAATATGAAGATTGCTTGGTTCACTAACACTTAGGGGGGCTAACTAAAGGGTTTCTAGTTTATTAAGCCACAGAACGAATATAACTAAAGTGTAAAGGCAAAGCAACCTATCAGACTAAGCATATCCTAAGGCATTAATAAGATTATATGCATGAAGTAATTACTTATGAAATTTTAAATAGAGAACTTACCTCACGTGCTAGCTTTTCTTCGTAATGTCTCAGATGATGATCTTATTTAAACCGAAGTGGCTTGACCCGAACATGTCTTGTACGGATCATGATCTTCTCCTTCGTCTGTGTCACTTCATGATTTTGGATTGAGTTCACTTTGGAGTTGATTCATGTAGTCTTCGTCGCTAACACCTACATTAACAACATTTGAACTAGTAGCACATGTATCTATTTTATCTAAAAGTTTATCTATTAAATTTCTAAGATGACTAATTCATGTACAAGATTAAAATCCTCATCTTTGGCTTGACATTTTTCTTGATGAAAGTTTTAGAAATTTTTCCAAATATCATTTGCCGTTTTACAGAAGAATATTCTTTCATATTCAACTTTCGGCAATGTTTTTATAAATAATTATTTTAGCTTTATTATTTATTTCATTCTTTGTTTTCAAATAATCAATTTGACTTTCAAAATCCGTTTTTGTTTGATTTTCAAAATCACCAATCGAAATGACATGCCAAAGATCTAGATCAATTGATTTCACATAAGTTTCAAATTTATTTTTCCATTCAAGAAAAATATAGTTTTCAAATAGTGGTGGTTTTAGCAAAGATTCCCCTTCTAGATATTTTTCGAATTCCATAGATCGATTCAAGTTTTTAAAATACAGTATATTTTAAAGATCTTGATTGACGTGGCTCTTGATACCAATTGTGGAAAACTAGAAGGGGGGGTTGAATAGTTTTACGTATTTTTAATTTATTATAAAAACCTTTGTTTTATACTTTTAAAAAACTTTAGATTCTAGTTTGTTATGAAAAATAAAACTTAAATCTTATTATTAGTTATATATGTATTCTTTTAAATTGATTGTAAAAGTTTTGGTTTCTTGAATGGATTTTCAATTTGATCTTTATGTGAAGTCGACCTCTAATTAATACTAGCAATTATATAAGCCTATGTGTATGAAAGTAATGACGATGCAAGTAAAGAAATAAATAAGGTATGGAAAGATCTAACCGAGACACGAGAGATTTATAGTGGTTCGGCTACAAGGACACCTTCCTTGCCCTACTCCACTCCCCGAGCACACCTTGCTCGAGAGTTTTCTTCACAACTTCAATAAGCTCCCTTATGGCGGAGAAAACCGTACACAACTTTGGCTTACACGGGTTTAACGACACAAAGCTAAATGTCGAGTTCTAATCGTAGCTAGAACCAATCTCACAACTTCACAACATAACTTCTACACGACTTAATCACGACTTCTTCACAACGGCTTCACGACTTCTTCACGACTTCGACACGACCGCTACACAACCTCTATGATGCGGCTTCACGACTTCAACACTATGTCTTCATGACTTAAGACTTCACGACTTCAACATGACCGCTACACAACCTCTATGCTACGGCTTCACGACTTCAACACTAGGACTTCACGACTAGGACTTCACGGCTTCAACACGACCGCTACACAACTTCTATGCTACGGCTTCACGACTTCAACACTAGGACTTCATGACTAGGACTTCACAACTTTAACACGACCGCTTCACAGCTTCTATGCTACGGCTTCATGACTTCAACACAAGGACTTCATGTCTTCTAAGCTACGGCTTTACAACTTCTACACCACGGCTTCACGACTTCTACATTTTGACCTCACAACTTCTATACCACAACTACTTATACAACATCTTCACTACTTACACACAACACTAATCTACAACACACACCTTACATACAAATGAATGAATGATTTACAAACTTTGTTAAACACACACTTAAGTAACAAAATGATACTAAGTTGTAATACTTCTAATCTTGATTGATAGAAGTATTCTTCTTTTGCACTTGGATGGTGGAAGCTTGGATCACTTGGAAACCAATGCTTAAGATTACATGATCAAAGGTTTATTTAAGATATGAAATGAGATCTACAACAGAAAGTTTTAGTGCAAAAGGGTTGAGAAAAAATCCAGGAGAAGGCTTGTATTTATAGGGAAAAATCTGGACAGCTGGAGCCTACTGGAGCGGGAGCGGTCCCCTTAAATAGGGGGAGGTCCCCTTAATTATTAAGGGGGCCGCCTAGTAAAATTAAGGGGGCCGCCCCTACTGAACGTTGGCCAATTTTGTCCTTTTGTGGGGAAGGTTTTTCTGGAACATTTTAACTGATTTTGGTTAAAAATTTGAATTCATATTTTTATAAAAGATTAAACATTTTTATTTAATGCCAAAAATGTTTTTCAAAAATATATAAAATGTTTTTGATGTTTTATAAAAAATCTAGTTTTTAAGAAAATGTTCCTTTGATCATATAATGCATTAAGCATTAGTTCATTCATACCTTAAGTGATTTTAGTTGTAGAAGTGAATATTTACAACTAAGTACTTGTTTAATTTATAAGTTTATGTTTTAATGAGTTTACATTTTGTGATCATCAAAACATAGAGATATGAATAAATATTGATAATGTTTTTAGGCATTTATTTATGTCAACAAAGCTTATTAGAAAGGCTTATTGACACGGCTTATTAGATGAGTATGTGGATAATTAGGTTGTGCAATAAAAACTATATGTTGCATGTTCGAATTTGATTTCCCAAGGGCCTTTCTTAGTCGTGTAATACAATGTGCCAAAAATGAAATATAGCTTATAATGGTGATATGATTTATACGATTCAACATAGAAATAAAATGAGGTTCGATATGTCTTAAAATGAGTATGTAAGTGTCGAACAAGTATGAAACCCGTATTTCTAGCCATCTATGAAGGAGGTCAATGTATAATAGGTAAAAATAAATAAAAAGAAAGCGTATAAATGTATAAGAATGAAATACGATCGAATGGAATTATAGAACAATGCATGATGTGTTAAAAATAAATGAAATGAGTTTAAGAGGGCTTACAACACCGAAATGGTGGAGATTAAATGTGAATGAGGTCTAGAACTCGGATGATATGGTCGTCTCTTGCTAGAACAATCACAAAGGGCTTCGAATGGAGCTTTTCGACTTGGAATAGGCTCGAACAAAAAGGGAGAAATGGTCCTGGCTTTGAGAGGTCTCAGCAGTAAACAACTAGAGAGAATAGAGTGAAAATTTGCTATGTGTGAATGAAAGTTAATGAGTGAGTGAATATGTGAGTTCGTACATATGTATGTATGTATAGAACCATGTTTAATGTATTTTAATGGTCAAGTTGTGATTATATTCAATCTTGGCAGGAGCAAGATAAGGGATTGAGGGAATATTATAGCTAGGACATGAGTATGTATCAAGTGGGAGGTGTTTGTGTTTCGGCTAGATCAAGTGGGAATACATATGTGTACTCGACATGGTTAAAATGTCTAAAACCAATTTTTAACGTGTGATATTGCATGTCAAGGTGAGAAACAATCATATAGCTTCATATTCGAGCATATAAAACTGAAAGACCTAGGGGAAAATGAGTTGGATCGATTTTGGTTAAAATGGTTTAATATTGTGTGAGTTGTACAAGGGCGAAGGGGATAAGCTTTGGGTCTCGCTTGGTGTCCAAACAATCGAATGAGGGTGTGATACTTAGACATCATGTTTCTTTGGTGTTTGAGGATTCGAATGGTGTAAAAATTTGGGTGTGTTATGTGTCGAATTCCAAAGAGATCAAGGCCAAGCTTGTGTGAGTTAACCGAGTAATATAAGGAAATAAATAAAGCTTATTAATATTGGGTTGGGCTTGTAAATAGTAACAGGCCAGAATTTTGGGCTATGAATAGTAAATGGATCCGTTTGGTGTATTATGAGTGTGTTTGATTTGTCGTGGTCCGCGTGTGAGCTCATTCCAATGTGTTTGTAAATTACGTATCAATGTGTTTGTAATAAACAAAATTTTAAATTTTGCTCGTAAAAATGGTTAAGTGAACAGTAATAATGGGTTAATACTAGATTAACGTTCACTAATGACTAGGGAATTCTACGGGTTGCTATATATGATATCTAGTTTTATTTGATATCGGACAATACGTGATGTTTGGTTCTCGCTGGATTTAGAGAGTTATTGTATGACACACGTGTGAAGAAGTTTGGTTTTGGATTTTTGGTTTTTGGTAGTGACCTGATGTTCATTATTATTGAATACTCTTATGAATCAGGTTCAACTTAAAGAACTATTCTTCATGTTACTACTGCTTGGTTTCAAATGCTATTGTAGTCATTTTTCATAAGCTATTTGGTGCTCGTTCATTGAATGTACTACATGGTGTTTGTTGCTATAGTGGTTAGTTATTCGAAAAGTTCTTTCAAATGGTTAACATATGGGTTTCAAGGGAAGCTTAATGTTAAAATGTTTAACCATTTATATGCTACATCAAGGTGAAGGTTTTTACAACTGTTAGTTGTTATTATTACTACTGGTTTAAGTTTCTTTTGTCTTGAGTTCATTTATAGTAAGCTTTTTGGTGTTCTTAATGGTGGGCAATTCGAGACATTGAAAGACTGGATTGGAAGTATGATAGTGGTTCGTGGTTGTGAAGATCAAAGTTGCATTTACTTGGAGTCTCCTAGTGGATTATGACAAAAAGGGGAAGAAGTACATTGAAGCTATGCAACTTGAAGATCCTTGGTGGTATAGCATGGATTAAGGGGAAGTCTGTTTCTTTCATATATATTAGCTTCAGGGGAAGTTCATGCTTATTTGGTTTTGTCATTATCAACTAGGGGAAGATTGTTGGGTCGAATATTTGAGTCGATAAGACAAAACATGTGAAAGATGAAGGACTTAAGAAGACAAATGATGAAACTCTACAAAAACATAAAGATTACAGAAGATCTTTTATAATATTAGGAAATATCATTTGTAAAGAGAATTAAGGTCATATGTTTTATGTGTGTCAAAGATGTAAACACCGGGATATGTGTGTGTGGGTAAATCAGGCGTGTGTTCTATAAACGCCTAGGTTTCTTGTTTGGTTTAAGCCTTAAGGATCATTGATCCCTGTTAGATTATGTTGGGAATTAAATGTTTTGAAGATTAGTACGGCTAAAGATATAACTAACAATACTAACTACTAAGTTAGTACTGCTAGTACAAAGAAGGTACTGCTAGTGTATTCAATACTACTGCTAGTGTTGAAGATTCTACTGCCGCAAGAATACTACTGCTAGTGTATCAGATACTGCTGTTGGAGTGACTCATACTACTGCTTAATGGATAACTGTCGCGTATTCTACTGCTGAATGGATAAGTATGAAAAAGATATTTTGTGTATAAAAGTCAAATATATACGGTAGATAATATCTTTGATAAGTGATCAGTCAACAAGTTGAATACACAGAACAAGTTGTATCTCAGCTACTGACACACTCAACAAGCAAGTAGTTGACAAGACTTAACAATAGTGTAAAGATCTCCTTTGTTCTATAAAAGGGAGATCTTAGCTTAGATATTATGTGACTAGTCTTGTGTTGAAAATAGTAAGAGCGAGATTAAGAGTGTATTGAACATAACAAAAATAATTATCTTTGTAATAGAGATTCAAGGTTTTGTAACCCTAGTGATAATCCAGATTACTCGTATTATTCTCAATAATATTGAATCATTTGGTGTTATACTTTCTGTGTTCATTGTTCATCACAAAGTATTATTGTTCATCACAAATCCTTTGCTCTGGTACCAATCTGTCACACCCCCAAATTATCTGATTTGCAGCAGAATGGGACACTTGAGGGCGTGACTGATCATAGCACCACAGTTGCAGTTATATTGAACAACCTAAAGTGTCGTTTAGAAAATACATCGTTTGATTATCTAAAGCATTCATAGTTTACAAAACAAGGGCCCAAAAGAAGTTTCATGTTTGCGGAAATAAGTTCATACAAATCAAACGATAATTAAGTGCATAAAAATAAAGTGAGATGCGTCGTCACCGCGACTCCATGGTATGTCCATATGCAGGCCAATCATGCGAATACCTTACTTACCTGAAAATACATTGCTAAAAATGGTCAACAATAATGTTGGTGAGTTCATAGGTTTATGTAAATGAAATATTTCTATGGTAACCACAAGTATAAAGTGTATGACAAACTGTCACATAAAAATGATACATTAGCTCTTAAGCTCATGACCCCGAAGCTAGACTGAATGAAATGCCCCAACTGAGTGTTTTGCCAGAAACTCTGATATGGATCAAATGAAATGCGTTCGTTTGACAAGTTGGCGCTACCAACCCAAACGGAGGAGTCACCCTCAATAGATCTATTCACTCACTCTCGTTTGCTCACAATTAACGGTTCATGATAATAAAGGGGACTTTAATCCGGGCAAATGATGTAACTTAAGCAATGTAATGAGTTTGAATACTTTGGTCCGTATGAAAAATGGTGCAATGTATTCTCCCCCGATAATTTAGAAATTAAATAATTAATTTAAAAGCGGGGCTATGAAAACTCACCTGGTGTGATAGCAACAATGATAATGATGGGTATGCTGAAATGAGGCTCGGTCTCTAACCGCGACCTATTATGAATGATATAATCTAATGTAAGCAAATGAAATGATGCTTCTCATGCAAATACGTATGTTATCGATACCACTCGTAAATTTTGAGAATAACATTTATCGTTGAAAATATGTTTTTGGACGTCTCGTTAAGTTAGTAAACACTTCTCGTGTAAGTATGTTGAAATGATACTCCATGGTCCTCGTTTGGTGATTTTATCGGTGAATATAATGTTTTCGTCGTAGTTTATTATTTTTCTTGACTTGTGAAAATAAGCCCAAATGGTCTCGCAAAACTAGTCGCGAAGTAGTGTACGTTAAGTGTTAGTGAATAAACTCGACGTCTTTAGAAATCTTATAACATTATTTTGAATTCATATATTTGTCATTTTGATCATACGCGTCTCGATCAATGAGAAAATCGGCTCTTGATGTAGTGTAGTGCAAAAACAGTTTTTATACTTAGAAATATTTTTCTAATAGGGTCTGTCAAAATGTTTAATGGGTAATCGGGTTTCAAACGCGTGTATCTCGGTCGTTATAAGCTCGTTTTCTACGTTCTTTATATCCACGGCTTCGTATAAACATGAACTAACATGTTTTCAGTATGTCGGCTCTTATAGATCACATCTAACACCTTGTTTTGTCCTTTGAATCTCGGCGATCAGCAAGCAAAATTTTCAGAAATGGGTTTTTCGTCGTTAAACTTAGAAAAATCATATCTTTCTCGTCGTAAGTCGGTTTTTACTCATTCCGACGCCCACGGTTTCGTTTTTGAAAGTATTTTCTGAATATGAAGGCCAAAATATCCCCTGAGTTACTGAGTTTTCCAGATTACACGATTTTGGACAGAACCTTTTCTAGGGTTTGTAAAAACTAATTTTTCTAGTTCAAAACTTAATCAAACCACTTTCAATGAACACCACAACTAATCTAATCCTACCATACACCTTCTTAGGGTGTCATGGGGTCCTAAACATCACCAAAATTGGTGGATTTCATGGGGTTACACTAAATATCTATAGATCTATGCTTTAGAGTGAAAAAGAGTGTTAAGTGGTATGTTTAACATATGTACATTGCATGATCAACTAATATAACTTGAAAATACATCAAATGAAAGTATGAAAAGATTGAAAATTTTACTTGAAGCTTACTTGATGCTTTGAAGAGTTTTGGAGATGATTATGTAAGAAACCTTGGGATTTTTATTTCAAAATCCTAACAAGGAGTGTAAATGAGGCTAGATTATAACTTGTTCTTGAAAAACTTATGGATTCTCCTTGGTGTTCTTGATGTGGCCGATCCAAATGAGAGGAAAAAGAGAGAATACTTGAAGTTTTAGCTAGTTGGTTTGTAGTGTATGTATGTTATGGAAATTAAATCAAAAGATATAAGTCTTGGACATTAATTGTAGTCTAAATGTTGTCTAAATGTTGGAAGTATTAGTTTAGTTTGTGTATACATTAGGTGTTACCGGGTACCGAGTTAACTAGAAATAAATCTTGACGAGTTAAAATAAAATGTGACGAGGTTGTAAAAATTGTAAAATCATATTCCTTGCAAGAATCGGGTGTTAGAATGTTTATCGGGTTAAAATATCGCAAACCGACGGAGTTATAAGCTCCTAACGGAAAATATAGCAATTGATTTAAAAATACTGGGTAGAGTAATAATATAATATTTATATCATTATAATAAGTATAAAAATATGTTATGATCACTAACGGGAGTATCAGATATAATGTTAGTAGTAATGACTAAGTGATAACGTTGATTAAATAAATGAACATACGTTAATGAAAATCACGCAAACCCGTGCATGACCTAATATACTGATGATGATATGGATGATATGTAGACTACTCTAGTCTATATGATGTGTCCTTACTGATGATGCATAAATACGCAGCTAAACCATACTGGTTACGCGCATTTGAATACCCGTAAACCTAGTTCACGTACTGATGAATGATAACCATGAATAGTGATTTCCCTCTGGGGATGAATAGTGTTTCGTGAATAGTGAATTTTTTTGACGACTTCTCAAAATCTCAAACTGACTCCGAAAATGATGAATAGTTAAATGGTAAATAGTAAATGATGAATAGTAACTCATGAATAGTAAATTGTCGAGGTTTAAAAAATGACCTTAAATTTGTGATTTGTCACAGTCGCCCACCCAAAAAGGAATTCAGTCCCTGAATTCAGTTAGTGTTTGTCTCTGGAGTGGACTTGGTGAAAAGATGTGGGTACTTGAGTCGCATCTGGTCTTCCCGCTCTCAAGTAAACTCAGGACCTCTTCGAGAATTCCAGCGAACTTTCACGATAGGAATTCGACTCTGCTTTAACTGTTTGACCTCACGGTCCATGATTTCTGCTCGTTCCTCCACAAAGTGTAGCTTATCGTCAAGCTGAATTTCTTCCAATGGGATTACGAGCGTTTCTTCTGAGAGACATTTCTTGAGGTTTGAAACATGGAAGGTGTTATGGACACTGCTGAGCTCTGACAGAAGCTCAAGTCTGTATGCTACCGGACCTATTCTTTCCTGAATTCTAAATGGCCCAATGTACCTCGGGTTCAATTTCCCGCGCTTCCCGAATCGTATCACGCCTTTCCAAGGCGAGACTTTCTACATGACCATGTCTCCAACCTGAAATTCTAATGGTTTGCGTCGAATATCGGCGTAACTTTTCTGTCGGCTTCTGGCGGTTTGGAGTCTTTCTCGGATTTGAATGATCTTTTCTGTTGTTTCTCTGACCAACTCTGGACCAGTAAGTTGTACATCACCAACTTCGGCCCAACAAACCGGGGACCGGCACTTTCGACCATAGAGTGCCTCGAATGGTGCTGCCTTTATGCTAGTATGATAGCTGTTGTTGTAAGAGAACTCAATCAATGGCAAATGGTTAGCCCAACCATTTCCAAAGTCAATCACACATGCCCTGAGCATGTCTTCCAATGTCTAAATCGTTCTCTCGCTCTGACCATCGGTCTGAGGATGGTAGGCAGTGCTCATGTCTAATTTGGTTCCAAATGAATCTTGTAATGAATCCCAAAAGTTTGAAGTGAATCGACTATCTCTGTCTGAAATGATGGAAACTGGTGCACCGTGCTTTGAGACTATTTCTTTGATGTAAAGTCTGGTGAGCTGATCCATAGAATAAGTCTCTCTGATTGGAATAAAATGGGCTGATTTAGTGAGATGATCAACGATTACCCAAATAGCATCGAAACCGTCTGATGTCTTAGGAAGTTTTGTGACAAAGTCCATTGTAATGTGTTCCCACTTCCACTGGGGAATTTCTGGTTTTTGAAGTAATCCTGATGGCTTCTGGTATTCGGCTTTTACTTTAGCGCTAGTAAGGCATTTGCTGACATACGTAGCTATCTCTGCTTTCATATTCGGCCACAAATAAAGTTTCTTAAGATCCTGATACATCTTATTAGAACCTGGGTGAATGGAGTACTTCGACTTGTGTGACTCATGCATAATCAACTCTCGTATTCCACCATAGAGAGGTATCCAACTTCTGTCCTTGAAGCATAATACTCCGTCTGCTCTCCTTACAAAGCCATTTGCATTTTCTGGCATTTTATCGATTTTCTCACTGGGTCGGTTTTCTTCCTTGAGTGCTTCTACCTGAGCCTTGAGAATTTTTGATGGTAAAGGTGAAATGATCGTCATTCCCAATGATCTGACTCTCAAAGGTTTGAGTCTTTCTTTCCGACTGAGGGCATCTGCCACAACATTGGCTTTTCCCGGGTGATATCGAATTTCATAGTCGTAATCACTAAGCAGTTCCAACCAACGACGCTGTCGCATATTGATCTCTTTCTGATCAAGTATATACTGTAAACTCTTATAATCTGTGAACACTACACACTTAGTACCATAAAGGTAGTGCCTCCAAATCTTGAGTGCGAAAACCACTGCACCCAACTCTAAGTCGTATGTGGTGTAATTATTCTAATGCTTCTTAAGTTGACGAGATGCATATTCTATCACCTTCTTGTTCTGCATCAATACTGCTCCAAGCCCTTTGTGTGATGCGTCACAGTATACCACGAAGTTCTCAATCCCTTCGGGTAGTGCCAAAATCGGCGCTCCAAAGCTTCTGCTTCAATAACTGAAAAGCAGACTCTTGTTTTTCTCCCCACTCATACTTCTGGTTCTTTTGTGTCAACTTGGTCAGCGGTTTATCTATCTTAGAAAACCCTTCTATGAACCTTCTGTAATATCCGGCAAGTCCTAAGAATTGACGAATCTATGTAGGAGTCTTGGGCGTCGCCCAATCTTTAACAGCCTCGATCTTTGCAGGATCAACTTGTAAGCCCTGACTATCAATGACATGACCAAGAAATTGTACTCTTCGTATCCAAAAATCACACTTTGAAAATTTGGCATACAACTTTTCTTTTCTGAGCAGTTCTAGAATCGTTTTGAGGTGTTCTCTATGCTCTTCTTCGCTCTTCGAATAAATCAAGATGTCATCAATGAATACGATCACAAACTTATCCACATATGTCTTGCACACCCTATTCATGAGATCCATGAATACCGCAGGTGCGTTGGTTAGTCCGAACGGCATTACCTGAAACTCATAATGACCATAACGAGTTCTAAATGCTGTCTTCGGGATATCATCCTCCCTAACTCTAAGCTGATGTAACCTGATCTCAAGTCGATCTTGGAGTAATAACTAGAGCCTTGCAATTGATCAAACAAATCGTTGATTCTGGGAAGTGGATAACGATTCTTCACCGTTAACTTGTTTAGCTCTCGATAGTCAATACACATCCTAAAAGATCCATCTTTCTTCTTCACAAAAAAAACCGGTGCTCCCCAAGGCGAGGAACTCGGCCTAATGAATCCTTTGTCCAAGAATTATTGCAATTGGTTAGACAACTCTTGCATTTCTGAAGGTGCTAGCTGATAAGGTGCTCGCGCGACCGGTGCTGCTCCTGGCACTAATTCAATCTGAAATTCTACTTGGCGAGTAGGTGGAAGTCCTGGCAAGTCTTCGGGAAAGACTTCTGGAAAATCTTTAACAGTTGATACATCTTCAAGTCGTTTCTCATTCGACTCCTTCTCCGTGATATATGCCAAGAAAGCATAACAACCATTCTTTATGTACTGCTCGGTTTTGATGCATGAAATGATACTGAGTCTAGTTCCACTTCGTTCGCCACGAACGATCAAAGTTTCGCCGTCGTAAGGAAGATGAACAACTTTTTCATCACAAATGATTCTTGCATGATGTCGAGATAACCAATCCATACCGATAACAATGTCGAAACTTCCAAGTTCTACGGGCATGAGATCTATATTGAATGGGTGATTCAGAAAATTGAGAGTGCAACCACGAATGATGGTGTTGGTGCCAACTAAAGAACCATTAGCTAGTTCGATGTGATAAGGAGTGTCTAGTGTGGTTGGTTCAATGTTGAGTAAAGGTGCAAATGCAGTAGAAACAAAACTTCTATCGGCTCCTGAATCAAATAAAATGGATGCATAATGATTATTGATGAGGAACGTACCCGTGATGACATTCGGGTCCTCCTTGACATCTTCTCCTCCCAAAACATAAGCTCTTCCTCTAGCTGTTCCACCTTGGTTTCCATTTCCTTGGTTCTTCCCTTTTGTAAATTTATTCTTGAAGTGTCCTACTTCTCCACAACCAAAGCATGTTACTGGGGGTTTCTGATCATCAACCACAATCGGAGCTTTGCAATCCCCGGTCGAATGACCAACTTTCTTACAGTTACCACACGGATTTGGACAATTTCCAGGGTTATGGTGGCTTTGAAATTTATTGCACTTGGGTAAGGTACCATTGTAACCTCTCTTCTCAGCTGGACCTGCAGCATAGGCCTTTGCAGTTTCCTGTCTCTTGAGTGGTGGTTGAGTAGCATTGCCACTCTGATTGTTGTCCCAATGCCTTTTGTTGTTGTTGTTATTATTGGAATTGTTTCGGTTACTGTTATAATTGTTGTTGTTTCGGTAGTTGCTGGAGTTGTTGTTGTAGTTACGGTTATTGTTGGTGTTGTTGTTGTTGTTGTTGTTGTTGTTGTTGTTTGCAGTCGATCCTTTCTTTACAACCTGAGCCATAAGCTTCTGAGACATCCTGATTGCCTCATCCAATGTTTGTGGGTCAAAAGAAATCACATCTCCACGGATGCTGTGAGGTAGTCCTCCAATGAAATTTTCTAACAGCTTCTCATTATCCGGAACCATAGTCGGACATAACGCCGCCAACTCCTGAAACCTTCTGATATATGCCTCGATATCATTTCCTGTTGTTACTAGCTCATAAAACTATGTTTCCAACTTTTTCACTTCCGTGCGTGGACAAAACTTCTTAGTTAGCAATTTCTTGAATTCATCCCACGTAAGCTTGTGAGCATTTTCCATTCCCATGGGCTTTGCATACGAATTCCACCACGACATAGCTTCCTCAACAAGTGTACTAGTAGCAAACTTTACCTTGTACTCCTCTGGACAGTTACATAGTAGAAACACAGATTCAATCTTTTCAAACCAACGAATCATTGCAGTGGCTCCTTCAGTGCCTTTGAATTTTGGTGGATCTCCACTCTTGAAATCCTCGTACGTACATTTACGTCCATTAGTACCATTGGTAGCTTCTTCGGTTTCTGCCCGAGCAGCGGCTGCAGCTACAGCAGCTCTTTCAGTCACTAGTGCTGCCTCTATACTGTCGGCAACAAGCTTTCTGATCTCAGCTGGTGTCATAGCAGTAGTAGCTCTTTTGGGTGGCATGATTCTTCACAATCACAAAAAATAACAACAATGAGAACTCACAATAGAATGATCATCATACACAATATATACAACCACATCATGTATATATATCCACAACAAGTATAAATACAATCACAACATGTATAAATACAATGAAATCACAATGAGAAACAACCACGAAATATCACAAATATAATCACAACGACATGAATATAATACATGAAAATTTCGGTCAACGTGGACCGATATCATAAAATAGCACAACAAATCCTGCACAATAGAGTCACGCTTGATATATTTGTTTGTACTACAAGCAAAAGACAACAAGTTCTAAACTATGTCCCACACCCCGGGACTATGAAGATAATAGTACAAGCTACATGATAACAGTCTAACACTAGGCACCTCCTGGTGCTCCACCTAATCGACGGCTAATCCTCTCGATATCTCTAGACATAGCAACAACAATCTCCTCTAAGTGCTGAACTCGAAGCTGAAGATCGGTCGCCCTGCTCTCTGAAGCAGAAATCCTGGCATGAACTAAAGCTAACTCTCCTGCCTGATGGTGATACTCCTCCTAAGACATCTGTGCCCTGTCAAATAACTCCGGCATCTCCTGTCTCAACCAGGTGATACGCTCAGAACTCTCCTGCTATCGAGCCTCTAATCCCTGATATGAAACATCGATAGAAACTCTGCCTAAGACTAGTCCCTCAATCTGCTCCTCCATACCCTCCACACGGCTCAATGGAATCATCTCTATATGACCTAATGTCCTGTCAATCTTTCCCTGTAGATGATCTAGTCGAGAGTCAAGTGTAGCAGCAGTAAGTAGTCTGGCAGTAGCAGCCCTAGAACTCTCACCAACCTCGAACCTGCTGGGTGGTGCAGTCTCTGCGGTATCTGCAGTCTCTGTAGTGGCTGGTGATGGGATGTCAAGTCGTGCCCGCTTCTTGAGCGGTAAATCAAACATAGGAGTAGGGTCTCTAGGATGAAGTGGTACTGATGGTGTCTCAGATGGTGATAATGATGGTAAGGCTGGGGATAGTGGTGGTAGAGGTGGTAGGGATGGTGATGGTGAGGATGATGGTAATGGTGCAAAAGCAGCTGGCGATCTGACAGTAAGACGACGAACCCGCTTAGCAGCAGTGCGCTTCATGCGCGGTCCATCTGGATATAGTCGGTAAACCCGACCAATAGCTATGAACTCCCCTGGCTGAATCACTGGAACAACTCTAGGACCATGGCGGATCACAGGTGACAAAGTTAGGGTAGGTGCCACCTCGCCCTCCTCAAAGGGTTCGGTGTCAGCCTCAGATATCATAAGTGATGACTGTGGAGTAGGCTCCACGGAGGATAGGATGATAGTGGATGGTGATGAAGTAACAGACTCTAGCACAATGGTGGGTGGTGATAAAAACTCATCTATGTCAGAATCAGATGAAATGACAATGGGATGCGTGTCTGAGGACATCTCTGCGACAATCGACGTGAAATGAAAGTAAATAACTAACATAATGTATGTATGAAACCTCATGAAGAATGAATATGCACTTATGATGAAAGGATAAGATGCTATGATGGTGTAGTTATAGTCTAGGGTATTAAGGACAACCTAGTTCGCTATAACCTTTGCTCTGGTACCAATCTGTCACACCCCCAAATTATCTGATTTGCAGCGGAATGGGACACTTGAGGGCGTGACTGATCATAGCACCACAGTTGCAGTTATATTGAACGACCTAAAGTGTCGTTTAGAAAATACATCGTTTGATTATCTAAAGCATTCAGAGTTTACAAAACAAGGTCCCAAAAGAAGTTTCATGTTTGCGGAAATAAGTTCATACAAATCAAACGATAATTAAGTGCATAAAAATAAAGTGAGACGCGTCATCACCGCGACTCCTTAGTATGTCCATATGCAGGCCAATCATGCGAATACCTTACTTACCTGAAAATACATTGCTAAAAATGGTCAACAATAATGTTGGTGAGTTCATAGGTTTATGTAAATGAAATGTTTCTACGGTAACCACAAGTATAAAGTGTATGACAAACTGTCACATAAAAATGATACATTAGCTCTTAAGCTCATGACCCCGAAGCTAGACTGAATGAAATGCCCCAACTGAGTGTTTTGCCAGACACTCTGATATGGATCAAATGAAATGCGTTCGTTTGACAAGTTGGTGCTACCAACCCGAATGAAGGAGTCACCCTCAATAGATCTATTCACTCACTCTCGCTTGCTAACAATTAACGGTTCATGATAATAAAGGGGACTTTAATTTGGGCAAATGATGTAACTTAAGCAATGTAATGAGTTTGAATACTTTGGTCCGTATGAAAAATGGTGCAATGTATTCTCACCGAGAATTTAGAAATTAAATAATTAATTTAAAAGCGGGGCTATGAAAAGTCACCTGGTGTGATAGCAACAATGATAATGATGGGTATGCTGAAATGAGGCTCGGTCTCTAACCGCGACCTATTATGAATGATATAATCTAATGTAAGCAAATGAAATGATGCTTCTCATGCAAATACGTATGTTATCGATACCACTCGTAAATTTTGAGAATAACATTTATCGTTGAAAATATATTTTTGGACGTCTCGTTAAGTTAGTAAACACTTCTCGTGTAAGTATGTTGAAATGATACTCCATGGTCCTCGTTTGGTGATTTAATCGGTGAATATAATGTTTTCGTCGTAGTTTATTATTTTTCTTGACTTGTGAAAATAAGCCCAAATGGTCTCGCAAAACTAGTCGCGAAGTAGTGTACGTTAAGTGTTAGTGAATAAACTCGACGTATTTAGAAATCTTATAACATTATTTTGAATTCATATATTTGTCATTTTGATCATACGCGTCTCGATCAATGAGAAAATCGGCTCTCGATGTAGTGTAGTGCAAAAACAGTTTTTATACTTAGAAATATTTTTCTAATAGGGGCTGTCAAAATGTTTAATGGGTAATCGGGTTTCAAACGCGTGTATCTCGGTCGTTATAAGCTCGTTTTCTACGTTCTTTATATCCACGGCTTCGTATAAACATGAACTAACATGTTTTCAGTAGTTCGGCTCTTCTAGATCAAGTCTAACGCCTCATTTTGTCCTTTGAATCTCGGCGATCAGCAAGCAAAATTTTCAGAAATGGGTTTTTCGTCGTTAAACTTAGAAAAATCATATCTTTCTCGTCGTAAGTCGGTTTTTACTCATTCCAATGCCCACGGTTTCGTTTTTGAAAGTATTTTCTGAATATGAAGGCCAAAATATCCCCTGAGTTACTGAGTTTTCCAGATTACACGATTTTGGACAGAACCTTTTCTAGGGTTTGTAAAAACTAATTTTTCTAGTTCAAAACTTGATCAAACCACTTTCAATCAACACCACAACTAATCTAATCCTACCATACACCTTCTTAGGGTGTCATGGGGTCCTAAACATCACCAACATTGGTGGATTTCATGGGGTTACACTAAATATCTATAGATCTATGCTTTAGAGTGAAAAAGAGTGTTAAGTGGTATGTTTAACATATGTACATTGCATGATCAACTAATATAACTTGAAAATACATCAAATGAAAGTATGAAAAGATTGAAAAATTTACTTGAAGCTTACTTGATGCTTTGAAGAGTTTTGGAGATGATTATGTAAGAAACCTTGGGATTTTTATTTCAAAATCCTAACAAGGAGTGTAAATGAGGCTAGATTATAACTTGTTCTTGAAAAACTTATGGATTCTCCTTGGTGTTCTTGATGAGGCCGATCCAAATGAGAGAAAAAAGAGAGAATACTTGAAGTTTTAGCTAGTTGGTTTGTAGTGTATGTATGTTATGGAAATTAAATCAAAAGATATAAGTCTTGGACATTAATTGTAGTCATATCAATCAAGAAAAATGGGGGAATTAGGGATGCTAGGGGGGCGGCACATGGAAGAAAAAGAAGAAGAATATGGCTAATTAAAGATCTTGTCTAAATGTTGGAAGTATTAGTTTAGTTTGTGTATACATTAGGTGTTACCGGGTACCGAGTTAACTAGCAATAAATCTTGACGAGTTAAAATAAAATGTGACGAGGTTGTAAAAATTGTAAAATCATATTCCTTGCAAGAATCGGGTGTTAGAATATTTATCGGGTTGAAATATCGCAATCCGACGGAGTTATAAGCTCCTAACGGAAAATATAGCAATTGATTTAAAAATACCGGGTAAAATAATAATATAATCTTTATATCATTATAATAAGTATGAAAATATGTTATGATCACTGACGGGAGTATCGGATATAATGTTAGTAGTAATGACTGAGTGGTAACGTTGATTAAATAAATGAACATACGTTAATGAAAATCACACAAACCCGTGCATGACCTAATATACTGATGATGATATGGATGATATGTAGACTACTCTAGTCTATATGATGTGTCCTTACTGATGATGCATGAATACACAGCTAAACCATACTGGTTACGCGCATTTGAATACCCGTAAACCTAGTTCACGTACTGATGAATGATAACCATGAATAGTGATTTCCCTCCGGGGATGAATAGTGTTTCGTGAATAGTAAAATTTTTTGACGACTTCTCAAAGTCTCAAACTGACTCCGAAAACGATGAATAGTGAAATGATGAATAGTAACTGATGAATAGTAACTCATGAATAGTAAATTGTCGAGGTTTGGAAAATGACCTGGAATTTGTGATTTGTCACACAAGCAGAACTTTGAGAACTTCTGTTGGGTATGCTTCTCGCACGAAAAATGTGACAACATATTTGGGATTACATTAGTTATCTTATTAGACTCAAACACATGGACTGAAATCGTCATTATTGTAAAGTCATGTGTTTGGCCCTATAAATACCCTCCTAGACTTCACTAGGAGGGTGAGCTTTGTTTGGGTAATTTTCACTTTTCTCTTATCAATAAAACAATCAGACTTTGCTCCTCTCTCGCTCTACACTTTCTCTCTCTAAACTCTTTCTCTCTCTCTCTACACTTTCTTTCTCTAAACTCTTTCAAGAAGATGATGTTCTTTCATCTTCAAAGACCTCCCGATTCACATATGTTAACCAAAACACGATCCAACAATTGGTATCAAGAGCCTTGGTTTTAGTTTTGGTCGATTTGTGTGAATTTATCTTGTCAAAATCGTATTTTTTATGTGGATCTGGACTGTTTGAATGTTAATTTTTTGTGGATCTGAATATTTTTGAAGCTGTTGTAGTAGTGCTTTTAATGGTCAATATTTTCTTCTAAAATAGTACTATAAACAGTTAATGTATCTGGTCCATATTCAGTCCTGTATTCATCTTTATTATTTTTTTTTTTGTGACTGGTTTGGATTCTTCCCGTGAATATCTGTGGTCAGTTTACTGGTTATATGGTCGATTAGTGGTCAGAAAAAGGTTCCGAAATGAGGTCGGAAACTGGTAAAAAATGAGATGGCCGGAAAAGTTATCGGAAAATTCATTGGAAAACTCATCGGAAGGTTTTTTTTCGCAATTGCTTGTATAAGTAATTGCGAAAAACCCTTTTTTTATCGAAATTCTGCACTGATGTCGCAAATGCTTGTAAAGCTTTTGCGAAAAACCCTTTGCATTCGAAATTACCTTTTTTCGAAATTGCTCTCGCAAATGCTTTTTCGAAAATGTTTTTCGCAATTGGGGATTGTTTTTCGCAATTGTGGACTACTTTTCGCAAATGGTTTTTTCGCAATCGGTGTTTTCGCAAGTGCTCGGGTCAACGGTCAACAGTAATCTGGTCAACGGTCAAATTTGGTCAACGAGTCAAACTGTAATCAAAATATAAAAAGAAGGAGATGAAGCAGATGCTGACCATGAACCAAAATACCAGTTAACTATTTCATAACCAACATCTAACAACTAAAAGGTCACAGCAGCCACGACCTACATCCAAAATCCACAACTATCCTAAACTCATCCATCTAACAACATCACTCGAAACATATAAATAAATAAACAAAGATCTCAGCTCATTTTTTTCGTGTATCTCAAAGAATTATCAGACCTTGGAGAGGTCAATCACACGAAAATCATTCATCATCAATCTCTATTGAAGCCTTGCTTCATTTAAATATCCGAGCTAAAAAGAATTAATGTATAACAAGCGTGTTATCATTATTCTTGGCTCGTTTAAAAAACCACAAACAAAACGAAAACACTCGAGCAATACCTACCCGAGACCATTAAGATCTTGAAGCCAATCTTTTCTTCATTATCTTTTCGAAGCTTTGTGCAATTCGAATAGTTTATGTGCTGAACAATTATAAAGGGTTTGATTGGAATCGTGTGTTTCCTATGGATTAAAGGAGAATGAACTTAGTTTGTTTGTGTGTGATCGATTGTTTATGATGACGAAGCTAAGAGATTAGTTTGTTTGTTTGTTTGTTTGGATCTGTTGTTTAGATTGGATCTGGGAGAGATAAGGTGGATGAAATTGTTATTTTGACTGCAAGGATGTGTGTGTGTGGGGGCGGATGAGTTAGCGATTAGGGTTATGAGTGTGTGAGGTAAGGGTGTTTATATTGCAAGATATTAGGGTACACTGTTATGTGATGGATCAGGTATTGAATTTCATTTGATGGGCCGCATGAAAGACTAGGACCAGACCAGCTCCAGATTAATTGCTTTGGGCCCGGGTTGTTCTTCCATAATTATTATATCAAAATGTAATTGGATAAAAGGGTTATTAGTATCAAATGTATTTTAATACATTGAGTGCATTTTGGTATAGCGTCGGGCGAAGAAGAATGGTTTTTTTATACAATCTTTCATGGGATACGTTTTTGACAAGATCGGGATAAAACCATTATCATAGTTCACTTAAACCGTCAAAAGGCTAGTGTTGGGTATTGAACCGCAAGATGTGACTACGGGGATAATTCTTTATTATTTATTTGAGGTTGAAGTGGAATATCACGGGTGCGTGTACTTAGTATCTTGAAGATATCGGGGTTGGTTGGATGCATGATTCTTCGAGATCCTTGTTCGAGCTTATAACCTGACGTCAGACTTGTTCGAGATATCGGGGTTGTTCAAAATGATTAAGACTTGAGTTATCTAGTTATACCTGATGTAAGGAGTTACGTTGTTGTGCTTACAGAGTATAGCTATCACTTTAAAGGAGTTACGTTGTAGTGCTCAAGTGTCACACAAAGATGTGGATTATTCAAGATGAATTCATATACAGTAAAGGATGGTTGGATGGGTATATGAATCGACCTATGCTTTAAGGAGTTACGTTGTAGTGCTCAGTATAGGTACTTAGTCAGACAATAGTGCAAGTTTAAGTCACAAGCTTGGGTTATTTTACTTCAGTCTCAAGTTCGTAATACTGGGTTTTCTCCATCAGTGGTCACTACAAAAAGCCGTCAGAATGATAATGGGGTCGGTAAAGAGTTAGATGAGAAGAGGTTGTGTAACACCCCAACCCGGCAAGGGTAAAGGTGTCACATCACGGAGTCAAATCAGAGCACACATACATAATACACAGTGGAAGTCTTAAATAAAGTTCATTAAAGAGAGTCAAGTCAAACATAACTTGAAACAAAATACATAAGTCCAGAAATAAGAAGTAATCCATAACATGAGGAAAATCCAAAGTCATAATACTGTCATAAGATAAAAGGTGGTCATCTAAGGTAAAAGCTCCATCTAACTCTCATCCCATCCAAAGCATAAACCCAAGCTCCTAGCTTAGATACCTGCCGCGGAAAAGAAACGCGGCTGAGCTTAAAAAGCCCAGTGAACAGATATATATAATAAACGGAAATGAAACAAACGGAAATGAAAGCAAACGGATCTGAACAGATATAGCATAATGAAAAGATATAAATAAGGTACAAGAGTAAAGGTCTAGGACAGTAATCCACCACGAGCCCAGAAACAGAAATATCATACCATGTATCCATATCAGAAATCCAGAGAGGATGCCTCTCAAGTAACCAGATAATATGAGGGGTGGCCTCATGTATCCAACAGAAATATATGGAGTAGCTAACTCCCAGAACATGAAAGACATGGATTGCACCCATCATCAGTCACCACATATCAGATCATATCATCACATATCAGAAACAGAACGAACCTAGGATGCATCCATTCGCCCCCCAGAACAGATTGGCCATAATAAATCATATAGTGTGCATGCATATCAGAATCAGAATGGGGACGGTGTAACCAAATCACTAGGGCTACACGCTAGTCATGCCAGTGGTGCATCACAGACACGGCCATGTTACCTTCATGGCTAGGGAACGAACTTTGGCTCGGGTATCAAACTGGGAGTCAAGGGTCAAGGTCAAAGGTTCATAGCATAATCAGGGTGTCATATCAGAAGGTCAACATCAGAAGGTCAATATCAGAAGGTCAATAGTCCAAGTTCCATAGTAACAGTTCAATTAAAAAGGTTTCAAATTAAGAGTCCATTTAAAGAATCTTTTAATAACGGTCTTCATACAAATGATATTTCAAAATGGTTTTTCATAAAGATAATCTTTTAAAATGGTTTTCATAAAAGTTAGTAAAATCCCAATTAAAAGAGTATTGTATCACATTTGTAGTCATCATTTTAAAATAGCTTTTTCTCAAATCATCTTCAGGTAAGAATTAAAGAGGTTTTCACAGTCTAGGTTCATATCATATGTCAAAGGTTCAAAGCAAAGGAATCATGACAAAGTATCAAGTCAGAGGCTAAACAGATCAGAATTATGAAAGAGATCACAGGAAACCTTACAGAGAAGGTCAGAATATCTGTACCTTATTCCAAAGCAAACACAAACTCAGAAATGGATGACACCGAGTAGATCAGGACCTCTCTTTCTTCACACCTAGAGGGGTAGACAAGAATTACAAACCCTTCCATTTTAAGTATCTTTCTATATTTAGCAGGTTTCCAAATTTAGTAGGTTTCCATTTTTAGAATGTTTCCTTAATTAGAAAGTTTCCATAATTAGTAAGATTTCCATATTCTCAATTAGGTTAAGTTATTATCAAAACATATTATGGCTTTAGGGTGTATTTTAACAAGTCACAAAAGTTTAGGGTTAAATTTTGACGACTTTACATAAATTAGGGTTTTAAGTGTAATTATATCAAAGTTAAAGTTCAAACATGAAAATATCTCAAGTAACCTGTTTTGAATCCATATTTATCAAGTTAACAATTTCAGCCCCTCAAGTTTCCCAATTTTACACTTTACACCCTTAGGTTATATAATTTACATTTTAAACCTTACAATATCCATAATTACATATTAGTCCCTTAGTTTATCAAAATTACACAACTAGCACTTAATTTAATGAGTTATACGAATGTTCCTTTAAGTTCCCATAATTTACACAATAGGTCCCTCAAATTAATTAACTTACATATTTAGCCCTTAATTTACATTTTCAATCTTTAATTATCAATAATTACGTATTAAGCCCTTAAATTACCAAAATTACACATAACCCCCTGAATATATTTTATGACTCCATTCGACCCCAACTTTCCAGAATTTACATGTTTAGTCCCTCTATTTAATTATTTTCAAAATCGATTTACCTTTTATCTAATAACACATTTTAATCCTTTTAATTACAAAAATTACACTTGACACCCTCAAGCTATATTCGATTCGAATAGTACACAGCCCAATTTAAGTTCTAAAAATGACCCTTAAGTTTCAAAAGTTACAAAACACCCCCTAAACATTTAAACACCAAACCGTAAAGCCTTTAAACAATTAAAACCCTAACCCTAGTGTTTCCAATCATTCACCAATCATTAGATCATCCTTAAACATCATTTAATTAATCAAGAACAGCCCTAAAAGTATAAACCCTAGATCGAACACTTCCATTTTCTTTTCTTTCTTTTCTTTTCTTTTAGCCGCTTATGCAAATAAATCCACAATAAATATTTTAGGTCATGAAAATTCAAAAGATAATTTTTCCAGATATATTATGATCATATGGAACATAAATAAAATAAATATGAAGCCCAGAAAATTCGGATTTAATTATTTAGGTTTTATATGCGATTTTAAGATTTAATTCACAATTAATTCATAGGGTGTGCATGGATCGAATTGAGCATTTTATCTGAGTTATATGAGACCAAAGGATCATAGGAAAAATACCAAATCAAGGATTTAACGTGTGGATGAGCAGGAAGCAATTTACACCTTATCGAGTGGATTTTTGAACCAAAAATTCCTAGCGATCGGTCCACAGCCTTCACGACCTTAGGGACATTTTTTGCAGAGCATATTTGACATGAGGAACATGAGAAAAATGATTAAAGGATTTTAGAAGGGTCGTATAAATAGATTTGGAATATTACCTATCGAATGAAAAATAATCTCTAGCGATCAAACGAGCGAGACCCACGACCAAAACCAAATTTTCAACACTTCTTTGGACCACGACTAACACCAAAAAAATGTGCTTGCACCTCCAGAAATTCGGATGAAGGATGGGAGAATTATTTTGTGTGTTTTGTTCTAGGCGGCAATTAGGTGAATTAGGGTTTTGTGTTTGTTATTCTTTAAATGGGATAGAGCCGACCTTAAGAGGAGGGGGAATGGCCCAAAATCACGGGAATATAGTTAGGAAACAATTTGATTGATTTTTCTTTATTAAATGTATTTTGTTGCCTTTTTAAAACATGAATAAAATGATATATATCTCATTCGGTTATCCAAGGGCATTTTGGTAATTTTGTAACTTGCAAGAATGTTAAAAGGAGTTGTCAAAATTATTTGGTAACATATCTTGTGCATTGCCAGAAGTTTGGGATCGATTCGATACTTTATTAGCTTTTAATTAAAATTTTAAACTTGTAGGGGTAATTTGGTCTTTTTACATGTTTTAGATTTTTTTCGGGTTTTACAACTCTTCCCTTCTAAAAGAAATTTTCCGTCCTCGAAATTTGCAGGAAACAGAAAGAATAGAAAACAGAAAACAAAACAGAGACATACCAGACGCCTTATCAGTAGTCGAATAATCGCGACCAGAATTCGGAGGAGGAAGATAATTCACCACAGGTGCCGGATCAGGACAATCCCTAACTCTATGCTCAGACGATCCGCATCTAAAACAAACACCGGAAGCCCTACGACAAGCTCCATAATGACTCTTCCACAAGTAACACAATTAGGAGTGGAAGGCGAGTACTCAGATGATCTTCCCCGAGAATTCGACCCAGAACCCGACTCTGCTGGTAACTCCAAGGAGACTGATCTCTCCACTGCCCCTGACTGTCGCTGCGCCCCCGACGATCTCTATCCTACCTAGGAGCTGACCTCGAATCCCTACCTCTCTGATCACGATCACGATCCGCCCGATCTCGTGGCTCCAAACTCCTACTAGATTGCCCCTTCCGCTTATAATCCTGGTCCCGGTGGCTCCTATAATCCTTACTCTGGTCCTGCTGACTCTGCCCCTGGAATACACATGGTTACCGTCCCTATCACGCTTATTAAAACCACTACCATCACTATGCAACATCTCGATGTTGCGAGCGTCGTTCGCAACCGCCGCCACATCATCATAATGCGTATTCACGATACGGTCCAATATCCATTTCTTTAACGCCCACTTAAATGTCTTAGCCTGACGGTAAGTATCTCCCGTAATCTCTGGCCCAACGAAATTGGCCAGCCTCATAAATCGCTGCATAAACTCCACAGTCGTCTCTCGGTCCCCCTGACGGATGTTCCCATACTCCCGCTCATATCGCTGCTGTTCAGCCACTGGAATGTACTGCTTATAAAAGATACCCATAAAATCCTCCCAAGTACAAGTCTCCTCAAAACCCTGCTCCTGAGCCTGAGCATAAGCTGTCCACCAGCTCTGTGCATCGCCTTCAAACTTAAATGCAGCCAATCTCGTCTTAAACTCATCTGGACAACCCAAAACCTTAAACATCTTTTCCATGTGGATAATCCAGTCTTCTGCCTCAGTGGGGACGGCAGCTGACCGGAAAGAGAGGGGTTTGAGCTTGTTAAACCTCTCAATCCAAACATGGATGCCCACTGGTGGAGCACCTCCACCACCACTACCTGGACCTGAACCTACACCACCACCTCCGGAAGAACCTGCCCCATTCTGAATATTGTTGGTGATTTGAGTCACCAAGTTAGGAAGAGCGTTGGCCAAAGCTTCTTCTATCATGGCCTGAAAATCAGGGGTCCCTCCATTATATTCCTGATGTCGTGTATTCACCATCTGAACGATTTCGAAAACGATTAGTAAGGTAGGAAAATAAGCACGAAAGGAGAGACGGAACAAAATTCTAATGTCTACCCAAAACCTCACCAGTCAAAACTTAAGCCTTAAGGGTCAAATCCTAGGGTCCATAAGACTCACAGGCCATGCTTACGTACTACAGGTCGCAACCTGGCTCTGATACCATAATTGTAACACCCCAACCCGGCAAGGGTAAAGGTGTCACATCACGGAGTCAAATCAGAGCACACATACATAATACACAGCGGAAGTCTTAAATAAAGTTCATTAAAGAGAGTCAAGTCAAACATAACTTGAAACAAAATACATAAGTCCAGAAATAAGAAGTAATCCATAACATGAGGAAAATCCAAAGTCATAATACTGTCATAAGATAAAAGGTGGTCATCTAAGGTAAAAGCTCCATCTAACTCTCATCCCATCCAAAGCATAAACCCAAGCTCCTAGCTTAGATACCTGCCGCGGGAAAAGAAACGCGGCTGAGCTTAAAAAGCCCAGTGAACAGATATATATAATAAACGGAAATGAAACAAACGGAAATGAAAGCAAACGGATCTGAACAGATATAGCATAATGAAAAGATATAAATAAGGTACAAGAGTAAAGGTCTAGGACAGTAATCCACCACGAGCCCAGAAACAGAAATATCATACCATGTATCCATATCAGAAATCCAGAGGGGATGCCTCTCAAGTAACCAGATAATATGAGGGGTGGCCTCATGTATCCAACAGAAATATATGGAGTAGCTAACTCCCAGAACATGAAAGACGTGGATTGCACCCATCATCAGTCACCACATATCAGATCATATCATCACATATCAGAAACAGAACGAACCTAGGATGCATCCATTCGCCCCCCCAGAACAGATTGGCCATAATAAATCATATAGTGTGCATGCATATCAGAATCAAAATGGGGACGGTGTAACCAAATCACTAGGGCTACACTCTAGTCATGCCAGTGGTGCATCACAGACACGGCCATGTTACCTTCATGGCTAGGGAACGAACTTTGGCTCGGGTATCAAACTGGGAGTCAAGGGTCAAGGTCAAAGGTTCATAGCATAATCAGGGTGTCATATCAGAAGGTCAACATCAGAAGGTCAATATCAGAAGGTCAATAGTCCAAGTTCCATAGTAACAGTTCAATTAAAAAGGTTTCAAATTAAGAGTCCATTTAAAGAATCTTTTAATAACGGTCTTCATAAAAATGATATTTCAAAATGGTTTTTCATAAAGATAATCTTTTAAAATGGTTTTCATAAATGTTAGTAAAATCCCAATTAAAAGAGTATTGTATCACATTTGTAGTCATCATTTTAAAATAGCTTTTTCTCAAATCATCTTCAGGTAAGAATTAAAGAGGTTTTCACAGTCTAGGTTCATATCATATGTCAAAGGTTCAAAGCAAAGGAATCATGACAAAGTATCAAGTCAGAGGCTAAACAGATCAGAATTATGAAAGAGATCACAGGAAACCTTACAGAGAAGGTCAGAATATCTGTACCTTATTCCAAAGCAAACACAAACTCAGAAATGGATGACACCGAGTAGATCAGGACCTCTCTTTCTTCACACCTAGAGGGGTAGACAAGAATTACAAACCCTTCCATTTTAAGTAACTTTCTATATTTAGCAGGTTTCCAAATTTAGTAGGTTTCCATTTTTAGAATGTTTCCTTAATTAGAAAGTTTCCATAATTAGTAAGATTTCCATATTCTCAATTAGGTTAAGTTATTATCAAAACATATTATGGCTTTAGGGTGTATTTTAACAAGTCACAAAAGTTTAGGGTTAAATTTTGACGACTTTACATAAATTAGGGTTTTAAGTGTAATTATATCAAAGTTAAAGTTCAAACATGAAAATATCTCAAGTAACCTGTTTTGAATCCATATTTATCAAGTTAACAAATTCAGCCCCTCAAGTTTCCCAATTTTACACTTTACACCCTTAGGTTATATAATTTACATTTTAAACCTTACAATATCCATAATTACATATTAGTCCCTTAGTTTATCAAAATTACACAACTAGCACTTAATTTAATGAGTTATACGAATGTTCCTTTAAGTTCCCATAATTTACACAATAGGTCCCTCAAATTAATTAACTTACATATTTAGCCCTTAATTTACATTTTCAATCTTTAATTATCAATAATTACGTATTAAGCCCTTAAATTACCAAAATTACACATAACCCCCTGAATATATTTTATGACTCCATTCGACCCCAACTTTCCAGAATTTACATGTTTAGTCCCTCTATTTAATTATTTTCAAAATCGATTTACCTTTTATCTAATAACACATTTTAATCCTTTTAATTACAAAAATTACACTTGACACCCTCAAGCTATATTCGATTCGAATAGTACACAGCCCAATTTAAGTTCTAAAAATGACCCTTAAGTTTCAAAAGTTACAAAACACCCCCTAAACATTTAAACACCAAACCGTAAAGCCTTTAAACAATTAAAACCCTAACCCTAGTGTTTCCAATCATTCACCAATCATTAGATCATCCTTAAACATCATTTAATTAATCAAGAACAGCCCTAAAAGTATAAACCCTAGATCGAACACTTCCATTTTCTTTTCTTTCTTTTCTTTTCTTTTAGCCGCTTATGCAAATAAATCCACAATAAATATTTTAGGTCATGAAAATTCAAAAGATAATTTTTCCAGATATATTATGATCATATGGAACATAAATAAAATAAATATGAAGCCCAGAAAATTCGGATTTAATTATTTAGGTTTTATATGCGATTTTAAGATTTAATTCACAATTAATTCATAGGGTGTGCATGGATCGAATTGAGCATTTTATCTGAGTTATATGAGACCAAAGGATCATAGGAAAAATACCAAATCAAGGATTTAACGTGTGGATGAGCAGGAAGCAATTTACACCTTATCGAGTGGATTTTTGAACCAAAAATTCCTAGCGATCGATCCACAGCCTTCACGACCTTAGGGACATTTTTCACAGAGCATATTTGACATGAGGAACATGAGAAAAATGATTAAAGGATTTTAGAAGGGTCGTATAAATAGATTTGGAATATTACCTATCGAATGAAAAATAATCTCTAGTGATCAAACGAGCGAGACCCACGACCAAAACCAAATTTTCAACACTTCTTTGGACCACGACTAACACTAAAAAAATGTGCTTGCACCTCCAGAAATTCGGATGAAGGATGGGAGAATTATTTTGTGTGTTTTGTTCTAGGCGGCAATTAGGTGAATTAGGGTTTTGTGTTTGTTATTCTTTAAATGGGATAGAGCCGAACTTAAGAGGAGGGGGAATGGCCCAAAATCACGGGAATATAGTTAGGAAACAATTTGATTGATTTTTCTTAATTAAATGTATTTTGTTGCCTTTTTAAAACATGAATAAAATGATATATATCTCATTCGGTTATCCAAGGGCATTTTGGTAATTTTGTAACTTGCAAGAATGTTAAAAGGAGTTGTCAAAATTATTTGGTAACATATCTTGTGCATTGCCAGAAGTTTGGGATCGATTCGATACTTTATTAGCTTTTAATTAAAATTTTAAACTTGTAGGGGTAATTTGGTCTTTTTACATGTTTTAGATTTTTTTCGGGTTTTACAACTCTTCCCCTCTAAAAGAAATTTTTCGTCCTCGAAATTTGCAGGAAACAGAAAGAATAGAAAACAGAAAACAAAACAGAGACATACCAGACGCCTTATCAGTAGTCGAATAATCGCGACCAGAATTCGGAGGAGGAAGATAATTCACCACAGGTGCCGGATCAGGACAATCCCTAACTCTATGCTCAGACGATCCGCATCTAAAACAAACACCGGAAGCCCTACGACAAGCTCCATAATGACTCTTCCCACAAGTAACACAATTAGGAGTGGAAGGCGAGTACTCAGATGATCTTCCCCGAGAATTCGACCCAGAACCCCGACTCTGCTGGTAACTCCAAGGAGACTGATCTCTCCACTGCCCCTGACTGTCGCTGCGCCCCCGACGATCTCTATCCTGCCTAGGAGCTGACCTCGAATCCCTACCTCTCTGATCACGATCACGATCCGCCCGATCTCGTGGCTCCAAACTCCTACTAGATTGCCCCTTCCGCTCATAATCCTGGTCCCGGTGGCTCCTATAATCCTTACTCTGGTCCTGCTGACTCTGCCCCTGGAATACACATGGTTACCGTCCCTATCACGCTTATTAAAACCACTACCATCACTATGCAACATCTCGATGTTGCGAGCGTCGTTCGCAACCGCCGCCACATCATCATAATGCGTATTCACGATACGGTCCAATATCCACTTCTTTAACGCCCACTTAAATGTCTTAGCCTGACGGTAAGCATCTCCCGTAATCTCTGGCCCAACGAAACTGGCCAGCCTCATAAATCGCTGCATAAACTCCACAGTCGTCTCTCGGTCCCCCTGACGGATGTTCCCATACTCCCGCTCATATCGCTGCTGTTCAGCCACTGGAATGTACTGCTTATAAAAGATACCCATAAAATCCTCCCAAGTACAAGTCTCCTCAAAACCCTGCTCCTGAGCCTGAGCATAAGCTGTCCACCAGCTCTGTGCATCGCCTTCAAACTTAAATGAAGCCAATCTCGTCTTAAACTCATCTGGACAACCCAAAACCTTAAACATCTTTTCCATGTGGATAATCCAGTCTTCTGCCTCAGTGGGGACGGCAGCTGACCGGAAAGAGAGGGGTTTGAGCTTGTTAAACCTCTCAATCCAAACATGGATGCCCACTGGTGGAGCACCTCCACCACCACTACCTGGACCTGAACCTACACCACCACCTCCGGAAGAACCTGCCCCATTCTGAATATTGTTGGTGATTTGAGTCACCAAGTTAGGAAGAGCGTTGGCCAAAGCTTCTGCTATCATGGCCTGAAAATCAGGGGTCCCTCCATTATATTCCTGATGTCGTGTATTCACCATCTGAACGATTTCGAAAACGATTAGTAAGGTAGGAAAATAAGCACGAAAGGAGAGACGGAACAAAATTCTAATGTCTACCCAAAACCTCACCAGTCAAAACTTAAGCCTTAAGGGTCAAATCCTAGGGTCCATAAGACTCACAGGCCATGCTTACGTACTACAGGTCGCAACCTGGCTCTGATACCATAATTGTAACACCCCAACCCGGCAAGGGTAAAGGTGTCACATCACGGAGTCAAATCAGAGCACACATACATAATACACAGCGGAAGTCTTAAATAAAGTTCATTAAAGAGAGTCAAGTCAAACATAACTTGAAACAAAATACATAAGTCCAGAAATAAGAAGTAATCCATAACATGAGGAAAATCCAAAGTCATAATACTGTCATAAGATAAAAGGTGGTCATCTAAGGTAAAAGCTCCATCTAACTCTCATCCCATCCAAAGCATAAACCCAAGCTCCTAGCTTAGATACCTGCCGCGGGAAAAGAAACGCGGCTGAGCTTAAAAAGCCCAGTGAACAGATATATATAATAAACGGAAATGAAACAAACGGAAATGAAAGCAAACGGATCTGAACAGATATAGCATAATGAAAAGATATAAATAAGGTACAAGAGTAAAGGTCTAGGACAGTAATCCACCACGAGCCCAGAAACAGAAATATCATACCATGTATCCATATCAGAAATCCAGAGGGGATGCCTCTCAAGTAACCAGATAATATGAGGGGTGGCCTCATGTATCCAACAGAAATATATGGAGTAGCTAACTCCCAGAACATGAAAGACGTGGATTGCACCCATCATCAGTCACCACATATCAGATCATATCATCACATATCAGAAACAGAACGAACCTAGGATGCATCCATTCGCCCCCCAGAACAGATTGGCCATAATAAATCATATAGTGTGCATGCATATCAGAATCAGAATGGGGACGGTGTAACCAAATCACTAGGGCTACACGCTAGTCATGCCAGTGGTGCATCACAGACACGGCCATGTTACCTTCATGGCTAGGGAACGAACTTTGGCTCGGGTATCAAACTGGGAGTCAAGGGTCAAGGTCAAAGGTTCATAGCATAATCAGGGTGTCATATCAGAAGGTCAACATCAGAAGGTCAATATCAGAAGGTCAATAGTCCAAGTTCCATAGTAACAGTTCATTTAAAAAGGTTTCAAATTAAGAGTCCATTTAAAGAATCTTTTAATAACGGTTTTCATACAAATGATATTTCAAAATGGTTTTTCATAAAGATAATCTTTTAAAATGGTTTTCATAAAAGTTAGTAAAATCCCAATTAAAAGAGTATTGTATCACATTTGTAGTCATCATTTTAAAATAGCTTTTTCTCAAATCATTTTCAGGTAAGAATTAAAGAGGTTTTCACAATCTAGGTTCATATCATATGTCAAAGGTTCAAAGCAAAGGAATCATGACAAAGTATCAAGTCAGAGGCTAAACAGATCAGAATTATGAAAGAGATCACAGGAAACCTTACAGAGAAGGTCAGAATATCTGTACCTTATTCCAAAGCAAACACAAACTCAGAAATGGATGACACCGAGTAGATCAGGACCTCTCTTTCTTCACACCTAGAGGGGTAGACAAGAATTACAAATCCTTCCATTTTAAGTAACTTTCTATATTTAGCAGGTTTCCAAATTTAGTAGGTTTCCATTTTTAGAATGTTCCCTTAATTAGAAAGTTTCCATAATTAGTAAGATTTCCATATTCTCAATTAGGTTAAGTTATTATCAAAACATATTATGGCTTTAGGGTGTATTTTAACAAGTCACAAAAGTTTAGGGTTAAATTTTGACGACTTTACATAAATTAGGGTTTTAAGTGTAATTATATCAAAGTTAAAGTTCAAACATGAAAATATCTCAAGTAACCTGTTTTGAATCCATATTTATCAAGTTAACAAATTCAGCCCCTCAAGTTTCCCAATTTTACACTTTACACCCTTAGGTTATATAATTTACATTTTAAACCTTACAATATCCATAATTACATATTAGTCCCTTAGTTTATCAAAATTACACAACTAGCACTTAATTTAATGAGTTATACGAATGTTCCTTTAAGTTCCCATAATTTACACAATAGGTCCCTCAAATTAATTAACTTACATATTTAGCCCTTAATTTACATTTTCAATCTTTAATTATCAATAATTACGTATTAAGCCCTTAAATTACCAAAATTACACATAACCCCCTGAATATATTTTATTACTCCATTCGACCCCAACTTTCCAGAATTTACATGTTTAGTCCCTCTATTTAATTATTTTCAAAATCGATTTACCTTTTATCTAATAACACATTTTAATCCTTTTAATTACAAAAATTACACTTGACACCCTCAAGCTATATTCGATTCGAATAGTACACAGCCCAATTTAAGTTCTAAAAATGACCCTTAAGTTTCAAAAGTTACAAAACACCCCCTAAACATTTAAACACCCAACCATAAAGCCTTTAAACAATTAAAACCCTAACCCTAGTGTTTCCAATCATTCACCAATCATTAGATCATCCTTAAACATCATTTAATTAATCAAGAACAGCCCTAAAAGTATAAACCCTAGATCGAACACTTCCATTTTCTTTTCTTTCTTTTCTTTTCTTTTAGCCGCTTATGCAAATAAATCCACAATAAATATTTTAGGTCATGACAATTCAAAAGATCATTTTTCCAGATATATTATGATCATATGGAACATAAATAAAATAAATATGAAGCCCAGAAAATTCGGATTTAATTATTTAGGTTTTATATGCGATTTTAAGATTTAATTCACAATTAATTCATAGGGTGTGCATGGATCGAATTGAGCATTTTATCTGAGTTATATGAGACCAAAGGATCATAGTAAAAATACCAAATCAAGGATTTAATGTGTGGATGAGCAGGAAGCAATTTACACCTTATCGAGTGGATTTTTGAACCAAAAATTCCTAGCGATCGATCCACAGCCTTCACGACCTTAGGGACATTTTTCACAGAGCATATTTGACATGAGGAACATGAGAAAAATGATTAAAGGATTTTAGAAGGGTCGTATAAATAGATTTGGAATATTACCTATCGAATGAAAAATAATCTCTAGCGATCAAACGAGCGAGACCCACGACCAAAACCAAATTTTCAACACTTCTTTGGACCACGAATAACACCAAAAAAATGTGCTTGCACCTCCAGAAATTCGGATGAAGGATGGGAGAATTATTTTGTGTGTTTTGTTCTAGGCGGCAATTAGGTGAATTAGGGTTTTGTGTTTGTTATTCTTTAAATGGGATAGAGCCGACCTTAAGAGGAGGGGGAATGGCCTAAAATCACGGGAATATAGTTAGGAAACAATTTGATTGATTTTTCTTAATTAAATGTATTTTGTTGCCTTTTTAAAACATGTATAAAATGATATATATCTCATTCGGTTATCCAAGGGCATTTTGGTAATTTTGTAACTTGCAAGAATGTTAAAAGGAGTTGTCAAAATTATTTGGTAACATATCTTGTGCATTTCCAGAAGTTTGGGATCGATTCGATACTTTATTAGCTTTTAATTAAATTTTTAAACTTGTAGGGGTAATTTGGTCTTTTTACATGTTTTAGCTTTTTTTCAGGTTTTACAGGTTGTGACCTAGGCCTTCAACATAATAAACCCTGCTAATTTCAATGTTCCCATTTACATAGTCTCCATAACCCATAATAGCAGCGAAGTGATCATTCCCGAATCTGATCGTTCCAATGAACTTTGCAATAAAGTTTTTAAGAAGCTTGAGATTGTCGGTCATATGTCGGGAACAGCCGCTATCAACAATCCAGAGAACAATTTGGACCACCTGCATCACTAGAAGTTGACACAGAGGCAAGTTTGGTAACGGTGGAATCCGTTTGGTTAGTAACACATGAGTTAATCATTTTTGGTACCCATTTAAAGCTATGTGTTTTATCTAACCAACGCTGCCACGTCCAACTAGTCTCAGCCATTCTCCTAATACATGCACTTGGTGATTTGTTTGTCCTAGATGCAGCTATGGGTTTGTCAACTGATTCATCAGAAACTACTAGTGGTGGTTTTCCTAATATGGACTTGGCAGCAGTAGTGGGCCTAGAGGAAATGCCACTAGATCGTTTCTTTTTGCGATTCAACAGAGTTTTAGCAACACATTTCTCATGATTTCCAGATAATATACTAGCATGACAAAATACACAACTAGCATCAACCATAATATCATTCATAACATTCAACGATTCAGCATTCATTACATCATCTATAGAACTAGACTTAGACAAGTTTGATTCTACTTTTGACATATCCTGCTTTTTATTCAAACTGCTAACATTAACTACTACTTCTTCAGTCTTAGATAGTCCACTCTTAGGGCGCCAGATACTAAACTTCCTTGGTCTCTTGGTGTTTCTTGATCTGCTAGCCTTAGAGGTGTTTCCTGGCCCTGTGGAAGTGGAAGTATTCACATTAGTGGTTTGGTCTGATGCTTGCTTAGTTGGCTTGTCTACGGAGTGCATTCCTGGGGCAATCACAACATTTCCTTTTTCTAAAACTCTGAGTTTCTTTTTCAAATCAACAATGATGTGTTGGAGTTCTTGATTTTTTGAATCCAAAAGTCTGTTTAACCGGACAGTGTCATTTATGTTTTGAGAAACTTCATCGATATCTTTCTCATATTCAAACAGTTTATTTCGCAAAACATCAATTTCATTTTTATTTTGACTTTCTGAAGCATGACTGTTTTGGAAAGACAAAGATTCTTTGAGATTTTTGTATTTTAACTCAAATTTAACACTTTGAGTTTGACACCATTCCATTCGTTTGTGAAGTTTGAAAATTTCTTTTTCACACTTATCTTCCACATCAAAGTTGATCTGTCTAAGACTCTCATTCTCTTTTACCAAAGTATCAATCTCAATTTGCAACATTTCAACATTCACAGCATGATCATCAACAAGCATTGCATGACAAGATTCAAAAATAGCATTCATAATCACAGAAATCACATCATCACACAAAACACGTTTCAAGAGTCGATCAACCTCATTTTCTAAAGCTTTCTTTTGACACTTTTGTTTTGCAATTTTGTCATCTTTAGCTTTAAAAATACTCATCATTGATCCAACTCCAGTCTGTAGTTCCTGTTCCCACATTGTTGCACAAAGTCTCAAGTGTTTAACATGTGGTAAAAATTGTTTCTGAAAAATTTCTCTTTTTTCTTTCTCAGCAGGAGAAAATAAAGAAGAGATTTTGATTTCAGAATTAAATTCTATCACTTGTTCCAAAAGTTTAATGTCATCCATAAATGTCTTAAAATATCGAAGAATCCGACATTGTTGAGGCATTTGTGGATCTACAGTATCTTTTGGACCATTGATTTGTGTAACAGGAGTGGTCACAGTAGCAACTTCAGAAGAGGGATGTTAAAGTGTGTGTTTACGAGTACAAGTGGTATCATTCGCCTAAGGATAGTTAAAGTGTGTGTTTAAGAGTAGATTACATCGTTATTAAGAGTAGATTACATCGTTTGGTTTTGTCATTTACGTTTGGATTTGTTGAGTTTTTTGTTCGAAGTTGCGTTAAACAATTGATGGACAAAAACACAATTGATGGATCGTGTTTTGGTTGACATATTGTAAATCGGGAGGTCTTGGAAGATGAAAGAACATCATCTCCATGGTAAGGGTTAGAGAAGGAAAGTGTAGAAAGAGAGAGAAGCAAAGTCTGATTGTTTTATTGATAAGAGAAAGGTGAAAATTACCCAAACAAAGCTCACCCTCCTAGTGAAGTCTAGGAGGGTATTTATAGGGCCAAACACATGACTTTACAATAATGACGATTTCAGTCCATGTGTTTGAGTCTAATAAGATAACTAATGTAATCCCAAATATGTTGTCACATTTTTCGTGCGAGAAGCATACCCAACAACTTCTCTTCCACAAGCAACGAATCATTGGATCATATGTTTAACAGGCTTCAGAAGATTGTGAGCCAACTTTCTATTCTTGGGGTGGATATACCTCAAGAAGATCTAAACTCCAAATTTCTAAGAAGCTTACCTGAAGAGTGGGCTATGCATGTTGTTGTCTGGAAGAACAAGCCAGACATTGACACCATGAACCTAATGGACTTGTATAGCAACTTCAAAATTGTGGAACAAGATGTGAAGAAGCCTGGAGGATCTAGTTCAGTTGAAGATGTGAAGGTTAATGTGGGAGTTAGTACTGCTAGTTCATCAAGCAGTACTATTGGTATTCTGGATGAGAAAACATGTTGTGCCTTCCTAACAAGCCAGAATGATGGGTCTATGCTTACTCATGAAGACCTCCAGGAAATCAATGATGATGATTTGGAGGAGATGGACCTCAAATGGCAAATTTCTCTTCTTAGCATGAGGGCTAAGAAATTCTATCAAAGAACAGGGAAGAAAATCACTATCAGCAGCAATGATACTGCTGGTTTTGATAAATCAAAGATAGAATGCTACAACTGCCACATGATGGGGCACTTCTCAAGGGAATGCAGAAGACCTAGGCAGCAGGATAGCAAGAGCAAAGGTTATGGAAGCAAGTCCAAGGCTGTGGAGACCACTGAGCCAAATTCAAAAACTATGGTAGCTATTGATGGCTTAGGATTTGATTGGAGTTTTATGGCTGATGAAGAAGAAGCTTCTACTCAGATGGCACTTATGGCCTTCTCTGCTACTGAGGGACATTCACAAGCAGATGATGAAGATCAAGGATATTCAGATAGTGGGTGTTCCAGACACATGACAGGCAACATGTCTTATCTTTTAGACTTTCAATCATTGGATGGAGGATATGTTACCTTTGGAGGGGGAATAGGTGGACGAATTATTGGTAAAGGTACTCTTAAAACCGGTAAATTGGATTTTGAAGATGTGTACTATGTGCAAGAGCTTAAGTATAACCTGTTTAGTGTTTCACAAATGTGTGACAAAAAGAACAAGGTTCTTTTTACTAACACTGAATGTCTTGTGCTTTCTTCTGACTTTAAGCTACCTGATGAAAGTCAAGTATTGCTTAAAATTCCAAGAAAGGGCAACATGTACAGTGTTGATATGAAGAAGATTATTCAGAAAGAGGCCCTTACTTGTCTTGTTGCAAAGGCCACATTGGATGAATCTATGAAATGGCATAGGAGGCTTGGTCACATTAATTTCAAAACCATAAATAAAATTGTCAAAGATGGTTTGGTAAGAGGCTTGCCTCAGAAAAGATTTGAAAATGACCAAACTTGTGTTGCTTGTCTCAAAGGCAAACAACATAAAGCTTCTTGTAAGCCCAAGCTTTTTAACTCTATTGATCAATCCTTTTTTATGCTTCATATGGACTTATTTGGACCTATTTCTGTTAATAGTATTAAGCATAAGCGATTTTGTCTTGTTGTTACTGATGACTATAGCAGGTTTACATGGGTTTTCTTTTTAGGTTCTAAGAATGAGACATCTAGCATTCTTAAGACATTCATTACAGAAATAGAAAACTTAGTAGACAAGAAAGTAAAAGTCATTAGATGTGATAATGGGACAGAGTTTAAGAATAGAGTTATGGATGATTTCTGCAAAGAAAAGGGTATTAGAAGAGAATTTAGTGTTGCTAGAACTCCTCAGCAGAATGGAGTTGCTGAGAGGATAAATAGGACACTCATAGAAGCTGCTAGAACCATGTTAGCTGACTCCAAGTTGCCTATCACTTTTTAGGCTGAAGCAGTTAATACTGCTTGCTATGTCCAGAACAGGGTTGTGGTTGTTAAGTCTCACAATAAGTCATCCTATGAGCTTTTTAGAGGTAGAACTCCTGCAATAGGATTTCTTAGACCTTTTGGATGTCATGTGACAATTCTAAATACCTTAGACCATCTAGGAAAATTTGATGGTAAAGCAGATGAAGGATTCTTGGTTGTATATTCTCTCAATAGCAAAGCATTTAGAGTATACAATTCAAGAACTAGGAAAGTTGAGGAAAACATGCATGTGGAATTTCTAGAAAACAAATCTAATGTTGCAGGAGAAGGTCCAAAATGGTTGTTTGATCTTGAGTCTCTAACCCAATCAATGAATTATGTGCCTGTTGTTGCAGAAACTAATGATTTTACAGGTTCAAAATCTGATGATGCAACAAATGAAGTAGATTTGGGAAAAGAGAAAGATCAAGATTATGTGTTGATGCCAATATGGACAAGTGTGGATTCAACTTTAATAGATGGAAAACCTTCTACTAATGATTCTAAAGAAGGGATTGAAGGTGAAAACAAGGAAGATGGTACTGAGGAACAAGAGAATCAAGTCAACAGTACTAATGATGATGGTACTACTGAGCCCTAACTGGATACTGCTAGGCCAAATGTTTCTACTGCTAGGCCAAATGTTTCTACTGCTAGCCCATTAGACTCAAATGAAGCAGATTTCTCAAAAGATGAGGTGGATTTCAACAATCTCCCACCTAACTATCAAGTTCCTTCTACACCACACACAAGGATTCACAAAGTCCACTCCCTGGACAATGTGATTGGTGATGTACAATCTGGTGTGAAGACAAGGAAGCAACTTATGCCTTCAGACCAACAAGGGCTTCTTGATGCTCTTTATGCATCAAAGCAACATGAGTATGCAAACTCTTGCTTATTTGTATGTTTCCTCTCACAAGCAGAACCCAAAAATGTCCTCAAAGCCTTAGAAGATTCAAGCTGGGTAGAAGCAATGCAAGAGGAGCTTCTCCAATTTAAAATTCAGAAGGTTTGGGTGCTAGTTGATTTACCCAAGGGTGTAAGGGTAATTGGCACTAAATGGGTTTTCAGGAACAAAAAGGATGAAAGGGGCTTAGTGATAAGAAATAAGGCTAGACTTATAGCCCAAGGGTACACACAAGAGGAAGGTATAGACTATGAAGAAGTTTTTGCTCCAGTAGCAAGAATTGAAGCAATTAGATTATTCTTGGCCTATGCTTCATTTATGGGCTTCACAGTTTATCAAATGGATGTCAAGAGTGCTTTCTTATATGGTACTATTAAAGAGGAGGTTTATGTCTCACAACCTGAAGGTTTTACTGATCCAGCACATCCAGATAAGGTGTACAAGGTTGTCAAAGCTCTTTATGGCCTCCATCAGGCACCAAGGGCATGGTATGAAACACTGGCTTCCTATTTGATTGAAAATGGATTCCAAAGAGGCAAGATTGATCAGACATTATTCATCAAGAAGCACAAGAAGGATCTTTTGCTAGTTCAGGTGTATGTGGATGATATCATCTTTGGATCTACAAGGATGGAAATGTGTTTAGAGTTTGAGAAACTTATGCATGATAAGTTTCAAATGAGTTCCACGGGGAAACTTACTTTCTTTTTGGGTCTACAAGTCAAGCAATCAAATGAAGGCATATTTATCAGCCAAGATAAATATGTTGCAGAGATTCTAAGGAAATTTCAGTTTGTTGATTCAAAAGTGTCAAGCACACCAATGGATCATGAGAAGCCTCTTCTTAAAGATGTAGATGGAGAAAATGTGGATGTTCACACATACAGATCTATGATAGGATCCTTGATGTATCTCACATCACCAAGACCTGATATCATGTTTTCTGTTTGTGCTTGTGCAAGATTTCAAGTAACTCCTAAGGTTTCTCATTTAACTGCAGTCAAGAGGATCTTTAGATATCTCAAGGGTCAACCTAGGTTGGGTCTATGGTATTCTAGGGAATCACCTTTTGACCTGGTAGCATATTCAGACAGTGATTATGCTGGTGCAAGCTTGGACAGAAAGTCAACAACTGGAGGATGTCAATTCCTTGGATGTAGACTCATTTCATGGCAGTGTAAGAAGCAAACAATTGTGGCTACTTCAACAACTGAAGCTGAGTATGTAGTTGCTGCAAGTTGCTGTGGTCAAGTGCTTTGGCTTCAAAATCAACTTCTTGACTATGGGTACAATTTCATGAACACTGTCATATATATTGATAATAGCAGTACAATTTGTATAATTAAAAATCCGGTGCAACACTCTAAAACAAAACACATAGAAATTAAACATCATTTCATTAGAGACTGCAATGCGAAAAAGTTGATTCAAGTTGTTAAAATTGATTCTGATAAAAAAACTTTGCAGATCTTCTCACAAAAGCTTTTGATGTAGGAAGATTTCAATACTTGGTAGCAAGTATTGGGATACTTAATCCTTAATATTTAAAACTGTGTGATTTTGTATATAAATTGGATTTGTATTGCTAGCATTGTCAATTGGTACTAGTATTGAAAAGTTTGTACTGCTAGTACAAATTTTGATTGTTTTGTTCATACTGTTAGTCATATGATAATACTGCTATAAGACAAATGCTTTGCATTTTTGTTTTTCTTGGTTTTGTACTAACAATTACAGGTATGGAAATTTGTGCACAAAGAATGTTACAAGTGAAAAGTATAAACAAGCAAAAGTTGGTGATTCAAGTTGCAGACATAATAGGTTAATGATAGTCAGAGTTTGGAAATTCATTAACAAAGGTTTATACCTAAGTTAATAAATTCTTTAAAACTTCTCTCTTGAAAATTATTATGATATTTCATTTTGAATTAATGGCTTAGTTGATCAGATAATAACTGACTCAACTCACTTTCTATCATTTTATACTTTAATTAGTATAATGAGTAAGTCTAAGGACATCTGATAGAAAGAACAACGATCAAATGTGAATCTAACACTTGTGTTAGAGGAAACAACTGCCACGAGCTGGAAACCCTATCAAGAAAGCCCTTTGAATGTCTTTATCTGTAAACAGGCAGTTATTTATAACTGAAAACATTGGTTCTCACACAACCAGAGGTTAATTTAAACCGAAATCTTGATTAAGTGTCTGTTATTACACTTAATCCCTTCAAAATGGCTGTTAGCAGTATAGTTTTTCATTAAAATCAAGTTCATGTGCTAAGTCAAAAGTTTCTTAAAACCTCTTGGATTCAGGGTGGCTCAGAAAACCATCTTATGATGGATTATGAGTCCATACCCCATGATTCACCTCTCACAGGAGTTTACATGCCTGGAAGTGATGAGGACAGTGTGAAATTTAAGGAATTGATGGCTATATGTACAACATTGTCTGATAAGATGTCCAAATTGGAAGATGACCTCAGAAGCTATATTGGTGGAAAAGATCAGTCAAGATGGTGATTTCAAAAGGTTCTTCTAGTTCAAACTAAGGAGTCAAAGATCAGATGATAGTGAGAGATCTTTCAAACAGGGGAGGAAGATTGTCAGGGGAGGAAGATTAAATTGATCAAACAAGGGATTAGAATTGCCCAAACTGATCAAGACCCAAAATATATCTGTGGTTCAAGAAGTGCATGAGTCTAGTAAAAGCATCATTATCTTGTATGCTCTTGTCTTTTCCCACACCTGGCTCAGTAGCAGTTGTTGTATCTCCCCCTACAATGGAAGCTTCGCCTTCAGAATCATCTCTCCCTGAGAACCTTTGCAGAGAGACTTGACCATCGTCATTTGCTTTAGTCAGCTTTTTGAGAAGCCATCATGTCTTATTATTCAGCAAATAATAAGAACAAGCTCCAGTTTCAGTTGATGGATGCTGGGAATAAGCTCTTTCATCTCTCTTCTTCGATTGTTGATATTCAAATGGAGAAAGTTCTATTCAGGGGAGGCAAGAAGATCAGTTTCATGATGATACTGCTACTTTTGACTCTTTCAGTTTCAATTTCAGTTCACTACATTTGTTCATCACTTGCATGGCTTGCTGAGAGACAACTGTGTATCTTGGATGCTTGGAGCCTGAGCAAGGTACTGCTAGTGTTAAAGACAAAGAAAATGGCTGAAGAGTTTCAAGCTAAAGAAAGAGCAAAGTACTCTCCAGAAGAACAAAATGATGTTATTGCTAAAAGTGATACACAGATGGCAGATGAGTTAGTCAGAAAGATAATTAAATCTTGCAGAACAAAGGAAAGCTCAGATCAAGAGTCTGACTATGTAGTGTTTGAAAGATCCTCACAATCCTCATTTAATTCAGAAGAAACTTGATGATTTGATGATTTGGGATAAATTACAAGTTTAGGGGAGGATTGTTGGGAATTAAATGTTTTGAAGATTAGTACTGCTCAAGATACAACTAACAGTACTAACTGCTAAGTTAGTACTGCTAGTACAAAGAAAGTACTGCTAGTGTATTCAATACTACTGCTAGTGTTGAAGATTCTACTGCCGCAAGAATACTATTGCTAGTGTATCAGATACTGCTGTTGGAGTGACTCATACTACTACTTAATGGATAACTATCACGTATTCTACTGCTGAATGGATAAGTATGAAAAAGATATTTTGTGTATAAAATTCAAATATATACGGTAGATAATATCTTTGATAAGTGATCAGTCAACAAGTTGAATACACAGAACAAGTTGTATCTTAGCTACTGATACACTCAACAAGCAAGTAGTTGACAAGACTTAAAAAATAGTGTAAAAATCTCCTTTGTTCTATAAAAGGGAGATCTTAGCTTAGATATTATGTGACTAGTCTTGTGTTGAAAGTAGTAAGAGTGAGATTAAGAGTGTATTGAACATAACAGAAATAATTATCTTTGTAATAGAGATTCAAGGTTTTGTAACCCTAGTGATAATCAAGATCACTCGTATTATTCTCAATAATATTGAATCATTTGGTGTTATACTTTATGTGTTCATTGTTCATCACAAAGCATTACTGTTCCATTAACCAAACCCAACACTCTTCTAGGTGTGGTTAAGTAGATTCCGCATACTTAATCATATTAACTCAAAGTATTATATACACACGTTACAAAGGACTAACATCCTCATAGTGTATTACATCCTCACAGATTAGGTAACCGTACTACACTTGATCACGTAGTATTGGGGTTGTGAGTTTTGTATATAGTTGTTAGAGATGATGACGAAGAAGCCTTGTATCAATAATAATGATGTTCTCATTTATTCCGCTATGCATGATTGTTATTCTTTGTTATTGTTAATCCCTAGTGCCCTAAACGATCCATGGAGTTTTTTCTAAACTTCACAAGTTGCATCAGTTGCCTGAGAATACATGCTAAAAGGTCAGCTTACACTGGTGAGTTCATAGTTTTAAGCAAAAGTATAACAGTGGACCAAGATAAGTTATTTGCTACACTGGACTAAGATAGTTATAAATCACAAATTCCACACATATTAGCAAAACACAAACAATCCAGTATCAATATGATAGGTCATGATAGCCCTCTCTCATATCGACAGACATAGTATGGCCCTAGGATATATTTGACCTTAGCCAGGCAACACGTTGTAGCAAATGGTATCCGGGTTATTTGCTACCCTGGTCTAAGACAAATATCTGTTGTAAATATCTAACCTTAGCCAGTCAACACGTTATAGCAAATCATAAACCAATAGTTAGGTCCATTCAAAACGGTTTTGCATGTTTCCTCACCCCAAGGTTTCAATAAACAGTTCACGAGTAAAAGTGGGGCTATGAAACTCACATGCATATCAATGATTGCGTGGTTTTGTAACCTTACAACAGGTTTTACCTCTCGAGGGATCTCAAGAGGCTTACAACCCCACCAGGCAGTGTACCTGACCGATGTAGTATAGTGTAGTGGTAAGTACGGGGGATTGATTGTTCTCCACAGGGAATAGTGTTCGTTAGGTATGAAAGGCTACTCTAATTAGGTCTAAGGGTTGAGGAAGATTCTTTTTATGTTTTTATAATTTTATGAAAGCAAGTAAAATCTCGGGGTTGAAGGAGTGGGCGGAATTAGTTGCTAGTCAACTAACCCAAAATTTACTACGAATGCAAATAAAATAAAATAACAAAAATGAAATGTGGTGAGAAACTTATGTGTAGAGAAATGTGTTTACTTAGATTTCCTTACTCCCTAACTATCTTTTACCGGTTAATTAGTGTGTATTAGTCGCGTGGATGACGGGTGTATTCCTTAATACCATTCGTGGGGTGGCGTACTTACTTCCCCAACTCTACAAGCTCCTACTTCACTCCTATGTCGAGCCGGCTAGGAAGCTCCTAACATGGGATCACTAGAATTCGCTTGTGCATTAAATACAACCATAAAAACCTTTAGTACGCGTTTGGTTCATGTTTCTTAAGACGTTCAAGCAAGTTACCGAATAGGAAGTTAGCCAGTTTTCTTAAGCCTAACATAGATAAACAATCATCCAATACAACTAACAACACACTAACAACCAATAATCAATAGCTAGGTTTCATTAGATCTAAGCAAACACAAGATAAAATTAGCCTAACATGTTAAACAAAAGACAAGCATAAGATAGAATCAAACAACACATAGACATATTGAATGATTAATTGATAACTTATCTTTCAATGAAACATGGAAGATCTCAAGGCAAGAAGCCCTGAAAAAGTAGCTAAAATCGTCTTAGGGTTTTATCCCAAAATTCCACACACTAAGCTCTCTCCCAATGACAAAAAATTAGAAAACTATATATAGATTTTTGGATCTGACGGCGTCACCTTATGCATTGTGACGCCGTCACCTCGCCGCTTTTAGGGTTCCCGGGTGACCTTCTTGACGCCGTCCCTCTTTAGCTCTTCAAAAATCCATTCTGGCCTATCAAGGCTTGACGCCGTCGGATCATGAACGTGACGCCGTCCCCTTATGATTTAAGCCGTGACGCCCTTGATTTAGTTAAAGCGTGACGCCGTCAGAATTCACATGCTAACTCACTGGCCCGTCATGAGTAAATTTCACATCCAACTTTTCTTGCCAAGGCATGACGCCGTCCAGAGTAAAGTCTGACGCCGTCAAGAGTAACTTTCAGCCGATTCTTGAGACTTTGTCGTTTTCTTCACTTTAATGCTCCAAAAACGTCCAAAATGCCTCCTTTTCCAGATTTCTCCTCAAAAGTACCTAAAATGACAAAAGGAACGATTTAGGGCAATATTTGATCAAATAAATACGATTTCGGGCTTAAATGACCCCTTAAAAGCGGTACACTTTTCGCCTCATCAAATACCCTTACACTTGAGATTTGCTTGTCCTCAAGCAAATGCGCTTTTATTCTAATCAAAATACAAGTTAGGGGTCATTTAATGCTAACATAAAAGTAATTACAACAAATAATCGTTCCACTTCAATCATAATAAGCACGGAGATTACATACTAGCACCTCACAAGTAGTGTTTAGATACTCACATCTCTCAAGTGTCATCAAAATAAATCTCATAAATGAAAACGGAAAATATCTCTCACTACCTGTCATAGCAAATAGATTACCATAGGCTTGGGAAAGGATCGAAAACCTCCTCCACTAGGCGTAAGCACCTAAGATAAACTATCAAAGAGGGCTTTTAAATGGGTTATAACGTTAGGTGTAGGGAAAAGGAAAACACGGTTTTGTTGGATACGGGATATTTTACTGGTGGCGAGTTAAAGATCTTGATCAATTACATGTACTATACAATGTTGCTAAGCCAAGACTCGACTCGATCTTAAGCTAAAAACGAAATAACAAAATAACAAAAATATAAAGCAAACATAAAATGAAACGGGATGGTAGTCCGTATGTTTTTTCTATTTTTCATTTTCTCATTTTTTTGTGTTTTTCTTGATTTTTTTTTTTTTTTTTTTTTTTTTTTTTTTTTTTTTTTTTTTTTTTGACATACATTCTTGCCCTACCATCCAAAATAATACATCATAGGGGCGTTGCATTCCCCTTACACTTGAATTTTTACATAACTTTACAAATACTAATCTAATGACTCGAATTAAGATAATTGAAAAACTTGGAGTACTTTTAAAACATTTAGCACATATGGGGGTAATAAATGATGTTCTTCCCCATTACTCCATTATACTAGTACTTTACCCATGAGTCCCAATCGTCCCAAAACAATATGTACAAGGATATGACTCGACTTAGCAACCATGTAATCAACTAGATCATTAACTTGGGTTTAAACAAATGTTGTAACAATAATGCACTAAAGATGAGTGCATACAAGGTAGGCTAAGGCGATTTGGGTGTACATTTTAGTGGGGTGTAACAAATTCTTCCTTTAAGTAAAATGCTTAAAGGTCGAAACGAAAAGATAGGCTCTGAGGGGTGTACTAGGGGTATCGTGTACTAAAAATGAGTACAACGCAAAGGGTGTGGGAGAATTACTTGACCAATGTAGCCAACGTAATTATAACAAAAACACAGGTGTAAAACAATGGGTTAATCCTAATGCCTCTTATCATGTAGTAAATCTAACTACACGAATGTAGTCTCACTTGTGGCCTTGGAATGGTCCTAACGCAAGTTCTAGAATCTAAGTGCTACCGGTACACACATCATAGCATAAATGCTTTTCCTACCAATTCTAGGGGTGAACCTCACATATTTGGGGTGGAAAATTTTTTAGTGGTACGGTTTTTTGTGCTAGTCATATAACTCCTATCCGTGAGACGCTCATTAAGATCAAAGTTTCACTCCTATATGTTGTAAAAAATTTTAAATTTGGCACTAAAGTTACCCTAATCAAGTATTTCTCTCAGTTTTATTACACATCTACTATTAAACAAACAAAAATCAAGCGCAATTGTATTCTCTAAAATCGTACTTTTACCCTCCCCCTTACACTTAAGATGAACATTGTCCCCAATGTTCAAATAACAAGATGTAAAAGCAAAAAGTAAAAGAATGAAATCAAATACTCCCCTGATTCGCTCGTTGGATAGTGAAATCACACGGTTAAATCTTCCTCCAAAGAGAATGTTGAAGCTCCATGACTAATGCATCGCCATAAGCTTGATTCCATAAACATTTCCTTGTCCAAAATAACCTGTTAACCTGAGAAAACAAACACGAAAACCTGCATAACATCGGCGGGATAAAATCTATATATAAGGATATAATGCTTGTGGAATGATAATTTTGCAGATTCCTGGAGATTATAAGTTGGAGATTTAATAAAAACTTTTTATGAAAACAAAACTTTCAAAAATTTCTGGAAATTAAATCTGACGCCGTCAGGTTATAACCCCTGACGCCGTCAGAAATGACCTGACAAAAATTTTCATTTTAAGTTTCCGGAAAATTTCTGGAAAAACCTTTACCTTACTTCCTGGAAATCCTGCAAAACATCACTATGACTCGATACAAGCATTTGACTCAAACAAATACTAATATGTATGCTAATTTATTATTATTACGATTCATGTTCATATGTGTTCTAATAAACCGATTTAGATTTCCCTTACACTTATCTTTTGCAAAATACCTTTATATGTAGTTAAGACGAAGTTAAAAACAAAATAAAGCATTTTCACAAATTAGTTTTTAACATGAATCAATACTAATAAAAATTAAACACACATACGGAAACAAATAAAATCAAACAAACAAATAAATAAACACATAAAGCAAATAAAACAAATAAAGCTTGGGTTGCCTCCCAAGAAGCGCTTTTCTTTATTAACGAGTCTTGTAGCTAGACTCAAAGTCACGTACATTACGTGACTCCATCATCGGTCACGGTTCCTAGGCCATTCTCCTTCCCGGTTTTATATTCCGGTCCTAATTTCAAACAATCCTTGTAGAAACCGAATATCCTTTCCATAACATAGTCTACTCCTTTACTTCTATCCTCATCATTCCTATAGTAGACCGCTTGCTTAAGCTCCTTCTCAACATTTGACAAGTGTTGGAATTGTTCTATCTTATATGGCATTTGGTAGCTTACTTCATCGGTCTCATCCTTAAATCTAACTATCCCTAAGGAAGGTTCATAAGTCATTCTAGAGACCTCAACAAATGGTTTTCCAAAAACCACTTGAGTCAAGGATGCATCGACTATTGGGCGGATATCTTCTACAATTACAAAGTCGGTGACATAGGTGAAGTTTCCTACATAAACCGGCAATCCCTTAACTCTTCCCGTGAAGTTACTCATCCAACCCTTGTCAGGGAGCATCCTATACCCAAGTTGATTTTTCATTATCAAGTTGTAGTGGGCTCTAGTCATGATGTTTATGGGCGATCTAAGGTCGATGTAAGCTTTCCAAACATGTAGATGTCCGATGTTGCATGGTATGTTGAGATTAGAAGGGTCGCCTATTTCTATGATTGGTCTACCTAGGAAGTATGGTGTCTCGGGGTCATCGAATAGGTTTGTATGATATGCACGCTCTTCCTTAGTGGGTAGCCTATTGAAGTAGTCCTCATCATCATCTACTTCTTCAATCTCACTTGTCCTAACTTCCTTATCAACCTCGACTTTCCTATCCTCATCCTTAGGTTCACTATTATCCTCATTCCTATCAATTGGTTTAATAGTGACAATGTTGACAAAGTGGACGTGTTTGGATGAAGAGGGGTCTTTTACTTGGGGTCCGCTATTTGTGTTCCTAGCATCCTTATGTGGAGGTGATAACACTTGGTTATTGAGGGCTTTCAACAAGTTGTCAATTTTATTGGTCATCTCAGTTTGTTGTTGATTGAATTCGGTCTCGAATCTAGCTATCCGAGCTTCTTGAGATGCCATAAATTGGGAAATCAATCCTTCAAAGTTATTGGTACTACCATTGCCGGAAGGATTGTTGCTGAAAGTACGGTTCGAGTTGGAACCGCTTGATTGGAAACGATTAGGTGGGTTGGAAGAATTGGTTTGTTGAGAGTTTTGGTTTTGTTTCCACCTAGGGTTCGGGTGATTTTTCCATGAGGGGTTGTATGAATCACCATAATGGTTTGGCTCGGGTTTGAAAGTGTACCACTTGTCTCCCGCTCCGTCGGTACGCGAGGATGCGTAGTCCACAAAAGCTTGTTCGGGGAGTTCCATGCAATCACGAGTGTCGTGGGGACCACTACATAATTCACATGAGGAAGTCATTTTGTTCACTTGGCTTGAAGATTTAGGAGCCTCGTAGGATTTCATGAGAAACTTGACTTGGTCTTCAAGTTCTATGATCCTACGGTCGGAAGTGCTTGAATTGTTAGAAGGCAAAGATATTGCCTTGACCGTTTTATTCAAATCACGGGGATCACTCCAACTTTCGTTGTCATAAAGAGCAAGATCCTCTAGGAGAGCCCATGATTGTTCCGCACTTAGATCACGTAGCTTGCCACCGGCCGATTGGTCAATGGTTTGCCTCGTGGAGAGATTGATATGGTCATAGAAGATTTGGACTTGGAGCCAAAGTTCTATGCCATGGTGAGGGACTTTTTGGAGTAAGTCCTTGAATCGAGTCCATGCCTCGTAGAGAGTTTCGCCTTGACGTTGTTGGAACATCAAGATATCATTCCTTAGCTTGGTAGTTCTTCCCGGTGGGAAAAACTGAGCAAGGAAACGAGTGGTGAGATCATCCCAAGAGGTAATGGATCCTGCGGGTTGACGTTCTAGCCACTGACTAGCTTGGTCCCGCAAAGAGAATTGGAAGAGACGCAATCGGGTCGTCTCTCGAGTGGCAACATCAAGGTCTATAGAATCAACGATTTTAAGAAAGTCCTTGAGATGTTGATTAGGATCTTCAGAACGAAGTCCATGGAATGCGCATCCGCTTTGCACCAACCGGATGGTGTCGGATCGCAAGGGTGTGATATTGGCTCCTTGAGTGAGCTCAATGGTGTTTCGATAGCCATGGCGGCTAGGACGGGAATACTCTCCTAAAGTACGGGCTCTAGGAGGTGGTTGTGGTTGTTGTGGTGGTGGGTTGTGTGGGTTAAGGATATTACCATCTTCCATGATGTCGGATGGTATGGTTACGAACAAAGACACGAAGAAAATAGATAGACTAAAGAAAACCTAGAAAAATAAAATAAAAATCTCACTAGAAAGGAATCTAGTGAGTAGACCTAATAGAAATAAAAATTCAACCTAAACAATAACTATTCCCCGGCAGCGGCGCCAAAAACTTGATTGCGTGGTTTTGTAACCTTACAACAGGTTTTACCTCTCGAGGGATCTCAAGAGGCTTACAACCCCACCAGGCAGTGTACCTGACCGATGTAGTATAGTGTAGTGGTAAGTACGGGGGATTGATCGTTCTCCACAGGGAATAGTGTTCATTAGGTATGAAAGGCTACTCTAATTAGGTCTAAGGGTTGAGGAAGATTCTTTTTATGTTTTTATAATTTTATGAAAGCAAGTAAAATCTCGGGGTTGAAGGAGTGGGCGGAATTAGTTGCTAGTCAACTAACCCAAAATTTACTACGAATGCAAATAAAATAAAATAACAAAAATGAAATGTGGTGAGAAACTTATGTGTAGAGAAATGTGTTTACTTAGATTTCCTTACTCCCTAACTATCTTTTACCGGTTAATTAGTGTGTATTAGTCGCGTGGATGACGGGTGTATTCCTTAATACCATTCGTGGGGTGGCGTACTTACTTCCCCAACTCTACAAGCTCCTACTTCACTCCTATGTCGAGCCGGCTAGGAAGCTCCTAACATGGGATCACTAGAATTCGCTTGTGCATTAAATACAACCATAAAAACCTTTAGTACGCGTTTGGTTCATGTTTCTTAAGACGTTCAAGCAAGTTACCGAATAGGAAGTTAGCAAGTTTTCTCAAGCCTAACATAGATAAACAATCATCCAATACAACTAACAACACACTAACAACCAATAATCAATAGCTAGGTTTCATTAGATCTAAGCAAACACAAGATAAAATTAGCCTAACATGTTAAACAAAAGACAAGCATAAGATAGAATCAAACAACACATAGACATATTGAATGATTAATTGATAACTTATCTTTCAATGAAACATGGAAGATCTCAAGGCAAAAAGCCCTGAAAAAGTAGCTAAAATCGTCTTAGGGTTTTATCCCAAAATTCCACACACTAAGCTCTCCCTTATGACAAAAGATTAGAAAACTATATATAGATTTTTGGATCTGACGGCGTCACCTTATGCATTGTGACGCCGTCACCTCGCCGCTTTTAGGGTTCCCGGGTGACCTTCTTGACGCCGTCCCTCTTTAGCTCTTCAAAAATCCATTCTGGCCTATCAAGGCTTGACGCCGTCGGATCATGAACGTGACGCCGTCCCCTTATGATTTAAGCCGTGACGCCCTTGATTTAGTTAAAGCGTGACGCCGTCAGAATTCTCATGCTAACTCACTGGCCCGTCATGAGTAAATTTCACATCCAACTTTTCTTGCCAAGGCATGACGCCGTCCAGAGTAAAGTCTGACGCCGTCAAGAGTAACTTTCAGCCGATTCTTGAGACTTTGTCGTTTTCTTCACTTTAATGCTCCAAAAACGTCCAAAATGCCTCCTTTTCCAGATTTCTCCTCAAAAGTACCTAAAATGACAAAAGGAACGATTTAGGGCAATATTTGATCAAATAAATACGATTTCGGGCTTAAATGACCCCTTAAAAGCGGTACACTTTTCGCCTCATCACATATCAGTCAATCACATAACGCCTTCAGATAACCAAATCAAATATTTCAGCCAAACAGTCAAATCTTGAGTAAACAGTTCGCATATTACAAATAAACAGTCATTGAGTTTAGTTAAAAACGAGCATGTATTCTCCCCCAAAATAGTTATAAAACCGGTAAAAGTAGGGGCCATGAAGTCACCTCAGTCCAGCAATGAAATATCACAACAATATCAGTGGGTAGAACACCACAATAAATCAAACAGTAGCCCAGCACAACAGCTCAAGGGTAGTATATCACAACGGCAACTATGACAACACGGCACAACGGACTCGGCACAACCTGATAATATAAAACTTGTCTTAACGTATATCCCAGAAAGCGTAAAAGTTTCCAATAGTTAACTATTCCATTCCCAAAATAATCCAATTCCGTTTCCAAAATAATCTTGTTTAATCCCTTTCATAAGTGTTTGGTATCATCGTTCGTGTAGTGGTGAAAAGACGCTGACTCAAGTGTACACACGCCAAAACAAGTGACAATAACAAGATCGTCGTGAAAAGCATGACAAGAATTAGGGAGTGACGATGGAAATGACTCACAAGTATCACACATACCAAACACGCCAAATAGTTGAAAAGATTGGTAGTCGTTGGTTATAATCCCATTAAGTTTTATAAAACTTACATTTTTTATATATTTAAGCAAAAATTCGTCGTGACATATTCGTTCGTAGAATGCTCCAAGTCGAGTATTGATCCCAGTTAATCAATTGATCTTATTAGTTATCTTAGATATAAATCTAAAACAACAAGTATAGAAACTGTCTTGAAACAATATTAAACACAATTCGGAATCTTATGTTTAATCTTAAGAAGAACAATGAATAGAACAGTATAATTCTCAACAAACACTTTAATATATTAATATACGAGTACTCAAAAGTATTAGGGTTTACAACCTTGATGTGATTCGACTCTAACAATGATACGTACTAAACTCTAACCCTAGAACCTCCTTTCATAGACTAAGGAGCTCTTTACAAGATAAGTATTACATCATATAAATCTAATTAAATAGGATATTCACAAAATCCTTTCTAAACTTATCTAACAGACTATACATCATTATCACATAAGCAGTAGAAACTAACTCTAGCAGTAGAATCATTAAGCCTAGCGGTAGTATCTACTTAGTGTATTCTCTTGATCTTTATCAGCAACTCCAGCAGTAGTATGAATACACTAGCAGTAGTATCATTATAACCAGCAGTAGGATAACACTTAGTTAATTTTCCATTTAGCACCATAAGCAGTTGTATCTAATCTGAGCAGCATCATCTCTAAACCCAACATCGAGTGACTTAATTAGTTTCCAAATACGTTTAGTAAATACGGAATTATAAATATTATTGTTCGTTAGAAATCATTTCCATATTGTTCGTCCGTTACGGCTCAAATACGTTAAATTCATTTTGATTCTAATGTACTGTAGTCGTTTTGTGTCCCAATAGTCTAATAATGTCTAAAGTCCGATAATATTCCAAATCCAACGGTAGTCCAAGTTTCAATATATATTTGAAGTCTTGGTGTTGCAAAAATCCCAATGTATACCGACTACCAATCAATAATCAAACAAATAAATAATCCTAACAAATAATTCCCATAAAAACAATAATAACGTACTACGACAAATGTGCCTCGAAACGTTCCGTAACCTCGTGTTTTTATGTTATCTCCCAAATTAAATATTCAATAATTTGTATTCCCTTTTCATTTATATATATTAAATAACAAAATTAATTGTCATTTATTTACTCCTTTTTATCCATTCTTTTTATTTTTGTTTTATAACACGTCACGAGAGTTAGTAACGTATCGAGCCACATTTCCAATCAATCTCGTGGCTATAAACCGGGTCAAATAGTCAACAAATCCCAAATATCAACAAAGTTCAATAATAGCCAATTCTGGGCACGTCGAGGTCACACCGAGATCACAGGGTCTCGGCTAACACTCATTAGCCATAACATCACGTTTTCCATCCAAGTCTAATATCCGCAAATAACCAATTCATCATAATCCAACTCTCGGCCAAATCTAAACCTACGGCTCGAGTAACAAGATCTCATTCACCCAAAATATTCGCAACAATACCATAACCATTCGGACCAATATAATAACCTCACCGAGACCTCTTGGTCTCGGTTGTGCATCCAAGTTGTGAGTAACAAACCAAATGGACTAAAACCTTACCTCGCCAAGACCATAAGGTCTCGGCTGTGATTACACATCGCAAACAACTATCACCGAAACCTTATAGTCTCGGCTAGGACTCTCGTAACCCACATAACCATACGGACCTCGTTCCGGTGCCAACAATCAACCAAACGGATCCAAACTAAGTAACTAACTAAATAACTAAACACAACCAACCACATAGCTCAATAAGCTCGGAATAAGCTCGTCGAGAGCTTATTTCTTTTCGTACACGAAACAAACAAAACCAAACACAATTTCTGTGACCACGTGAAGATACGAAACATGTTTATTATTAGTTTTTAGTTATTAACAACGGTTATCCCATTTGTTTTACACCCAAACCCGATCGAAAAACAAGGAAACAACTCGTTTGACACGCACCGAGTCACACACAAGTGTGAAACGGTGTGTCTCACCTTCAAACCACCGGATCTATACGTAACAAGCAAAAACAACTCGAATGGTGGCGGCGCGTGAGTGTCGGGGTAGGTTTCGAAGCGCGTGCACCACAGAATAGTGGTGTACGTGATGTGGTGATGACGGTGGTGTAGTTATTCGGTGGTGGTGGAGGGCGGTGAATGGTGGTGGTGAAGTTTTGTGGGCGGCGGCTGCAACTCAAAGAGAGAAAAAGTTAGTGTTTAGGGTTTTGGTGAGAGAGAAAGTGAGGTGTGTGGGGGTTTTTATTAACTCGAGGGACCAATTTTGCCAAACGAAAACTAGAGGGGGGGCGCGGTTAAATATTAGTCTAAAGGTGAATATCGCAGTTTTCGTTATCTTTTACAAACACGCCTCTCGGGGCTCGTTTAACGTAGCAAAAATGCTCGTGTAACGTTCCAAGTTGCGCCATTGTTTTTAAATTTATTTCTCCATTAAAAATGACTATAATTACGTCTATATTCGTTTAATGCGTCGAAAATCAATACTTCACGTATTATTAGGCTAGACCGTGCTGACTCACGTTGTGCTTAAACTCAAGTTCTATAGGGCAAGTTCACATATCACATAAAATATTCCAAGATCAAATCTCATAAAAATCTAAACTGGTTCTAGGTTCTTGTTATCATGTTTTAACCGAAAATTGTAGTGTTCAATTAGGTCTCAAATTATTGGGTTGTCACATCTATGAACTCACCAACCTTTGTGTTGACACTTTTAGCATGTTTATCTCATGTCAGTAAGGCGATAGTGGATGCATGGAGCATAGAGTCATTTTGCATGATTTGGCGACTTATGCTTTTATCGTTTACCATTTGATATGCTTTAAAAACTTATGTATTATTATACTATGGGATCTCTTGTTTTGTAAACTCTGGTTTTTATTATTCGAATGGTAACATTTCAAAATGTCTTATTTAGATGTCGTTTTCTATACCTTATACTTTGTGCTTTGAAGTAGCACCCCAGTGACATTACCTTCCGCAGCGGTATTTTGGGGGTGTTACAATATCTATTTTCAAAACAGCAATATCCTCAGTAAAGATAGTTTCATTCTTTTTATAAAAAACTAGTTGCTCTTCTACAACAGCTAACCCTCTTTTATAATTAGCTAGATTAAACTCAGATTGATTAAAATCTACTCTTAACTCATCATAATATTTTTTAAGAGTTTCATAGCTTTTAAGACAGGATTTTGAACAAGTATTATTTGTGTATACCTCAGAGTGAGAAAAAGCCATCAGTGCCATGTTGGTAGGAGCTTCCTCTTCAGCCATATAGCTCCAGTCAAAACCTAACCCATCAATGGCCACCATAGCTTTGGAAGAAGTTTCTTCCAAGTTCACAGTCTTCCTGGTGCTCTCTTGATTCCTGGATCCTCTGCCTTCTTGACCTTTGTTCCTGCTGTCCAGGTTTTTTGGCCCTCTGCATTCCCTAGCAAAGTGTCCCAACTTATGACAGTTGTAACACTCTACCTTTGACTTATCATATCCAGCAGTATCACCTCCATTGATGGTAATCTTTTTACCAGTCTTCTGGAAAAACCTCTTTGCTCTCATGCTCAACAAAGCTAACTGCCACTTCAAATCCATCTCTTCTAAATCATCTTCATGGATTTGCTCTAGGTCTTCATGTACAAGCTGAGACCCATTTGCTTGACTGGCCAAAAATGCATAGACAATATCATCACTTAAGCTAGCAGTACTAACTTTAGGGTTAGCAGTACTAACTCCATAAGCAGTATTAACCTCCTCAGTACTGCTAGTGCCATGAGATGACACAAATGCCATGTTTTGAGCACTTGAGCTTGAGCTTGCAGGCCTTTTCACCTCTTGTTCAACAATCTTGAAATTGTTGTAGAGATCATCAAAACTCATTGTGTCTAGATCAGGCTTATTCCTTCATACCACAACATGAGTATTCCACTCAGCAGGCAGACTTCTCAAGAATTTTAAATTGAGATCTTCTTGTGAAATCTCTACACCCAAGACAGCTAGTTGGCTCACAATCTTCTGAAGCCTGTTGAAAATAGAATCAAGAGACTCAGTGCTTGGAGCACTAAAGTTCTCATACATCTATTTCAGAAGAGTCTTCTGAGTCTTCTTGGTTGCTTCATTACCACCAAACCTTGTTGTTATAACTTCAAACAAGGTCTTAGCACCCTTGTACTTACTAAAAGTCAACAGTTGTTCATTGGGGAGAGCCATCAGCAACATACTTCTAGCGTTTACATCATTCTTCTTTTGTGCCTTCTCTTCAGCAGTTACATGACTTGATACTGTCTGAATTGTGACACCTTTACTTGTTGATTCTTTGGTTCCAGGTTTGAATGAGTTGTCATTCTCTATGATATCCCATAGAGCATAGTCTTGCACTTGAAAGTATTTCTCAATTCTGAGCCTCCACATCTCATAATCACCTTGCTTGAGAATGGGCAATTTGGCAGTGGTAGTGGTTTGAGTTGTTTCAAGATCCATCTCTTCCTGTTAGTAAAGAGTTCTTATTGTTTCTTCTAGATCAAAGTTTCAAAACCTAAGCTCTGATACCACTTGTTGATCCCAAACACAGATCGATTCCTTGAGCCTGTAAGGTTAAGTTACCATGGATAAATCCAAAACAACTTTGTTTGAAACTTTATGAATGTCAAAGAGTATGCGGAATCTACTATTCAACACTTAGAAGAATATTAAGAGTAAAATGCAAAAATCGTCCCTAAAGTTTGGCAAAATTGCAAGTTTCGTCTCAAATGTTTGGAAAGTGCAAGGATCGTCCCTATGAGAAACCTTTGGGGCAAAAATCGTTCCTGACCAACATCAAATGACTAAAATACCCTTGTCTTCTTCTGTTTCTATATTTCTTTTCAGTTTTTTTACACAAATGGTCCTTGTGTTTCGCAAGGTTTTACAATTTAGTCCTGATTTTTTTTTAATTATTTATTTAACTATTAATATTTATTTTTTATATTTTTTCGTCCGTTTTTCTTATGTTTTTTTCCATTTTCATACGTTTTCATCCGTTTTTCTTACGTTTTTGTCCGTTTTCTTTACGTTTTTTCCATTTTCATACGTTTTTGTTCGTTTTTCTAAGTTTTCATCCATTTTTATACGTTTTCGTCCGTTTTCTTACGTTTTCATCCGTTTTTTGTTACGTTTTTGTTGGGTTTTCTTACGTTTTTTCCGTTTTCATCCGTTTTTCTTACGCTTTCATCCGTTTTTATCGTTTTCGCCCAATTTCCTTATGTTTTTGTCCGTTTTTATCCGTTTTTGTCCATTTTTCTTTTGATTTTGTCCGCTTTTCTTACGTTTTTTTTTCCTGTTTTCATACATTTCATTCGTTTTTATACGCTTTCGCCTGTTTACTTACGTTTTTGTCCGTTTTTCTTATATTTTTGTCAGTTTTATTACATTTTTTCCGTCTTCATACTCTTTTTTCGTTTTTATACGTTTTTTCCGTTTCTGTCTGTTTTTTTAAGTTTTTGTTCGTTTTTATATGTTCTCATGTGTATTTATCCGATTTTATACGTTTTCGCCCGTTTTCTAACGCTTTCATCCGTTTTGGTCCATTTTATACTTCTTGTCCATTTTACCCGTTTTGGTACGTATAAAAACTGTCAAAAACGTATAAAATCAGACAAAAATGGGCGAAAACGTATAAAAACAAATAAAAAAGGACAAAAATGTAAGAAAAATAGACAAAAACGGATAAAAACGGACAAACGTAAGAAAAATGAAATAAAACAGGGCGAAAACATATAAAAACGAATAAGAAAGTATGAAAACAAAAAAAACGTAAGAAAAGCTGACAAAAACGTAAGCAAAACGGATAAAAACGGACAAAAACGTAAGAAAACAGGCGAAAACGTATAAAAAAGAATGAAAGCGTAATAAAATGGGCGAAAATGTATAAAAACGGATAAAAAATTATGAATACGGAAAAAAAACGTTCAAAAACGGAAAAAAACGTAAGAAAAATGAACAAAAACGGATAAAACGGACAAAAACGTAAGAAAAACGGCCGAAAATGATAAAAATGAATGAAAGCGTAAGAAGATGGGTGAAAACATATAAAAACGGATAAAATTGTATGAAAACAAATAAAAACGGACAAAAACGTAAGAAAGACTGACAAAAACTTAAGAAAAACGGACGAAAACGTATAAAAACGTATGAAAACGGGCGAAAACGTATAAAAACAGACAAAAACGTATGAAAACGGAAAAAACGTATGAATAACAGAAGAAAACGTAAGAAAGCAGAAAAAACGTAAGAAAACAAAAAAAACGTAAGAAAAACGGACAAAAACATAAGAAAAAAGGACAAAAACATATGAAAACGAAAAAAACATAAGAAAAAACGGACAAAAACATAAAAATCACGGACGAAAATGTATAAAAAAATAATACTAATATTAATAGTTAAATAAATAATAATAATAAAAAAAAATGACAAAATTTGTAAAACCTGGCGAAACACAAGGACCATTTGTGTAAGAAACTGAAAAGAAATATAGAAAAAGAAGAAGACAAGGGTATTTAAGTCATTTGAAGTTGGTCAGGGACGATTTTTGCCCCAAAGTTTTCCCACAGGGACGATCTTTGCACTTTCCAAACATTTGGGACGAAACTTGCAATTTGTCCAAACTTTAGGGACGATTTTTGCAATTTACTCGAATATTAATGTAACAGTAAACTTATAGAACAGTAAACTGTTGGAGTATGCTCATGTCATAATTAATAATTATATGGCTAGACATATGTGAGCCTATGGGGTCACACACTTATACACAGAGACATCATTTTATAGATTGTAATTATCGTATTTACAATATATAAATGACTACGTAACTCTGGATCTATAACGGGTCGTTAAATACTAAGTTAGACTTAGTGTTTTTGGATTGGACCAACAATGGGCAAGCTCATTGTGGGCCCTCATAGTGGTCGGCCTTGAAAAGGTCTTGGGGAGGCTTATTGAGCTTTTATGAGGTGCTAAGTGTAATTTTGGATTGATAAGGTCAAATCTATTTTGAGGTAAATCAATCACACTAATGAAATTATCACATGAGAAGGAGAAAATCTCTCCTCCCTCCTCCATACCTCAAAAGCCACGAAATAAACACACCCTATCTAGGGTTTTGTGTTTTTGATCCCTTCCTTGATTATTCTATTGTAGATGTATCAAGGATCATGGTTACGAGGTCAAGACTAGCATCGGGTGGTGATCGATGACGTGTAGTGTGGATTATTCATAGAGGTGATCTCCTTTGATCACTTGGGTTTCTCATTCCATTCGTGTAGTGATATTGGTGGTGTTACCCGGATCACGCTACAAAGGTATAAAACATATTTGTTTAATTTTTTTTTTTTTATTTGATTAATCATATGGCAATATGGATCCTTGTATGGTGATGGTTTTCCGCTGCATTTATAATATTAATTGTTAATTTATGTTTACATATCCTATAGTGGTATCACGAGCCATCATATGTTGTCATATGATCATCTTTTATGCGTAAAAATGGCTAAAAACGTGTTTTTTTAATGGATTTAAAAGTATAATCTTAAAACAGCCCCTAGGGCTTATATATTCTGAATATGTCGACCTTAATGAGGTCTTAAGATCTGCACTTTTTGATCCTATAGCCATTTGTTATGCATACTTTAATTGTTTACTTGATCGGTACCCGTAAAATGGCATAAAAACGTGTTTTTTAAGAGATTTTTAACCCGATTTCAAATCAGCCCATGAGGCTTATTTTTCTGTGGTAAAATGATGTTAAGAAGGTCCTAATATCAGTGGGTTTTGAGTCTATGGCCATTTGTCACGCGTACCATTCGGGGTTTTAATTCTTGTTAATTATTTCTTCGATTCGTTGGCTAACAATTTAATTCTTGTTATTATTTTGTTGTCCATGGCAAATACATGCATGTTTGTCCATGGTGTTAGCCAACACCTTGTAATGATCATAATTTTAATGTATTATTATGTGTATATGCAAAGCCGATGAAAACCTAGACCACTTGTGCGTTGTGATGTTGTGATTGTTGGTTGTTTTTCTTGTTTTGGGGTTTGCCATTGTTTCGGCACTTTTGTAATGTATTTCATTTTGGTTTTGCCATTGTTTGGGCATTTTTACAGTAGATAGAAAGTAGATTAGATGTATTTTACTTTATATATATTGTAAACAAAAGCTTGGAAGCTAATGGCGAAAGAATGAAGAGTTGTAGTCCAAAAGTAGCTGCTGGACACCTGTTGGGAAAACGTGATTTCCCGTTGATTGGTAAGGTATTTTTGGCTAAATTTTGTTTTTCAGGTCCACAAGACATAGGGCTACAACTTTGTCAACTGGTCCGAACCATGAGGAGGTCGTCTTCTAGGAGCTTTGGGCCTTGCAAAACAGAAAAACTGGGCTGACAGAATCTAGAGTTCATTGCATTATGGGCCTTTTACTTGCCCATGATTGTCTTGGGGAAAGTGGGAGCCCTCCATGTGGCTGTGCTATATGTCCCTAGTTGACTCTTGGTTCTTGTGATGGCTCACAAGATCAAGCATAGGATTTTCATCGGTTGAGGTCTTGCATATTGTGGTTGTATGTTTGTTTGGTTGTTTTATGTATGTTGTGACTACATGTAAAACGAAAATTGTTTTCTTAAAACTTGAAACAAAACATAAACCATTTTGAACTAAGTCTTATGATTTAGTTTAACTAAGTTTAAATATGATTTGAAACTTAAAAATCATTGTTTTCTAAATAACACTTAAACTAGTTAAGATTGTTTATTTATTTATTTATTGTATTGTCCAAACTTAATTATAATCCACTTAGGATTTATATTAGTCTTGAAAATGGACAACTTGACACACATAAATTAAAACAATGGTCGAACCTCAATGAGGATCTTAGCCTTTTCGTAAATTAATTGTTTTAAATTGTAAACATGGGGTAGTTAAATTACAAAAGGATAATTATCGAAAATACTAAATATGAACTTTGTAAATTCAATTAATGTATTAATGCAATCCGTAAACAAGTGTTTGTTCTTTTCTTGTTAAAAGGACGAACTAAGTCGTTCTTTCCTTGTAAGAAAGAGACTTATTCCTATCCTTTTTCTTTATGAGGAAAAGCCATAATAGGAATATTTGAATTTTCCTAATTCTAATAAAACTCAATGAACACCTACTCTAGAAATCGTGATGTCTTGTAAAAGTCAAAACGGTTAAGTATGGTTAAACATCTTATTCTTTCAAGATTGTTTCATAACCCTAGTTTCGGTTTTGAAACCTTTAAGAAATATAAGATATTTGGATAACTAGAGAACACGTGCATTTGACTTGACCTCTTTGGTCAGACCTTAGGGCCATTTCAACCCATGGCAAATTTTGCTCATTGGTCAGACCTTTGGCGATATTTGCATGTTCTTGCTTGGTCGGCTTATTTCGTACTAGCTACCATACTAAAATGAGTTCAAATAATTAGAAGACGGAAATATCAATAAACCGCAAAGTGGTAAAGGCAATTACTAGCATGATTACCTAGCAGTTTGTCTTAACCCAATAAATCTACTGTGGTACTACATACCCTTGTGGTATAGTAGACCAAGTGTGGAGGAAATGCATGCCTATTTTCAAGTTAAAATAGCAATGATGGCTAGCCCATCATCTATATGTTAGAACTTGATGCACTTCCTTGAATACCTAAGTACATGTTTACTAGTCAAAGTGACTCACATTAGCAATAATGTGTAGATATTCAATGAAAGAAGGAAAGTATCTAATCGCCGCTCACTCTCCACTGGTGACGAAACACATGTAATGTTGTCTAATCCAGTGGGAGCTACGTGATTATATTACTGGTGACGAAACATATGTAATGTTGTCTAATCCAGTGGGAGTTGTAAGCTATATTACCTTACAAGTTACCCATCTTATTTCCAGATTGTCTTGAAATAATACATTACTTTCCACATGTTAAGCATCATAGTTTATATAAGAACCATTGCATAAATTTTATAAGATAACTTGTCGCGTTTCTGATGTTGCTTCCTGAAATGTTATCTATAAACTTGTTATGCATGATTCATTATTAAAACGATAAAGTTCTACATATTTATATTTTGATTTTGACTAAAAATCATATGTTATCCTAGACATTGTCATATTGCTCATACAAACACACGAGCGTAGTGGTGCTTGTATACTATCATGATGTTGTGCCATGCACAAGTGGGAGAAATCTTAATGTATGCAAGGTACAACATACAACAATATGACTAATAGTTTTTCTTGTCTGAAAGGTAAGAAACTAAGATTCTACTAGGACTTCTACACATAAAATGTAGGCTGTCCTAATTAGAACAAATATCAAGATAACATGAAAAGCTACTTCAACATATTCACTGAATTGTTTAGTAAATATGATTATGTCTTCTTGTAAAGTCATAATCATGAAGTATGAAATTAACTTGAAATTACTATTGAGGCCTAGTGTCGGCGCTCGTAATTACTTTAGTTGAATATGTTTAGGTCTCTTGTAAAGACACAAACATCAATTCCGATAATTGTTGAAAGACAAATAACGTAAAGTAAGACGTTGATTTGTTATGTCTTCTTGTTAAGACATGTACACTTACGACGTATAATATTAAATGTTTATGTTTTCTAGTCAAAACATACACATGAAGTAAAGTATGCAATAGGCTAAAATTACTATTGATGCCATCTGGTTTGACTTGGTTGGTAGATATGTAAGCCAAAAGTATAAGTTCATCTAATGAGTTATGTGACAGTCTCACAACATCAGTCCTCATGGAATACCACAACTTTATGGTATGTCCATCGTGGAAAATCAAACACTATTGATATTGTTTGATCTTTGATGACTTAAACTGTTTTACCTCCAAAGCTATCAAGGTTAGAAATTGGGTGTGCCATGTGTACACTCAATATGATTCCAACCCAGAAGGAATTTAAGACACCATTTTATTGTGGCATGAGATGAATCTCATTATGTCTTGATTGAAGTTATGAATTTGTTAACTACTTAAGAGTAAGTAATTAACAAACTAGAGTTAAGAACTAACGGTGTATTTTGGTTGTCCCACTTGAAAACAATTTATTGTTACTCAAGATGCTGAGTATCTAGAGATTAGTCTCTACATACAAAAGCAAGTGGGAGTACCTTTAGACCTTGAAGTTGTTCAAGAACCAAATACACAACCTTCTGAGTACACTTGCTAATGTCATACTAAGGTTGAACATGCATATGTTAAACCATAGATTGATATCTCTCATTCATAAATCCGCAAGGATACCTCTTGCACCTGAATAATATAGTTTTTATATCAATGCTGAGGGACATAAGTTAGAGGATCATGGTGAACCTGCTAACTACTGAGATGCATTATCAGATAATGTATCTGATGAGTAGCTCAAAACTATGAATGTTAAAATGCAGCCCTTGTAATATAATCACTCGTGGAGTTTGATTGATCCCTTACCAATCAGTTAGACTGTGAGGTTAAGAATAAGTTTCTTGATAAGAAGACTCAAAAGGGAAAACTTGTACACACATTTAATGCACGACTAGTAAAAGGAGTTTACTTGTACTCAAGAAATTGACTATGACTAAATCTTTCTACCTAGAAACATTAAATGTATAAAGATGATTAATAGTCATACCTGTTTTCATGTAAATGAAATATGACAATAGGATATCAAAACGCTTTTCTTGTTGATTACCTTTGCGAGGACGATGAGTAATCAAAAGGGTTTATGAATCCATATAATCTTTATTATGTATACAAGATAAAATAATCCATGTGTGGATTAGATCATGCATCTAGGAGCAAAGATCTTGAGTTAATTATAAAATCATTAATTTGATTTTGATTAATAAGATTACTCCTAAGTACACTAAGAGCAAGTTGGAGCACTGTATTTATTTTCTTAAATCTCATATGTCGTTAACATATTAGAAACAATATTCCATCTAAGCTAGACTTTAATCCTTAGCTTGGAATGAAGTTTCTCTTGAGGGATTTATAAAATAAGACATACAACCTTGTTATGTATATGTTTATTAGAATAAACATAAGCGGTTATTAAGTCTAAACATAATATGACACGTTATTGAGGGGAGTCTCAATGATCAATCTCACTTGATGAGATTGAACACATGAGTGGAAATCTTAAGTTCGACTAAAGGATTCATCATGTAATTCATATTACGCATTGGACTGTGTATATATCATTTGCATGAATGCAAGATGATTTGGTAACAACAAATATCTAAGTGAAAGTCATTAGATAATTGTTAAACGGACATGATAATGGACCTACAAAGGACCAAAGATATGTTCAAACATTTACGGATATATGAGGAACTCTGTTTTATTTGCATACGCTGATGCTTATTTAACTGAGATGATACTCAACCCTAGTCGTGGTAGGATGTCATCATGAATGATAACATTGCTGACTGGATGTGCTCGACTGAGAGCATTAATGCGTTATACATTAAAAGAATAAGAATACTTTATAGTTTGAGAAACTATTCAGATGACTGACTAGTGTAGGTGTTTTCCTGGCTTCAAACACCCTATGGAATGTATTGTTGCAATCCTCGTCTTGTACTTGATTGCACTCATACAAAGGACAATCATCATTCAAAACTTTCATGAATTTTGAAAGAAGTATTCTCAAAGTTTACTCAGATGACTACTTGTTGCCTTGTACAACATGATTCGATCATGGTGGGAACATCGGATTCTGACCTATGAGTAGTCTTATGCATATCTGTTTTTAGTATTTGGATAATGGAACTGTAAGCAGTCGTATTATACAATGAATTGATATACCTGGTATGATCGTCTTCATTTATACTACTGTGTTCTATATTTGCATGTTTAATCCATGAATAATTTATTTATTCTAAAATTATCCATTTTCGGTTGACGATACGGGAGTATCATCAAATTAAGACAAATGTGAGCGTGTTGGTGATTTATTTGCCACACTCACATGTTGTTCATTGTGATGAACATTGGATTGACCCAACCTACGAGTATTCACTACATGGACCGTCGTCAATAGTGAATCTCGCAAGAGGTTATGTCTCTTATCCTTAGACTTGAGATGCAAGCAGGTCTTGCATGTGTGGAATTTCATTCCTTGATATGGTTAAACGCTGTCCTGAATAAGGTAGTTATAAAGGCCATTATCATGAGTGATATGAAGCATGTGAATGACACGTGTAGTCAAAACGGGATTTGTTCCTCCACTTGTTTTGGAGTTAGATACTATTGGGCCCCTCGATGAATTGAACAGATGTTTGTATGGCCGTACCCAAATGAGATTAAGATGAATCTTAATTCACTTGGTAATCTTGTTCAATATCTATATCGAGAAACATAATAGTTGAACTATTAGAATGACATTTGATCCATGTCTAATGTTCAACACGGTATCTGTAACAAAAGGATAGATGACATATAAACCTTCTTATATGAGACGTTTAAGAAACTAACCTCACATATTTCTAGGGGCATTGGCGTGTTGCTAGACGCTAACCATTGCTTGTATAATTACTTGATTATTATGACGTCGCAAGTGGGAGCTGTTGGAGTATGCTCATGTCATAATTAATAATTATATGGCTAGACATATGTGAGCCTATGGGGTCACACACTTATACACAGAGACATCATTTTATAGATTGTAATTATCGTATTTACAATATATAAATGACTACGTAACTCGGGATCTATAACGGGTCGTTAAATACTAAGTTAGACTTAGTGTTTTTGGATTGGACCAACAATGGGCAAGCCCATTGTGGGCCCTCATAGTGGTCGGCCTTGAAAAGGTCTTGGGGAGGCTTATTGAGCTTTTATGAGGTGCTAAGTGTAATTTTGGATTGATAAGGTAAAATCTATTTTGAGGTAAATCAATCACACTAATGAACTTACCACATGAGAAGGAGAAAATCTCTCCTCCCTCCTCCATACCTCAAAAGCCACGAAATAAACACACCTTATCTAGGGTTTTGTGTTTTTGATCCCTTCCTTGATTATTCTATTGTAGATGTATCAAGGATCATGGTTACGAGGTCAAGACTAGTATCGGGTGGTGATCGATGACGTGTAGTGTGGATTATTCATAGAGGTGATCTCCTTTGATCACTTGGGTTTCTCATTCCATTCGTGTAGTGATATTGGTGGTGTTACCCGGATCACGCTACAAAGGTATAAAACATATTTGTTTAATTTGTTTTTTTTTATTTGATTGATCATATGGCACTATGGATCCTTGTATGGTGATGGTTTTCCGCTGCGTTTATAATATTAATTGTTAATTTATGTTTACATCACCTATATAAACTGTATTAAGAACAATATAACAAAAACGCTTCAATATTATTAGAATAATAATACGAGTACTCTGTGTAGTACTAGGGTTTACAACCTTGAAGCTATATAAAAAACATACGTATATCTTAACAACTTAACCTATGATCTCCTTTTATACACCAATGAGTCCTTTACAAGATAACTACAAATCTTCTAACGTATAGAATATAGATCTACAATGAATATCTTCTATACATATCACATTACACGTCTTTATCACCTTGGCAGTACCATCTTCATCAGCAGTCTTCTGGCAGTACTAACTTTCTTCCAGCAGTACTAACTCAGTTAGTACTGTTAGTTGTAAAACATACGTATATCTTAATAACTTAACCTTGGATCTCCTTTTATACACCAATGAGTCCTTTACAAGATAACTACAAATCTTCTAACGTATAGAATATAGATCTACAATGAATATCTTCTACACATATCACATTACACGTCTTTATCACCTTGGCAGTACCATCTTCATCAGCAGTCTTGAAATGGGTTAAATTTGGGTCAAAGTAATCACAAGTCAAACTTCTCACGAAGAAAAGTCAACTTGAAACCATTAACGCAAAAACAACCAATTGTAATAAACCGGATAAGCGTGTACCCGGGTCGTTCTCCCTGCGAGGCGTGAAATTGAGGATATCGTTTTCGGTTCGGTATTAAAATGCTTGAAAAGACGAGGGTTGATTGGTTTTTAATATCTACTAAAACGAAAATTAAAATAACGCGAACGATAAACTACGAACGAGTAAAAACGTAAAATATTTGAAAAACTAATCCTACGGGTATCAAAATAATTTTCCTAAGTCCTAAATATAAAAAGAAAATTTTGGAAAAAAGAAAAATATTTTTTTTTACTTTTTAATAATTTTTTATGAATTAAAAATGATTTAAACTAAATTAAATTACTAAAAATACTAAAACTAATTTTAAAAATCTGAAATTTTTTTCTAAAATACTTTATACTAAAACTGAGCTAAGAAAAATATAAAAAGTTTCCCAGCTTATTTCAATAAGCTGGGAATAAGCAATTAATTTCGGATTAGCTTAAAAGGGAAAAAGAAAAAACAAAAAGGGGTTTTAAATAAAATAGTGTAAGGTTTAACTAAAAAGAGAAGTGAGTGCAGTGGTTGGGTTGCTTGTGTTGCGAGTCTGCTGGCCTGGGTTCGAATCCCAGGCATGGCAGTTTTGCTATATTATTTTTTTTGGTTTTCTCTTTTGAAAACTTCAATAAGCAATAGCCTAAGCATATTTGTAACTGAAAAAAAAAACATTTTTGAAAAGCAAAATTTAACTCAGAAAAATCTGAAAAGGGCAGATCAGTGGTCAAACTCCTAGAACTCAGAACATTAGGATCTTAACTCCACAAATAAGCACTTTTACAGCCCTTAAAAATAACTAGTGCAGGCTGCTATTGCAAGTGAACAATTGAAAATGGGTAAAAAAATAGAAATCTAACTGATAAGGGCAAAACAAGGCTAAAAGGGATTAATCATAGGTAACTCAAAAACAACTAAAAGCAACACAAAAATCAGCAGGATCCTATCATAGCTAAAATGAGCTTCTTTAATCTAAGTCAAATATCATTAACTTGTAAATAAAAGGTACTCCACATTTTCAACTGACAAATTAAAACATACATAAGTTGAGAAATACAGAATAAGCACATGAAATTAGCAAATAAGCAAAGTTGACTAAAATGTAAAAACAAGAACTATTAAAATTTCATTAACTGGAAAAGAAATTACATAACTGGAATTAAAAGTAAACAACAATAAAAAATAAAAAAAAAAAAAAAGAAGAAAAAATTACTTAAATAAAAGCTAAATAAAACCTACCGAAACTACTACTACTACTCCTATATTTATACTAAAAAATTACAAAAACCCTAGAATGAGTGTGTTTCTTTCGTGTGTGGTTGTGTTTAATCCATAGCCCTTGGATGTTTCCTTGCTCCCCACAACATTTAATTTGAGCCGTCGATTCATCTTTTGCCCTCGGATTGATGAGGTGGAGGGGAGGGGACCAAAGACAAGGTCATGTGAAGGTTTGGCTGGTTGTGGTGAGGTGGTGAGAATGATGGTGACTGGTGTTTAGTAGAGGGATTAGAGAGGGAAAGTGGGATTAAGATGTAAGAGACGATCAATAGTGGTATTGATTTAGGGATTTTGACCGAGTGGTTTGGGGATTTGACTATCTTTTGATTAAAATGGGTTTGACTCGGTGTTTAACTAAAAACGGGTTATGGGCTAGGGGTGATGGGGCTGTCGGTGGATATGGGCCTTTGGGTTTAAGGGTTATGGGTAATGTTGGTTTTATATTTTTGGATTCGGGTGTGGAATGGTTAGGATAAGTGTTGGATTTAATTTAGGGACCAACTTTGTAAACATGTAAACCTCAAGGACCATAACCTGCTATTTCTCCAAAGTAAATCAAGGGACCAATAGTGTAATTCTGAAATTATCCAAGGGCCATTTTTGGAATTTTTGAGCTTGAATAAAAATCCGAATGAAAAATGTCTTTCCCGGCTTCGGCTTTTGGCTCTTTTCCATATTAAGCTCGATTTTGTCCATGTTTGCCTCGTTTTCAATCATTTTGTACCTGAAACACATAAAACACAATCCAAGGATATTTGTAACAATATTTGGTCCATTTGGGTGTTTTTGGTCATTTTTGTGGGGTTTTTCGGGTATAAAATGATGAGTAAAAGGCCACTCATCAATCCCCCACACTAAGCAATTGCTAGTCCCTAGCAATCCGATCATATAAAGTAATGAAAGGATCAAAAATATCAAGGTTACCAAAAATATACCCCGTTTTGACTTATTATAAAATGCAAGTAATTAAAACGAGAATAAACGTAAATATAATGCTTGATTTTCAAAAATGGCATCATGGAACGGGAATCACACAAAATGGGTGACTCCGAGGAGTTGTAATCGTCATCCTCTTTTTATACTTCCCAACTAAGTCTAAAAACCCTTGTGCAAACGTTTTCATAAAATGCTAACACTACTTATTTTAGCAACCTATGTAAGCCGAGGCTTAACTTTTCACTCCCATAATTATTCATAAGTTAGGTGTGTGTGCTTGTTTTCAAAATTTTGATCGTAAAAATCGACATTTATTAGGGTTAAAAATCGACAATGATTTAGAAATTAGAGATTCAAAGGTGAGATCACTCCATGTAGCGACTTTCTTCTCAGCTTATCCTTAGTAAACTTAGGAGGCTAGGTTTTTACACCCTCGAGAATAGTATCGGAGCTCACGGGATCTTTGAAGTCAACAATTTCTAAATCACCGTCCAACTTTTAGACAATATTGACGAATACTAGTTCAACTTTCGATTTAAATTTGAGAAGAAGCAAGTTTCTCACACTTATTCATAAACAAACATAAACATTTTTCATTTTTCAAAACTTTTTCACTTTTTTTTTTTTTTTTTTTTTTTGAACTAACGTTTTACTTGTGTACCCTAAACGACGGAGCTTCACGGTTTAGTTCCAAGACCTTACACCTTTCGGAATAAAGGATCCAAGGGCCGTTACAACGGAGTATTCCAAGACTCTAGACATTCCTGAAATGAGGATCCAAGGTGGTTAGTCCAAGACCTTACACATTCCTGAACTAGAGGTCCAAGGGCCGGTGCAAGAGGGTAGCCAAGACCTAAACGCCTTCCGGAAATAAGGATCCAAGGCCCGATCTCGAATCCTGTTGATATAAATAATGCCTAAACACGTTATTAATATTTTTCGATATCTCTACGTTTTGATAATCACAAAATGTAAAATCATTAATCGGAAAATTATGACGTAAACAAGTATTTAGTTGTAAATATCTATTTCTACAACTTAAATCACTTAAGGTATGAATGAACTAATGCTTAATGCATTATATGATCAAAGGAACATTTTCTTAATAACTAGATTTTTTATAAAACATCAAAAACATTTTATATATTTTTTGAAAAACATTTTTGGCATTAAATAAAAATGTTTAATCTTTTATAAAAATATGAATTCAAATTCTTAACCAAAATCAGTTAAAATGTTTCAGAAAAACCTTCCCCACAAAAGGACAAAATTGGCCAACGGGCAGAAGGGGCGGCCCCCTTAATTTTACTAGGCGGCCCCCTTAATTATTAAGGGGACCGCCCCCGCTCCAGTAGAGTTCCAGCTGTCCAATTTTTCTCCTATAAATACCAGTCTTCTCCTGGACTTTTACTCACCTTTTGCACCCCAAACTTTCTGATCTAAATCTTGTAAATACTTTCTAACAATCCTTTGATCATATAATCTTAAGCTTTGGTTTCCAAGTGATCCAAGCTTCCCTCATTCAAGTGCAAAAGAAGAATACTTCTATCAATCAAGATTAGAAGTATTACAACTTAGTATCTTCTTGTTACTTAAGTTGTTAGTTTAACAAAGTTTATAAATCATTCATTCATTTGTGTAAGGTGTGTATAGTAGATTTGTGTTGTATGTAAGTAGTGAAGAAATTGTATAAGTAGTCGTGGTATAGAAGTTGTGAAGACATAGTGTAGAAGTTGTGAAGCCGTGGAGTAGAAGTTGTGAAGCCGTAGCTTTGAAGTCGTGAAGTCCTAGTGTTGAAGTCGTGAAGCCGTAGCATAAAGGTTGTGTAGCGGTCGTGTTGAAGCATTGAAGTCTTAGTCGTGAAGTCCTAGTGTTGAAGTCGTGAAGCCGTAGCATAGAGGTTGTGTAGCGGTCGTGTTGAAGTCGTGAAGTCTTAGTCGTGAAGACATAGTGTTGAAGTCGTAAAGCCGTAGCATAGAGGTTGTGTAGCGGTCGTGTTGAAGTCGTGAAGCAGTCGTGAAGCCGTTGTGAAATAGTCGTGAATTAGTCGTGAAGAAGTTGTGTTGTGAAGTCGTGAGATTGGTTCTAGCTACGATTAGAACTCGACATTTAGCTTTGTGTCGTTAAGCCGGTGTAAGCCAAAGTCGTGTAAGGTTTTCTCCACCATAAGGGAGCTTATTGAAGTTGTGAAGAAAACTCTCGAGCTCGGTGCTCGGGGAGTGGAGTAGGGCAAGGAAGGTGTCCTTGTAGCCGAACCACTATAAATCTCTCGTGTCTCGGTTAGATCTTTCCATACCTTACTTACTTCTTTATTTATATCGTCATTACATTCATAAACATAGGATTATATAACTGCTAGTATTTATTAGAGATCGACTTCACATAAAGATCAATTTGAAAATCCATTCAAGAAACCAAAACATTTACAATCAATTTAAAAGAATACATATATAACTAACAATAAGATTTAAGTTTTAACAAACTTGAATCAAAGCTTTTAAAAGAAAACAAAGTTTTTATAATAAATTAAAAAGACATAAAACTATTCAACCCCCCTTCTAGTTTTCCACAATTGGTATCAGAGACAGGTTAATCAAGATTTTTAAAATATACTGTATTTTAAAACTTGAAACGATCTATGGAATCTGAAAAATATTTAGAAGGGGAATTTTTGCAAACACCCCCCACTATTTTAAAACTATACTTTTCTTGAATGGAAAAATAAATTTGAAAATTATGTGAAATCAATTGATCTAAATCTTTGGCATGTCATTTCGATTGGTGATTTTCAACCAACTAAAACGATTTTTGAAAGTCAAACAAAAACGGATTTTGAAACTCAAAACGATTATTTAAAAATAAATAAAAATAATGAAGCTAAAATAATTATTTACAAAACTTTGCCGAAAGTTGAATATGAAAGAATATCTTTCTGTAAAACGGCAAATGATATTTGAAAAAATCTCTTAAACTTTCATCAAGAAAAATGTCAAGCCAAAGATGAGGATTTTGATCTTGTACATGAATTAGTCATTTTAGAAAATTTAATAGATAAACATTTAGATAAAATAGATACATGTGCTACTAGTTCAAATGTTGTTAATGAAGGTATTAACGACGAAGACTACATCTATCAACTCCAAAGTAAACGCAACCCAATATCATGGAGTGACACAGACGAAGGAGAAGATCATCATCCGGTATGTGACGAATGCAAACTAGATAAAGCTCCAAATAAGGTACAATCCAAAACCGAACATTTTTGCTATGATCCATTCATTTTAGAATTTTCAAAACTAGAAAATGAGTTTAAACATTTTTGCAACATAGATCTAAAAACTATTTCTAAACATAAATCATCAAAAACTTTTGAAAGTAATCTTGAAAAAGAAATAATTTTAGAAGATAAAATGTCTAGACTTGAAAGTAATATTGAAATTGATCTAGAATGCAAAATATGTCAAGATTATAAACTCGAAATTAAAAGATTAAATGAAAGAGCAAAAATAGTAGCTAAATTTGAAGAAAGCTCCAAATCTCTTAAATTATTACTAAGTTGTCAAAAGCCATTCAATGATAAAACCGGTTTAGGATTTAATTCGGATAACTCTTCAACAAGTAAATCAAAACAAATTATAATTAAAAAACCTAGTAGAGAAATTTAGATATAAGGCTATTTACTGTGATTATAATTTATAAGTCAAGAAATCCATTGTTTGTTCTTCAAAAACAAACTGTCAAGGAATTCTTGTACTTCTTGGTGACATCTTGTCTATGTGCATTTAAATGCAATGGATGTCCCCAACTAACCATCTCGGACCCATGAGAATCTGGGTACCAAGTTGTTTTATTTGATTAGGTAATGAACGCAAAATGGAATGTAACTCAAATCTTGCGTTAACCTACTCATATTCAAAACATGCACATGAAGACTTACTTATCTACAATAATAAGGATGGAACGAAGTGATACTCATCTATTATTTACTACCTCATATCATACTGGACCTGAGATAAGTCTTCTTTTTAAACTTTCCGGAGTAGTTATTTTCTGCATATAGTTATGATAATCACTGCCTTAAGATTTGCTTAGTTTGATAGGTTGCTTTGCTACTAGTTATATTACTTGCCAATAAACTAGAAAATATTTAGTTAACTCTCCTAGGCATTATCATTCTTTATCAAACATACAATACTTAGTCATCACTATCGTTTTAATCGCATAACTTATTTGAAAAGGATAGCATGAGACAATAGCCTTAATCAATCAAGCATGAGAATTTTTTTTAACAACTCTTTTTATATGAAAATCTTCATATCTTGGAAAATGATTTTCCAAAAAGATTGTGTCACTTCTCTATTAAACATGTTTTTATCAAAACTAAAAGGTGTAACAACTTTTTTTCATTTCTTTATAATAGCAATTTAAAACAAATTCAAATCTACCTTGGTGAAATAATTTTCATACTAAAATAAAACCTACTTTCAAACATTGTTGAATAATGCCCAAAAACCTTACTCAAATCATGCTTGATCCAAGTCTAGAAATCCATGCTATCACAAAATTCCCATCACATAGACACTTGTTAGGATTAATTAACTAGCTAATTAATTGTCAATATAATGGTAGTATATATTACTTGGTAATCATATGCTTTCTTGTTCATATATACATATATGCTTTTTGGTAAATGAATAGGTTGCATGATAATTAAAATTGCTTAATTGAATGTGCTTAGCATACATAAGTTATTAAACTTTAAATTGCCTCAAAAAGAAGTTGGACTTGCTTGAAGCTAAACTCAAAAACACAACATTTTCTACAAATTTTTGCCAAAAACCCATTTTTAGAAATCTGGAAGTCAGCAGATGGGCAGCCCCCTTAAATAACTAGGCGGCCCCCTTAATCATTAAGGGGACCGGCCCCTATTTAAGGGGACCGGCCCCTATTTAAGGGGACCGGCCATCTGGAGATCCGGATTACTGTTTCCTTTTTCAATTTCCAACCCATTTTATTCCATACTTCCCAAAATTCACAAACACATTTTGTCATAAACCACCCACCAAAATTTACCTTCCTAAACCACATCATTCCTTCACTATAAATGCACCTTCCCATCATAAATGCCCATTCACATCATCCACTCAAACATGTCATCCTCCAACTACCCAAAATCAAAACCTTCAAGAGTTGCCAAAATTTCGGTGAGACCAATTTGGAGAAGGAAGCTTGAAACTTGCCATACCCCAACTAATGATGTTGTTCAAACACATAACCAATCATCCACTCCTAACCCTTCATCTCCCTTTGATCATTCCCAAAACCTCAATCCAAACCTCATCCACACTCAACCCACCTATTCATCAAAAACACTCACCACTCTTGGAACATCCACTTCATCCACATCACCATCCTCATCCACTCATGATTACCCAAGTTCACAAACATCTCCACCACCAAGAGTGTCACCACCACTTCCTACCAATTCACATGCTACTCCTATGTTGCATGTGCAAACATCCATCCCTCATAACAACAACACTTTACCACCAACACCTTCATCCGAACACTTGAAGTTCATTGAGGAACTCAAGGATGCTCATGAGCTTAGTGCTCTTCTTGCCCTACACCTAGCCCAAAGAAACCTTGATCAACCTCCATCTAGCTCTCCCACATCACCCCACAACCAAAACTAAGTTGAGAAACATGTCAACAATTGTCCTTGTTGCATCTTTCTTCAACAACAAACCATTGCTCTTAATGAGCACTTTACTTGGATTGAGTATCTTCTCACTAGATCCAATCCAATATCCCCAATTGAACAACATCAAAACCTTCATCCATCATGGTCCACTCCAAGCTCTCCACCTCAAATGTCTCCACCATCACCATCCACAACCTCCACACACCCAAACATATACCTTCATTGATTCCATTTACTCACCCTTTCATTTGTCCCTCATTTCAAAAACCACCTTCATTATCAAGCAAGTCAAATGGATTTCTTAGGCAAATTAGAATTCTCTAACAAATGTATGCTTTAAGCACTATGTATGTTGTAACAATGATTATGTTTGTCACATAATCATTTTTAATTAATGAATGTTTGTTTCTTTCTTTCCTTTCTTGTTTAATTAAGATATATGCTTATGACATGCTTATAATATGATTTTAGTAGTTTACATATAACCATTTTTCTTTTTGTTATTATTTAATCATTCTTAATATACATAATCCAAATGGAACTTGCTGCAAAAACACCCTAAAAATGACCTTTTTCTGAAATTTTTCAAATTTGGTCGCCTGGGAAATCACCAGATGGGCGGCCCCCTTAATTCCTTAGGCGGTCCCCTTAATTTTAAGGGGGCCGGCCAACAATTAAGGGGACCGGCCATCTGGACAGTAAATTTTACTGTTTCCTTTTGCATCTTGTGACCACTTTTACCTAGCCCCAGCTACCATTACCCTTAATGCACGAGCTGGACTTGGAATATTACCACAAAACCTCCACAATTTGCCTAAATCAACCACATTTTCACAATATAAATACCCTCCTTACAATTACCTTTCACCTCATCAACCATCACCTTCATCAAACACCCATTTTCATCCACCATGTTGTCACCAAAATCATCCATCTCTAAAACTTCAAGAAAGCAAAGACTTGTCATCACACCACCAAAACAACTCTTCATTGACCTCACCCAAGATGACATCAAAACTCCATCACCACCACCTCAAAATTCATCCCCAAGTGCACCTAATGCACCATCAAAAACACCCTCTACCCATGGAGCTTCATCTTCCTCCATTCCATCCACTTCATCCATCAATGACTACATCCATACTCACCCAACATCATCACCAAAAATATCATCACCACCATACACTAAAAAACCTCCATCCACTCAACTTGCCATTTCCTTATCACCCATTACACCACTTGATTCTCACTTTTCACCTCCACCAAACCCACAACCATTTTTTCCCATTACCTTGGCCACTACTTGAAACCCATGGTGACACTTGTCTTTGTTGCATCCATAACCGGACCATAATCTTTGGTCTTAGAGATGAGATATTCTTTTAGGTTTTCATCACTTGAAAACATACTTACCAACCAACCTCAACCACCACCACCACCATCCTCACCCACTACACAACCACCATCTCCATTGTCACCCAAGTAAGCACATGCAATGCTTACTCAAAAATAAATTTTCCACCAATTTTGTAAGCAAGCTCCATAGAAGATTATGTTGTCTAGGATGATTATGTAGTTGGACTTATTAGCTAGTGTAGGAATGCTTGTACTCAAGTATGGTTGTGTAATTATACACAACATTTATTTTTATAAATGTCTTTATTTTTCATGCATGCTCATTATTTGTGCTATATTATATGCTTGTGCTTCTAACATTTTTCTCGCAAGCGTTCCATAGCTCGTTTTCCTTGGTGCCCCCAAACGAGGGGGAGTACACATCAAGGGGGAGTTTTCGTCCCGACATATTTGATTCTAAAAATTGTCGGCTTAACCTTTTTGATTCTACAAAAAGGGGGAGAAATAGATGTAAACTCACTAAATACTTGTCTAAAAACTAATTTTTAGATTTAATGAGTTTAGATTTTGTAATCATCAAAAAGGGGGAGATTGTTGATATAAATAATGCCTAAACACGTTATTAATATTTTTCGATATCTCTACGTTTTGATAATCACAAAATGTAAAATCATTAATCGGAAAATTATGACGTAAACAAGTATTTAGTTGTAAATATCTATTTCTACAACTTAAATCACTTAAGGTATGAATGAACTAATGCTTAATGCATTATATGATCAAAGGAACATTTTCTTAATAACTAGATTTTTTATAAAACATCAAAAACATTTTATATATTTTTGAAAAACATTTTTGGCATTAAATAAAAATGTTTAATCTTTTATAAAAATATGAATTCAAATTCTTAACCAAAATCAGTTAAAATGTTCCAGAAAAACCTTCCCCACAAAAGGACAAAATTGGCCAACGGACAGAAGGGGCGGCCCCCTTAATTTTACTAGGCGGCCCCCTTAATTATTAAGGGGACCGCCCCCTATTTAAGGGGACCGCCCCCGCTCCAGTAGAGTTCCAGCTGTCCAATTTTTCTCCTATAAATACCAGTCTTCTCCTGGACTTTTACTCACCTTTTGCACCCCAAACTTTCTGATCTAAATCTTGTAAATACTTTCTAACAATCCTTTGATCATATAATCTTAAGCTTTGGTTTCCAAGTGATCCAAGCTTCCCTCATTCAAGTGCAAAAGAAGAATACTTCTATCATTCAAGATTAGAAGTATTACAACTTAGTATCTTCTTGTTACTTAAGTTGTTAGTTTAACAAAGTTTGTAAATCATTCATTCATTTGTGTAAGGTGTGTATAGTAGATTTGTGTTGTATGTAAGTAGTGAAGAAATTGTATAAGTAGTCGTGGTATAGAAGTTGTGAAGACATGGTGTAGAAGTTGTGAAGCCGTGGAGTAGAAGTTGTGAAGCCGTAGCTTTGAAGTCGTGAAGTCCTAGTGTTGAAGTCGTGAAGCCGTAGCATAAAGGTTGTGTAGCGGTCGTGTTAAAGCATTGAAGTCTTGGTCGTGAAGTCCTAGTGTTGAAGTCGTGAAGCCGTAGCATAGAGGTTGTGTAGCGGTCGTGTTGAAGTCGTGAAGTCTTAGTCGTGAAGACATAGTGTTGAAGTCGTGAAGCCGTAGCATAGAGGTTGTGTAGCGGTCGTGTTGAAGTCGTGAAGCAGTCTTGAAGCCGTTGTGAAATAGTCGTGAATTAGTCGTGAAGAAGTTGTGTTGTGAAGTCATGAGATTGGTTCTAGCTACGATTAGAACTCGACATTTAGCTTTGTGTCGTTAAGCCGGTGTAAGCCAAAGTCGTGTAAGGTTTTCTCCGCCATAAGGGAGCTTATTGAAGTTGTGAAGAAAACTCTCGAGCTCGGTGCTCGGGGAGTGGAGTAGGGCAAGGAAGGTGTCCTTGTAGCCGAACCACTATAAATCTCTCGTGTCTCGGTTAGATCTTTCCATACCTTACTTACTTCTTTATTTGTATCGTCATTACATTCATAAACATAGGATTATATAACTGCTAGTATTTATTAGAGATCGACTTCACATAAAGATCAATTTGAAAATCCATTCAAGAAACCAAAACATTTACAATCAATTTAAAAGAATACATATATAACTAACAATAAGATTTAAGTTTTAACAAACTTGAATCAAAGCTTTTAAAAGAAAACAAAGTTTTTATAATAAATTAAAAAGACATAAAACTATTCAACCCCCCTTCTAGTTTTCCACAAATCCGTAGCTTAGAGCACTTAACTTATTCATACTCAAAACTTTCATTTTTGCAACTTTCAAGCAACGTCTCACTTTCATTTTGCATTCTTATTATGCTTACGAAAGTATGGTTGTTCCGAAATTTAAATAAAACTTTGAACTAGTATTCTAAATCAAGATTGTATAAAAATTTATTTGCTTAACAAAAACGGTTTTTGCGTTCAAAAGTTTGAAAATGGCACTTATTTTAGTCAGATTAGGATCTTCTGGGAGGAAAAGCCATAGATTACTTATATAAGCTCTAAAGAGAACCAACTACTCCACGCTTAGCATTTTCATTTGCACAATTCGTAAAAACTTAGCCTAAAAGTTAAGGGTAGCAGCTAGATCAACACTCTAGCAGAGTCGGGATTCCCCTTGTTCTAGCCTAATCAAGTCTAAACTTCCACTAATACCGAAGCATTAATGTATAGCAAATTATTTTTATTGTGCATAGCACTTCTTTTTCATGAAAAATACGATAAAAATTTTAAAATTTTTGGTCAAAACGGGGGTGCTAGGGGACTAGAAGGTACAAAATGTGAAAATTTTTAAAATTTGGTCAAATTTGTCAAATGAGAATTCCCCCCCACACTTAGAATTGAATATTGCCCTCAATATTCAAAGTACCGGCCTGAGCCGACACTATAGAACGTAAAAAGGTAATGTTACTATCTAAGTGTGGAAACGAAATCTTTTTCACAAAAAGGATTAATAAGATATCCCTGGATAATCATAAACAAAAAGATCGGATATTGGGCGGCTGGATTGAAAACAGGCGTGTCAATCATCACAATCTACGGGAATCCTGAAAACAAAGGCAAACACAAAACCACAAAGCAACAAGTAGAGGAATTCCCCCACACTTAGTGTTAGAAATAAGAAAGAAGACAGAATGATAAGCATGGGTTGCCACCCACGAAGCGCTTGTTTTTGATCGAGTCGTATAGCTTAGACTCGCCCCGAATTTAATTGTTCTTGGGGGAGCAGGTTGAAGAGAAAATCTCCATCGGACTTTCATTCAAGATGTTTGAAGAAACATTGAAGTGCTTGAAAGTTCCACTCCGACGAGATAGACCCGGCTTAAAAGAATGAGAGATGCCGGGGTCAAAAATTTTGTCCTCATTCCCGAATGAGTGACTGAAAGGACAATCTACCTTATAGGAGAAGAAAGGTAAGAAAAACTCGAACGACATATGCGAAGTCAATATAAGGGCGATCCCCAAAAGGCACTGTCACATATGTCGGCGAAAGAATATCTTTTTGATTCTCGGGATTAACAATTGAGGTCATATTATCAAAAACATTAGATTCTTTGACCTCATCGTTCTCTAACACTTTATCAAAGAGAGGATTTATATTGTTTGAAAAGTACTCGTCATCAAATTCAAACAGAGAGTTCGAATAGACTTTGAGACTTTCATTTGGAATGTCCTCATCAGAAAGTGATTCGTCATCACTAGAGGAAAAATCATCTTTGAAATGGAAAAGTGGGTTAGAAAACGTCCCGGAAAAATCATCAGTAGTGTCAAGAGGATGATCACTACAAATAGACAAATCACATTCATCGTCAGATATATCCTCAGACTCACTTGGGATTGGGATAAGGTTCTCAGCACTAGAATTTATGAATTCGTCCGATTCCTTTTCAGGAATAGTGCTAGAATGCTCGTCCCCCATAATGAGAGAGTCCTCGGAGTCCATAGACGGAAGGATGGATGTGTTTGCAATAGACTGAGGGAGTTGAGAAATAATATCACTCAAAGGAATAGTACTCTCCTCGTCGTCGTCATCTTCGTCATCGAGCATGCAAGCCTTATTAAACAAGAAACGGTTATGTGCTGCACGTTCAATGGCGAGTAAATCTTCCATAGATTCACCATGACGATCCTCTTGGGTCTGTTTAGCAGCCCAAGCATTAAATGCATTCCTCACATCATGAAGTTTTTGGAATACATCTTCGAAAGCAGAATCCAGAAGATTATTCCTAGCATCATGAATGTCTTGGAATAATTCTTGAGGAGATGGTTGAGGCTGAGTTTGAATCGTTTGATACTGTGGAGGTTGGTCATGATAAGAATAGTCATAATTGTTACAAGGGCCATGCTCATAGACAAGCGGGTTCCTTGTTTGACAATCGGAGCTATAATGAGGACCTCCACAGTACTCACAACAATAATATTGTTGTGATTGATTCAGTGACGTATGTGGATATTGGTCATAACCAAAATTTTGATTGTTACACGCAACTTGCTCATAGACAAGCATATTACTTGCTTGACAATCGAAACTTTGGTGAGGACCTCCACAATACTCACAAAGATCATTTGGCATATTTTGAAATGATGTATCATTGAAGTTTTGATAACACGGTTCTTGCCAAAATGAATTTTGAGGAAGGTTGAAATCGTTTTGAAAATCTGGATAATCAAGTGTATTTTCGATTTCAGAAGTGCAACATATGCAAAGTCCATGGGTAAACCCACATCCTTTGCAGAAACATCGTTCACAAAGTGAATCATCCCTCAACGGATCTCCACATTTAAAGCAATTAGGTGGAGTGAGTGAAGATGGCTGAGGTTGTGGAGGGTGTTCGGAAAAACTTTGAGAATTATTGATGGAATTAAGCTCTCTTTTGAGGGCTACTTCACACCAATAACAAGATCCTCTTGGGTTGTGATTTCCACACCGCTCACACTTACACTTTGAACAACGAAGACTGTCAATCAACGGGCTTTTACAATCAAAACAAGTATAGCCCAGTGACGACATGAGAATTAAACATTAATGAGGGTTAAGAAGATAGAATTAAACAAATAGAGGGTGAGAGATAAAGAATTAAACGGATAAGAGGAATAAGAAGAATATTTTTGGGTTTTTAAAATTTTGAAACATTTAAAAGAAAAAGGAAAATAATTTTTGAAAAGAAAATCTTTTTGGGTTTTTCAAAGTTTTTTAATTTTTTTGGATTTTTGGATAAAAATATTCACAAGATATATACGAAACTTCACGAGGAAGGATCTTCAAGTCACTAATCGTCAAACCGTGACGATATTGTCGCAACACACCTCCCCGGCAGCGGCGCCAAAAATTGATATTGGTTAAATTTGGGTCAAAGTAATCACAAGTCAAACTTCTCACGAAGAAAAGTCAACTTGAAACCATTAACGCAAAAACAACCAATTGTAATAACCGGATAAGCGTGTACCCGGGTCGTTCTCCCTGCGAGGCGTGAAATTGAGGATATCGTTTTCGGTTTGTAATTAAAATGCTTGAAAAGACGAGGGTTGATTGGTTTTTAATATCTACTAAAACGAAAATTAAAATAACGCGAACGATAAACTACGAACGAGTAAAAACGTAAAATATTTGAAAAACTAATCCTACGGGTATCAAAATAATTTTCCTAAGTCCTAAATATAAAAAGAAAATTTTGGAAAAAAGAAAAATATTTTTTTTTTACTTTTTAATAATTTTTTATGAATTAAAAATGATTTAAACTAAATTAAATTACTAAAAATACTAAAACTAATTTTAAAAATCTGAAATTTTTTTCTAAAATACTTTAAACTTAAATTAAGCTATGAAAAATATAAAAAGTTTCCCAGCTTATTTCAATAAGCTGGGAATAAGCAATTAATTTCGGATTAGCTTAAAAGGGAAAAAGAAAAACAAAAAGGGGTTTTAAATAAAATAGTGTAAGGTTTAACTAAAAAGAGAAGTGAGTGCAGTGGTTGGGTTGCTTGTGTTGCGAGTCTGCTGGCCTGGGTTCGAATCCCAGGCATGGCAGTTTTGCTATATTATTTTTTTTGGTTTTCTCTTTTGAAAACTTCAATAAGCAATAGCCTAAGCATATTTGAAACTGAAAAAAAAAACATTTTTGAAAAGCAAAATTTAACTCAGAAAAAGCTGAAAAGGGCAGATCAGTGGTCAAACTCCTAGAACTCAGAACATTAGGATCTTAACTCCACAAATAAGCACTTTTACAGCCCTTAAAAATAACTAGTGCAGGCTGCTATTGCAAGTGGACAATTGAAAATGGGTAAAAAAATAGAAATCTAACTGATAAGGGCAAAACAAGGCTAAAAGGGATTAATCATAGGTAACTCAAAAACAACTAAAAGCAACACAAAAATCAGCAGGATCCTATCATAGCTAAAATGAGCTTCTTTAATCTAAGTCAAATATCATTAACTTGTAAATAAAAGGTACTCCACATTTTCAACTGACAAATTAAAACATACATAAGTTGAGAAATACAGAATAAGCACATGAAATTAGCAAATAAGCTAAGTTGACTAAATGTTGACTAAAATGTAAAAACAAGAACTATTAAAATTTCATTAACTGGAAAAGAAATTACATAACTGGAATTAAAAGTAAACAACAATAAAAAAAAATAAAAAAAAAAAAAAGAAGAAAAAATTACTTAAATAAAAGCTAAATAAAACCTACCGAAACTACTACTACTACTCCTATATTTATACTAAAAAATTACAAAAACCCTAGAATGAGTGTGTTTCTTTCGTGTGTGGTTGTGTTTAATCCATAGCCCTTGGATGTTTCCTTGCTCCCCACAACATTTAATTTGAGCCGTTGATTCATCTTTTGCCCTCGGATTGATGAGGTGGAGGGGAGGGGACCAAAGACAAGGTCATGTGAAGGTTTGGCTGGTTGTGGTGAGGTGGTGAGAATGATGGTGACTGGTGTTTAGTAGAGGGATTAGAGAGGGAAAGTGGGATTAAGATGTAAGAGACGATCAATAGTGGTATTGATTTAGGGATTTTGACCGAGTGGTTTGGGGATTTGACTATCTTTTGATTAAAATGGGTTTGACTCGGTGTTTAACTAAAAACGGGTTATGGGCTAGGGGTGATGGGGCTGTCGGTGGATATGGGCCTTTGGGTTTAAGGGTTATGGGTAATGTTGGTTTTATATTTTTGGATCCGGGTGTGGAATGGTTAGGATAAGTGTTGGATTTAATTTAGGGACCAACTTTGTAAACATGTAAACCTCAAGGACCATAACCTGCTATTTCTCCAAAGTAAATCAAGGGACCAATAGTGTAATTCTGAAATTATCCAAGGGCCATTTTTGGAATTTTTGAGCTTGAATAAAATTCCGAATGAAGAATGTCTTTTCCGGCTTCGGCTTTTGGCTCTTTTCCATATCAAGCTCGGTTTTGTCCATGTTTGCCTCGTTTTCAATCATTTTGTACCTGAAACACATAAAACACAATCCAAGGATATTTGTAACAATATTTGGTCCATTTGGGTGTTTTTGGTCGTTTTTGTGGGGTTTTTCGGGTATAAAATGATGAGTAAAAGGCCACCATCTTCATCAGCAGTCTTCTGGCAGTACTAACTTTCTTCCAGCAGTACTAACTCAGTTAGTACTGTTAGTTGTAACACTCAGCAGTTCCAACTTTGGCTTGACAGTACAAAGTGTTAAGTCATTTAATTCCCAACACCATCCCTATTTATAACGTATGTTATTTTTATATATATTTTGAAATAACAATATCTAAGCACTTCGGGGGTGTTTGTTTCGGCTTATATAGCCGGCTTACAACTTATTTGGTTTTGGGCTTATGTTTTATAAGCTCACATTTTGTGGCTTATTTTAAAGTTTTCCAGCTATATAAGTTTAATATGTCATAATAACCTTATATAAGCCGAAAATTTTCAAAATAAGCCATAAAAAGTGAGCTTATGAAACATAAGCCCAAAACCAAATAAGTTGTAAGCCGACTATTTTAGCCGAAACAAAGACCCCCTTCATATCACAATATTTTCATATATGTCTTGAACCTACGACAACAACTTGATTGGTGGTCACATTTCTTAGACATAAATCGAGAATGAGTAAAAAACATAACAAAATAACTAATTTTTTTATTTTATTATTATTATTTTTTATTTAATAATAATTAAGGTTTTTGATTTGTTTAGCTGACTAATTTGTAGGAGTTAAGCTCAACGCCTCACAAACTCAAACCGGACAAAATACCCTCTTTCAGAGAGGTTAGCGTCGCCACTTAAAATTGTTTGCGCCAAACATTATTTGAACTCAAGGCCTATCAAATTAGACATCCTGCCAAGCTGGTTTTGAGCAGCTAATTTTGAACGATTCATAAAAGAGTTAATTGTGATATTACATCTAAATTTGAGGAAAACATTAACAGCAACTGATTTTGAGCGATTTATCTTCATGTGTATTTGGCAAAAGTAGTTGTTAGATATAAGTTGGTAACTCTTAATGAGAGTTACAAGTTATAACAACTTTGTATTGATATGCCTACTTTTCATAAAATTTTGTCACTGAATCCATCGGGTCCGGTTTCAGTTCCGATTCCAAGCGGTTCTGGACCCGTGCTCATCCCTAGTTGAAACAAAAAGTGAAGTCATTGGTAAAAACGGTACCATGGGTGTTAAAAAAAAACACGACCATGTGGGCTGGTCACCACGACGCAAGGGCCGACGGAGCCAGCCACGATATCCTCTTGGCGCCATGAGGGTCGCGTTTTGGGTTGGCACCACATGTACATCTAGGGTACCGTGTGATGTTAGATATATTTGACAATTCATGTTTTAATTCCAACTTTTTAGTTTGCTTTTTGATAATAGGATTTTTTTTTTTTTTTTTTTTTTTCTTGATTTGCAAAAATGAAGTCAAAGAATATATAAAATCACTGATAAGTCCATGAAATGCTTTTTATGTCACCTAAATTTGCCGAAAGCTATTTTTTTAAACAAATATTTCTTTTCCATTTGAGAATCTTTGTCAAACTAGTAGGAGGAACGTTGGTGATGATTTCCTATGAGCTTCTTGTTGCCTTCTTGGTCGCTTAAGTGCAGTCCTAATGTCTTTGTTGTATTCTTTGTCATATCGAAGCAACTTCCTTGCATATTCTTCTTGATAAATTTATCTCTAAGTGGGGTTACTTATGAAATACGGAGTATTATGTGTGACTAAAATTCTTCGTATATATGTGTCATGACAAGTGACAACATAATTCACTATGAATATGTCATATTTAGCATGTTAATTTGTAGATAGTGATATAACGTTACTGCCCATATATGAGTGAGAAATAACGTAATTTTGACAAAATGATGTGATATGTTAATATGTAGAATTCTTTCTCTTCTTTTTAAAATATCTCATATTTAAAGCCAATAATTATTGTTACCCTTCTTTTTATGGATATTGTTTTGTAAAAATCATATTGTTCTAGTATGCAACTCACTAACTCAGAATAATGACTGTATCATGAAACCATTTAGGGGCGTTCACGGATCGGGTAATATCCACAATAACTTAAAACCGAAACCGAACCGAACCGAAGAAAACTGAACCGAATTCGTAACCGAACCGAATTGATCAAAACCGAACCGAATCGAACTAAATATTCGGTTATCGGTTTGGATATGGTTTTGGCAATGAAAACCGAAAACCGAAAATCGAATTCATATAAATATATATTCTTTCTATGTATTTATATGTAATTATATATGAAAAAGCAAATCACTGAAACTCTTTTTTAATATAAATATAATATTATTTAAGCTTGAAAAAAAATTTGTGGTAAAAGTATATATAATTACATGAAGAATAATTAAAATTATGTAATTCCGGTTATTCGGTTATAGGGATCTGATTTTCGGTTATTCGGTTCGGTTCGGTTCGATTTTTGGTTTGACTCATAAATTTTTTTTAACCGAACAAACCGAACCGAATAACCTGATAAGTTATTGACCATAAGTTTTTAAGAGCCAAGTTCGTGAAGTGGGTTCAAATTTTGAACTGAAAAAACAAAACTTATAAAGTGGAGTTATTCTACAAACAATAAAACCCTCACATACCAAGGGACAAATCCCATCCATTGATTTAAATTTAATCAATGGCTGAGATCATACCAATTACTATTAAAAAAATACACGGAGGGGCAATTTCGTAAATTTACAACAAAACACAAACCACTATCCGCTCATTTTCCTCTCATAATTTCAACCGACAAACACACACTAAAAACACACACTACTCAACCAAAAAAAAACCGATCAACAATCCGATTTCATCAATTCATCAATTCATCGGAAAAATGGAATCTCCGGCGAAAAGGATGAAAGAAACACCAGTCAACAATCCGATTTCAGGTATACCGAAACCCTAGAATGCATATATAATGATACTCACTGTTTATTGAGCATATAAAGCTGATCTATTTATGTAATTATATTCAATTGTCGTCTAATTTACAGTTTTACCGTTATCAATCGATTGATCATCTATTTATATGTTGATTATTTGTGTCAAAATTGATTAGTTTTATTGAAACCCTAATTTTTGAAATTGTGATGTTATGTATTGTTAGGATGATGTGGATTGTGTGATTTGAATAGGTATTGGTGTTTTCGTATCGATTTTGGCCGAGTTGACCTGAATTAGGGCTTGTTTATGCACAAAGGCTTTTTAGGAAGTTGTTAGATTGCTTATTTGAGGTAAAATAGTAGAATAAGCAGGTATTCTTATTTGAGAATTATGGAATTAAATAGTGATTCTAGGTAGATGACTGCTTATCTGCTTAAGCAGAATCAGTTTTGTGACTCTTCTTCTTAAAAGCGATTGTAGGTAGATTGTTGGATATGTGATATCACCTGTGATATCACATATCACATGTGATATCACATGGTGATATATCACATATCACCTGTGATATCACAGGTGATATCGTGATATCACCGGTGATATCACATATGATATCACCTGTGATAATCAAGTTTGCTTATCATTATTTGCCTTTTTTTTTAACAAGTTAACAATGTAGACTAGTTTAGCAAGATAGCAAATACCAATATTGCCAAAAATATAGACTAGTTTGGCAAGATAGATAAATACCAACCTGGGTGCTCATTGGTCATATGAGCGTCTAAACCACTTGGTTTAGAAATATAAGCTGGAAATTAAGCTTATATAAGCCCATAAATCACAAAATAAGCTTGAAATATAAGCTGAAATTACATGGGCTCATAAAGATACAAATAAGCTTAAATAAACACCTGCTCCTGCTACACACAATAACACACATAGTTTTTGCTATTTATGTGTATGTTTGTAAGTAGTTTTTGCTATTTATGTGTCGCTTGAAAATAAATTTGAATTATTTGTACTTCGATTAATACATACAGGTCTTATATTGTATACAGTTAGCTTTAATGAAATGTATATGATTCATTGACTTTGACAAAAAAATGAAAAAGTTGAGCTAAATTGAAATGTTGCACAATCTATTTGGTTTTCAAAATAGTAAGTTGTTTTAGACGATTTATGTGTTTGCTTCGTGACATGATTACTGATTAGTTATGCGTGACAGAACTCATACTTTTCATTCTGTTTTCATTTCTTTCTGTTTTCACATAAATGCCGGATACTAATTTATTTATTTCAACTTGTTACTGTCCAGTTGTCTGGGAAAGAATGGCAGCAAATTCTCGAGGTTGGTTCTTGTTCAAAATCTGCTTTATTGACATTAACTTGTTATATTTTTCTTTGATATACTGGATGAACTACGATGACGTTTCTGTTTTTGAAGGATTATCGGCTGACACATCCGGAAGTTACGGTTCTAGATCTTCCAGGGGCCATACAACATGTTTACAATAGACAGTCTATGCTACAGGATGTCGCTGATCTGGACTTCTCTGATGCATATGGTATAATTTTCTTTTACCTGTTGATACTAGTCACAATTAGAATGTTTTTGGTGCTAAAATTGATTTGTGCAGTTAGCGGAAGGCGATGAACCATGCAGTTGCGTGTGGTGGCCAAGCTTGGACCGAGATTGAATACATCAAGAAGAGGCCATTTGAATAAGCCACAGCCTGCATTCTCACGTTTGGGTCGTGCTATGGCCTTGGCTACATCTGGTCGTAAGCTCAAGCAGCAAAACAACAATTCCACAGAACACAGAGAACTTCCCTCTGACTCCGCAGGCATGAATTTCTTCAGTTAAAATTTGTCAATAGTATTCTGTATGCTTTTGTGCTGGCATATTGTTCTGATCAAATCCAATTTATGTTTTTAGGTAGCAGAAAGGGTAAACACGATGATACAGAATCAGAATCAGAATCAGAGAGGGAAGAGTCACATTCGTCTTCCGAAGAAGACGAGGACTTATCTTCAGAGTCATCTGGGGTAATTATATAATCACCCTAATAGTTGAAAGTTTTGTTTATATGATCTATTACAGTTAGATTTATTTCAATTTTCTTGTGAATTGAAGGGAGATGTTCAAGCAGATTTTGCCTTCTTTGACCCGAAGCCTGATGATTTTCATGGAGTGAAGGTCCTGATGACTACCTACCTCAATAATAAAGAATGGGCTTTAAGCAGTTTCGTAGACTTAGTATTAGAACAAACTACTGTGGGAACTGTTATTAAGATAGAAGGAGATGAAGATAATGGAGTTTATGGTTTCGTTTCTGCTCTCAACTTGCAGAGATATAAGGTGCAGATTCATTTGCAACATCCAGTAATCTTTATTAATTAATTGCATATTCATCTGATGGTTTTGTATTATTATTCAGGATCATAAATGTATGACGGAAGTGAAAGAGTTTCTATTGAAAGTGTGCCCGGACAAAGAAATTAAAGATAAAATGCAGTCATATTTAGGACCGCAAGCAGCTGATGTGGGTCTACTGGTCTCGCAATACGTAGTAAATCTGCCACCTCAGCTTCTGATTGCGTGGTTTTGTAACCTTACAACAGGTTTTACCTCTCGAGGGATCTCAAGAGGCTTACAACCCCACCAGGCAGTGTACCTGACCGATGTAGTATAGTGTAGTGGTAAGTACGGGGGATTGATCGTTCTCCACAGGGAATAGTGTTCGTTAGGTGTGAAAAGCTACTCTAATTAGGTCTAAGGGTCGAGGAAGATTCTTTTTTATGTTTTTATATTTTTATGAAAGCAAGTAAAATCTCGGGTTTGAAGGAGTGGGCGGAATTAGTTGCTAGTCAACTAACCCAAATTACTACGAATGCGAATAAAATAAAATAACAAAAAAATGAAAAGTGGTGAGAAACTTATGTGTAGAGAAATGTGTTTACTTAGATTTCCTTACTCCCTAACTATCTTTTACCGGTTAATTAGTGTGTATTAGTCGCGTGGATGACGGGTGTATTCCTTAATACCATTCGTGGGGTGGCGTACTTACTTCCCCAAACTCTACAAGCTCCTACTTCACTCCTATGTCGAGCCGGCTAGGAAGCTCCTAACATGGGATCACTAGAATTCGCTTGTGCATTAAATACAACCATAAAAACCTTTAGTACGCGTTTGGTTCATGTTTCTTAAGACGTTCAAGCAAGTTACCGAATAGGAAGTTAGCCAGTTTTCTTAAGCCTAACATAGATAAACAATCATCCAATACAACTAACAACACACTAACAACCAATAATCAATAGCTAGGTTTCATTAGATCTAAGCAAACACAAGATAAAATTAGCCTAACATGTTAAACAAAAGACAAGCATAAGATAGAATCAAACAACACATAGACATATTGAATGATTAATTGATAACTTATCTTTCAATGAAACATGGAAGATCTCAAGGCAAGAAGCCCTGAAAAAGTAGCTAAAATCGTCTTAGGGTTTTATCCCAAAATTTCACACACTAAGCTCTCTCCCAATGACAAAAAATTAGAAAACTATATATAGATTTTTGGATCTGACGGCGTCACCTTATGCATTGTGACGCCGTCACCTCGCCGCTTTTAGGGTTCCCGGGTGACCTTCTTGACGCCGTACCTCTTTAGCTCTTCAAAAATCCATTCTGGCCTATCAAGGCTTGACGCCGTCGGATCATGAACGTGACGCCGTCCCCTTATGATTTAAGCCGTGACGCCCTTGATTTAGTTAAAGCGTGACGCCGTCAGAATTCACATGCTAACTCACTGGCCCGTCATGAGTAAATTTCACATCCAACTTTTCTTGCCAAGGCATGACGCCGTCCCATGTTAATTGTGACGCCGTCAAGAGTAACTTTTAGCCGATTCTTGAGACTTTGCCGTTTTCTTCACTTTAATGCTCCAAAAACGTCCAAAATGCCTCCTTTTCCAGATTTCTCCTCAAAAGTACCTAAAATGACAAAAGGAACGATTTAGGGCAATATTTGATCAAATAAATACGATTTCGGGCTTAAATGACCCCTTAAAAGCGGTACACTTTTCGCCTCATCAAATACCCTTACACTTGAGATTTGCTTGTCCTCAAGCAAATGCGCTTTTATTCTAATCAAAATACAAGTTAGAGGTCATTTAATGCAAACATAAAAGTAATTACAACAAATAATCGTTCCACTTCAATCATAATAAGCACGGAGATTATAAACTAGCACCTCACAAGTAGTGTTTAGATACTCACATCTCTCAAGTGTCATCAAAATAAATCTCATAAATGAAAACGGAAAATATCTCTCACTACCTGTCATAGCAAATAGATTACCATAGGCTTGGGAAAGGATCGAAAACCTCCTCCACTAGGCGTAAGCACCTAAGATAAACTATCAAAGAGGGCTTTTAAATGGGTTATAACGTTAGGTGTAGGGAAAAGGAAAACACGGTTTTGTTGGATACGGGATATTTTACTGGTGGCGAGTTAAAGATCTTGATCAATTACATGTACTATACAATGTTGCTAAGCCCAGACTCGACTCGATCTTAAGCTAAAAACAAAATAACAAAATAACAAAAGCATAAAAATAAACATAAAATGAAACGGGATGGTAGTCCGTATGTTTTTTTTTTATTTTTCTTTTTCTCATTTTTTTTTTTTTTGTATTTTTCTTGATTTTTTTTTTTTTTTTTTTTTTTTTTTTTTTTTTGACATACATTCTTGCCCTACCATCCAAAATAATACATCATAGGGGCGTTGCATTCCCCTTACACTTGAATTTTTACATAACTTTACAAATACTAATCTAATGACTCGAATTAAGATAATTGAAAAACTTGGAGTATTTTTAAAACATTTAGCACATATGGGGGTAATAAATGATGTTCTTCCCCATTACTCCATTACACTAGTACTTTACCCATGAGTCCCAATCGTCCCAAAACAATATGTACAAGGATATGACTCGACTTAGCAACCATGTAATCAATTAGATAATTAACTTGGGTTTAAACAAATGTTGACACAATAATGCACTAAAAATGAGTGCATACAAGGTAGGCTAAGGCGATTTGGGTGTACATTTAAGTGGGGTGTAACAAATTCTTCCTTTAAGTAAAATGTTTAAAGGTCGAAACGAAAAGATAGGCTCTGAGGAGTGTACTAGGGGTATCGTGTACTAAAAATGAGTACAACGCAAATGGTGTGGGAGAATTACTTGACCAATGTAGCCAAAATAATTATAACAAAAACACAGGTGTAAAACAATGGGTTAATCCTAATGCCTCTTATCATGTAGTAAATCTAACTACACGAATGTAGTCTCACTTGTGGCCTCGGAATGGTCCTAACGCAAGTTCTAGAATCTAAGTGCTACCGGTACACACATCATAGCATAAATGCTTTTCCTACCAATTCTAGGGGCGAACCTCACATATTTGGGGGTGGAAAATTTTTTAGTAGTACGGTTTTTGTGCTAGTCATATAACTCCTATCCGTGAGACGCTCATTAAGATCAAAGTTTCACTCCTATATGTTGTAAAAAATTTTAAATTTGGCACTAAAATTACCCTAATCAAGTATTTCTCTCAGTTTTATTACACATCTATTATTAAACAAACAAAAATCAAGCGCAATTGTATTCTCTAAAATCGTACTTTTACCCTCCCCTTACACTTAAGATGAACATTGTCCCCAATGTTCAAATAACAAGATGTAAAAGCATAAAGTAAAAGAATGAAATCAAATACTCCCCTGATTCGCTCGTTGGATAGTGAAATCACACGGTTAAATCTTCCTCCAAAGAGAATGTTGAAGCTCCATGACTAATGCATCGCCATAAGCTTGATTCCATAAACATTTCCTTGTCCAAAATAACCTGTTAAACCTGAGAAAACAAACACGAAAACCTGCATAACATCGGCGGGAAAAATCTATATATGAGGATATAATGCTTGTGGAATGATAATTTTGCAGATTCCTGGAGATTATAAGTTGGAGATTTAATAAAAACTTTTTATGAAAACAAAACTTTCAAAAATTTCTGGAAATTAAATCTGACGCCGTCAGGTTATAAACCCTGACGCCGTCAGAAATGACCTGACAAAAATTTTCATTTTAAGTTTCCGGAAAATTTCTGGAAAAACCTTTACCTTACTTCCTGGAAATCCTGCAAAACATCATTATGACTCGATACAAGCATTTGACTCAAACAAATACGAATATGTATGCTAATTTATTATTATTACGATTCATGTTCATATGTGTTCTAATAAACCGATTTAGATTTCCCTTACACTTATCTTTTGCAAAATACCTTTATATGTAGTTAAGACGAAGTTAAAAACAAAATAAAGCATTTTCACAATTTACTTTTGAACATGAATCAATACTAATAAAAATTAAACACACATACGGAAACAAATAAAATCAAACAAACAAATAAATAAACACACAAAGCAAATAAAGCATGGGCTGCCTCCCAAGAGCGCTTGTTTTTGTTCGAGTCACGAGCCTGACTCTACCCTTATTTAATGGATAAAGGAGAGGTTTTCCCTACACTTAGGATTAAGTGCGGGTGATAGTAGCGATACACACCAGCTCGGTAGGAGTATGCCACGTGAGGAAAGAGTGGTGGATGAATTATATGCTCAAAGGGGTGTGCTCCTTTCATCATAACCTTGCCTAGTTCACTTTGGTCAATGGGTGAATTGAAGTTTTCTCCTAGAAAGGGATCATCTTCTATCAACTTCGAGAGACTCCTAGTTGGGAATCCATCTTGACCTAATAAACCCGGTTTAAACCCATAGTGTTTCTTGTGATTAATCATGAATGGGTGATGTAAGTATGAAAGGTTATGGTTCACTCCTATATTAGCTTCCTCACTACAAGGCTTAATGTCTACTACCTTAAACTTAAGACTACCCGGACTATATGTTTTGATGGGTGGATCGGGACCTAATTCAATTCCTAAATTTTCATCCAAGGATGGAGGATTAGGTAACGGTTTTGGTTGAGGCTCCGGCTCATCAAAACTAGGAACTTCCATAGGACTAAAAGAAAGGTTGTGATCACTAAAAGCATTCAAACCTATATCTTCTAGTTGTGTTTGGTCCAAGGGCTCTACCTCTATTGGGGTTCCTATAGTCTCCTCAACTTCTTCCGGGTAAGTCACGGGCGGTGTGTGTGCCTCAAATGATGGTAGGACTTGTGGGGTACTTGGTGGGCTTATGTTACTTACCTCATCATTCCTTATGTCAAGATCACCTATATCCTCATCATGTGTTTTAGTAAGATCTAACCCTAACATTTTCCCTAGTATCTCAAGTGCTTCTCTAGGCATCTCAACTTCTATATCCAAATCATAAGGATCATCCTCAATATTCTGACTGCTATATTCAAATTGCCCAAAAGATTCATCATGTGTTTCTTGAGATTCATCGTCATCGATCATAAAACCTAGGTCTTTTTGATCAATGTGATCATGCTCGGCTAGATCCTCCATCACATCAAGATAACCTATGTGTTTGTTTTGTACTATGGCATTACATGACAACCACTTAGGTATCTCAACACTAATGTATTCATCCCCAAACAAACTTGTTTCATGATCCAGGAAATTTATATTCAATTGACTTGTACTAACGTTTGTTTGGTTGTCTACCCTATAATAATATTGGGCACAATCTTCTATGACATCCCATGCTTCTTCAGCACTTAATTCCCTAAAGTCCCCATTGGCAAAATCCTCAATGCGCATTTGGTCATATTGGCCAACACGATAGTAAAAGGTTCGGGTTAGGGATGCTAAAGCGAAACTATGATGAGGGAATTTTCGGAGTAAATTTCTAAAACGAGTCCATGCATCATATATGGGTTCATCTCGATATTGTTTGAAATTCGAGATGTCAATAGGGTAGAATGGCCTTTGTGGTTGGTGGTATGGCGGATTCGCGTACTCCATAATGGTGAACGGAAGAGTCAATGGAAATTACGAACAAACACACAAAGAAAAAGATAGACTAAAGAAATCTAATAAAAAGAAAAATAAAAATCTCACTAGAAAGGAATCTAGTGAGTAGACCTAATAAGAATAAAAATTCAACCTAAACAATAACTATTCCCCGGCAACGGCGCCAAAAACTTGATTGCGTGGTTTTGTAACCTTACAACAGGTTTTACCTCTCGAGGGATCTCAAGAGGCTTACAACCCCACCAGGCAGTGTACCTGACCGATGTAGTATAGTGTAGTGGTAAGTACGGGGGATTGATCGTTCTCCACAGGGAATAGTGTTCGTTAGGTGTGAAAAGCTACTCTAATTAGGTCTAAGGGTCGAGGAAGATTCTTTTTTATGTTTTTATATTTTTATGAAAGCAAGTAAAATCTCGGGTTTGAAGGAGTGGGCGGAATTAGTTGCTAGTCAACTAACCCAAATTACTACGAATGCGAATAAAATAAAATAACAAAAAAATGAAAAGTGGTGAGAAACTTATGTGTAGAGAAATGTGTTTACTTAGATTTCCTTACTCCCTAACTATCTTTTACCGGTTAATTAGTGTGTATTAGTCGCGTGGATGACGGGTGTATTCCTTAATACCATTCGTGGGGTGGCGTACTTACTTCCCCAAACTCTACAAGCTCCTACTTCACTCCTATGTCGAGCCGGCTAGGAAGCTCCTAACATGGGATCACTAGAATTCGCTTGTGCATTAAATACAACCATAAAAACCTTTAGTACGCGTTTGGTTCATGTTTCTTAAGACGTTCAAGCAAGTTACCGAATAGGAAGTTAGCCAGTTTTCTTAAGCCTAACATAGATAAACAATCATCCAATACAACTAACAACACACTAACAACCAATAATCAATAGCTAGGTTTCATTAGATCTAAGCAAACACAAGATAAAATTAGCCTAACATGTTAAACAAAAGACAAGCATAAGATAGAATCAAACAACACATAGACATATTGAATGATTAATTGATAACTTATCTTTCAATGAAACATGGAAGATCTCAAGGCAAGAAGCCCTGAAAAAGTAGCTAAAATCGTCTTAGGGTTTTATCCCAAAATTCCACACACTAAGCTCTCTCCCAATGACAAAAAATTAGAAAACTATATATAGATTTTTGGATCTGACGGCGTCACCTTATGCATTGTGACGCCGTCACCTCGCCGCTTTTAGGGTTCCCGGGTGACCTTCTTGACGCCGTCCCTCTTTAGCTCTTCAAAAATCCATTCTGGCCTATCAAGGCTTGACGCCGTCGGATCATGAACGTGACGCCGTCCCCTTATGATTTAAGCCGTGACGCCCTTGATTTAGTTAAAGCGTGACGCCGTCAGAATTCACATGCTAACTCACTGGCCCGTCATGAGTAAATTTCACATCCAACTTTTCTTGCCAAGGCATGACGCCGTCCCATGTTAATTGTGACGCCGTCAAGAGTAACTTTTAGCCGATTCTTGAGACTTTGCCGTTTTCTTCACTTTAATGCTCCAAAAACGTCCAAAATGCCTCCTTTTCCAGATTTCTCCTCAAAAGTACCTAAAATGACAAAAGGAACGATTTAGGGCAATATTTGATCAAATAAATACGATTTCGGGCTTAAATGACCCCTTAAAAGCGGTACACTTTTCGCCTCATCAGCTTCTACCACCATTGTATGATGGTCTCTTTGATGAAATCTTATGGGCTACTGAGGACGAGGTTAGATGAATATAACATAGTAATTTAGAGGTGGCAATTTTCACCCAATTACTTATAACCGGTTTGAATCAGGATAACGGGTCAGTAAGGTAAAAGAGGTAGCTAAATAAGATTCTCTGCTGGCGTGTTTTGGTTTCTAAGGGTTTCATCTGCTGCACAATCGGCAGATGATGCTGATTTAGACCCGTGTATTGCTGGTAAGTCATTTACATTTTTCGAAGCAAATCTCTTTTGTGTTCCAAGTAGATGAAATGTGATTTTTATATTTGTTATCATGTTGCACAGCTTCCTCCACGAGCCTTACTTGAACGCCTTGCTAGAGAACTGCGTCGATGACTGGTAACCCACCACGTGCTTTTCAATGTAAAAAATGCCTCTTTTTTAAGTGAATAAAATGGTTGTAATCACTCTCTTATTGGCTGCAGGGACTTCATCTGTTCAACTTGGATATGATTCGCGAGCATGGAACAAGAGATCGCTTCTATGTCATTGACATAAATTATTTTCCTGGTACTTTAGAGTTTCTCGCTTGTATTTCCCGTTTTATGATTATTTATAATCTGAGAATTGGATTGATTAAATGTGTTTGCGCGTTACAATTGCAGGGTATGGTAAAATGCCAGAATACGAGCATATAACAGACTTCCTTTTGAATTTGGCTAAAAGCAAGTACAAGAAACGCTCCGCTTGTTTACCTTGATCGACTCATCCAGATATCAATAAAAGCACCCGTTTGGTCACAAACATGATACTGGAAATGGTTAGCGGAAGGCGATGAACCATGCAGTTGCGTGTGGTGGCCAAGCTTGGACCAAGATTGAATAGTTGGTTATGGTGACCTATTGTAGAAGAAAGATAATGAATGGTTCCACCATAAGGCACCTTGCGGTTTCTTTTGATGAATGGTCATTCTCAGTTACTTCTATGAAGTCAACAGGAATTTTTTTAGTTTTCATGGGATCTGAACTTTTTAAATTTCCCAGATTGTGTTGATGAAATTTTTTAGTATCTTTGTTAATTTTAAATTTCCCAGATTGTGTTGATGAAATTTGAATAACAGACTCATACATGATTGATTATTACTGAGTTTTTATTATTGAGTTTGCGTAGACTGTAGTTACCTACTTACATTATGAGGTATCACCTGTGATAGAAAATAATTTATTAGGTATCACCTGTGATACAAAATAACTTATTAAGTATCACCTGTGATACAAAATAATTTATTAGGTATCACAGATGTTACCTAATATGTAGCTCAAAACACATGTGATACAAAATACATAGCTGGTGTCACAAATGTAGCTCAAAACACATGGTAGGTTTATTTGCCTAATATCTTATTTTGTATCGCAGGTGATACCTAATATCTTATTTTGTATCACAGGTGATACCTAATAAGTTATTCTGTATCACAGGTGATACCTAATATGTTAACTGTTTGTTTATTTTGCCTTTTCCACCTTAATTCTCAAGTTATACCTAATATCTTATTTTGTATCACAGAGGTGATACATTAAAGTTGGTGTGTGGGAAGCTAAGAGTGATAAATGTGCTAGTCATGGATGGAAACAAATCTTGAATCTCAGGAATAAGATCCAAAAGCATGTCACATGCCAAGTAGGAAATGGTGAGAGTATTTTCCTTTGGCATGATAAATGGTGGGGACCTGAATCTCTTAGTAAGTTTATACCTATGGAATGCATTGATCAAGCTGGGCTGAGTCACAACATGAAAATCAAAGACATGGTTAGTAATGGTCAATGGTGTTGGCCTGATAATTGGTATAGTGAATTCCCTATTCTGTCCACAATACCTGTTCCTACATTGTGTCCTAACTCAGAAGATAAATACATGTGGTGTTCAAATAATGGGAAGATTGGTAAGTACTCTACTAACAATGTTTGGGCAGATTTAAGACAGGGTGGTAGTCAAGTGGATTGGTTTGATATTGTTTGGTTTTCTAACTGCACTCCTAAACACTCTTTTATCATGTGGATGGCAATCCAAGGAAGACTATCTACTCAGGAAAGGTTGCATCAATGGTATCCTGATAAGATAATGGCATGTCCTTTCTGTGAGAAATGTTTAGACTCACTGAATCACCTTTTCTTTGAGTGCTATTATTCTGGAAAGATTTGGAAATTTTTAAAAGAAAAAGCTGGCCAAAGTTATCTGCCTGATAAGTGGGATGATATCATAAGTAGTTTGACTAGCATCAGGCACAACAAGTCTATTAGAAGTGTTTTGATCAGAATTATCTTGGCAGCTTGTGTATATTTTGTATGGAATGAGAGAAATAAGAGATTGTTCACAAATGAAAGAATTGATAACAAGGAGCTTCTTAAGAATGTGATTAATCATGTGAGACTTAAACTTTCAAGCCTAAGAGTGAAGAAGTCTGCTCAAATTGTGGAAGTAAGCAAAAAATGGGATGTTTTGATGAAAGAAGTATAGATTTTGGGTTGTTTTGGACTATGGGGTGGATATGTGAAAAGTATTTGATCATTATGCTTCTTTATGTAGATGCCCTGTTTCTGAAAGGGGTGTTTGGTTCTGAGGTTTACAGAAGTAGTATGCCAAATTATACTACTTCTGATCATTCCAACCATAACAGTGTGTATGTATCTAGTATCTTGGAGTTCTTTGGGTGTGACTGTACTCACTGGATCATCATTCTCCTGACCAGTTGGTCCTTGGGAGGAAACTGTGTTAGGCTTTGATGCTATAGTGAGAGGTCTAATTCCTTAGAATGTACCATAAAGTAGAGCATCACATTGTGAAGGGTATATGGTTGTGGAGGTCAATGTATGATGAATGGAATAGCGAGGAGTGAAAGATGAACCTGCTTGGTCCATTCAATACATTGGCACAGGAGGATAGGTTGGTCATCATGGGGGGGTGAGTGTTTCCAAACAATTGAAGCCTTTCTAGAGAAGGAAATGTAGGTTGTTTTGGAAGAGCCCCTCCATGGATGGGTTATGGGTTCCTAGTGATGCTACACACTTTCCTGTCTTTACTGTTGTGGGTGCGGGTTGAATGGTTAAGATGGGAAGTGTTGTGGAAATGTAGCTAGATGGTAGGTGCAAAAGAAGGTGAATTCTATAGCTAAAGGTTGGCATGGTTTCTGTTATAGTGCAGCCTAAAGCTTGTGGATGTTCTTCTCTGTGGTAACAGAGAAATGGCAATATGAAGAGTGGATATCTGATGGTTCTGTTTAGTAACAGATAGTATTAGTTAGTAGTTGTTTGTGTTCTTTGTATTCACTGGTTGAAGATGTCTTTCAATCCAGTTATGAGAATTGTAATGTAACTGTTAATATGTTGATAGTAATATAAAGATTTCACCTTTTGCACCAAAAAAAAAAAAAAATATTTGGTATGTATCACAGGTGATACCTAATATCTTATTTTGTATCACAGGTGATACCTAATAAGTTATTCTGTATCACAGGTGATACCTAATATGTTAACTGTTTGTTTATTTTGCCTTTTCCACCTTAATTCTCAAGTTATAAAAAATTTGTTTTCACAAAAGTTGTTCATTTTTAGCTTATTAACAAGTTTCATGAAGAAATTTTTTTTTGCAAAAACAAAAATTGGGAAGCCCAAAGTGAGCCTAGGCTCGAACCCCAGACCTCTACCATCCTCAACCAGTTTAACACACTACAACCTTTAATTCACTTAACCAATTTTTTCCCTTTTATCTTAACTTCCCTTTTATCACAGGTGATACCTAATATTTGATATGTATCACAGGTGATACCTAATATCTTATTTTGTATCACAGGTGATACCTAATAACTTAGCCAAAACAAAATAACTTATTAGGTATCACCTGTGATACAAAAAAAATTTTATTAGGTATCACCTGTGATACAAAATAACTTATTAGGTATCACATGTGATACAAAATAACATATTAGGTATCACCTGTGATAGTTAGACTGTAGTTAGCTACTTGTTTTTAGGTATCACCTGTGATAGTTAGACTGTAGTTAGCTACTTATTTTTAGGTATCACCTGTGATACAAAATAACTTATTAGGTATCACCTGTGATACAAAATAACATATTAGGTATCACCTGTGATACAAAATAAGTAAGTAAAGCACAAATAAGCAAAAACGCAAATTAAACTGAAAAACGAGCTCTTACGACAATTAAATAAGTCTAAGAAAACTTAAAAATCAAAAATTACCCCTAGATGTGTAAATTTGCTTTTTATTTTATTTTTAATGAATTAAAAACACTTTTGGACTAAAAATAATATTAAAAATACTAAATTAATACGAAAAAATTATGAAAAATTCTAGAAAACTACTTTAAGCTCTAAGGATCTTAGGAAAAATAAAAATGAATCGACAACTTATTTGAATAAGTTGTGAATAAGCAAAAAGGGATGTTAAGCTAAAAGGAAAAAACTTGGTTAAGTGAATTAAAGGTACAAGCTATAATGAAGAAGACCCAAGGGCAGAGTTGGTTGTTGTGTGTTAAACTGGTTGAGGATGGTAGAGGTCTGGGGTTCGAGCCTAGGCTCACCATGGGCTTCCCAACTTTCCAGTTTTTATTTTGCAATTTTTGTTTTTTATGAAACTTATTAATAAGCTAAAATTGAACAACTTTTGTGAAAACAAAATTTTTATAACTTGAGAATTAAGCTGGAAAAGGCAAAATAAACAAACAGTTAACATATTAGGTATCACCTGTGATACAGAATAACTTATTAGGTATCACCTGTGATACAAAATAAGATATTAGGTATCACCTGTGATACATACCAAATATTAGGTATCACCTGTGATACAAAATAAGATATTAGGTATCACCTGTGATACAACAGTTAACATATTAGGTATCACCTGTGATACAGAATAACTTATTAGGTATCAATGATACAAAATAAGATATTAATTATCACGTGTGATACATACCAAATATTATCAGCTATCACCAGTGATACAAAATAACTTATTAGGTATCACCTGTGATACAAAATAACTTATTGGGTATCACCTGTGATAGAAAATAACATATTAGGTATCACCTGTGATAGTTAGACTGTAGTTAGCTACTTGTTTTTGTAGATACAAAATATGAGGTATCACCTGTGATACATACAAAATTATAGGTGATACAAAATAACATATTAGGTATCACCTGTGATACAAAATAAGTAAGTAAAACACAAATAAGAAAAAATGATAATTAAACTGAAAAACGAGTTCTTACGGGAATTAAACGAGCCTAAGAAAACCTAAAAATCAAAAATTACCCCTAGATGGATACTAAATTTACACATCTAGGAGTAATTTTTGATTTTTAGGTTTTTATGTTTTAGTTATAATATTTTTGTTATGTAATGTTTTTATCAAAATATTAAGAATTTGATAAGCTATTTTCATGTTGCTTATTGTGTAGACTTTTAAGCTTATTTTTTTTGCTAAATACTTGTTGTTACCTACTAACATTATGAGGTATCACCAGTGATACAAAATAACTTATTAGGTATCACCTGTGATACAAAATAACTTATTGGGTATCACCTGTGATAGTTAGACTGTAGTTAGCTACTTGATTTTGTAGATACAAAATATGAGGTATCTCCTGTGATACATACAAAATCATAGGTGATACAAAATAACATATTAGGTACTCGAAATGAGCGGTTACCTGTGGTTCGGGTCACAACTAATCATTCTAAAAAATTGGTCGAATCCAATCAGAGAAATAATAACACAAATATCAAAAGTATCAGATTACATCCAAAAAGGCAAAAGGTGGTCATATTACATACACATTTGGAATCAATCAAACCTATTAAAAATGGTCATGGCACACGAATTCCTAACTGATGCACCTGATTCACTTATCAAGCCTACCGGTGCACAAATTATGGAGGCACTTAACCACATGGTTGATGAGGCCAAACCTGGAGACGTTCTCTAATATCACTATAGTGGTCATGGCATACGAATTCCTTCAAACAGACGAGCACACCCTTCTCATGTAGACGAAGCCATCGTTCCTTGTGATTTTAATCTCATTACAGGTGAGTTAACAAATCCATCATAACTCGACAAATTTCTTTTAATTTTTTTATTTTATGCATAAACACTTTTATTAACTACAAAAATGAGAGAGGGATGACTGCCATTTGCCAAACCCCTCCCCTGTTTTGACTGTATAACTAGCACATACAGAATAATAGCACAACAAGACAAATTGAATGCCATATACGATACATGAAATATCCATAGAGTAAATTGTTTGAAAACCGGTTAGGTAACTGGCCAAAAGAGCTCATTCCCTACATTTTTACTAATAAATTATTTTTATGCAACTTTCGACCAATCGAGCCATTTAAACAGTTTCTTGTAAAGCTAACTTACTGATTTAGCCCATTTGACTTGTTCGACATAAAACATAACCCGAACCGACGTTCTAACAAGTAAATGTGTCTAAATATCACATTTGAAACTTTTGCATTACTGATTTGGATTTTCACAAACAGTGTACATTCTGCCAGACCCTTGTACATTGTTACTATCTAAAATTTAGAACTTCAAACAGCACAAGCACAACCAAACACTATCTTCTACTGCATGCAATTATCTAATTTCCACGTAAACAGCCCTAACGCTCTAATTGAAATGGATGACTCTCTATATTTCAAATAATTAAGAATCTGACAATAATAGGGATTTTTGTATTAACTCATTAAAATGTTATAACAATTAAGTATTACAAGAGAAAACACAGGACCTTGTTGTCAATGTTCACTTCTTAAAGAGATCAGCAAGCTCACCTTTCTCATGCATTGAAGACAATATGTCACACCCTCCTACCAATTCACCATTCACAAACACTTGTGGGAAGGTAGGCCAATTACTATACCTCTTAAGCGTCTCACGTAATCCACTGTTATGTTCTTCATCCAACACATCCACACTCTCATAATCCACGCCTTCTATCTCCAAAATTCCAACAACCCTTTGTAAGAAACCAAATTGCGGCGCAGTCCTAGACCCCTTATTGAATGCCACCACCTTGTTTTCTTTTACCATGAGGTCAATTAGTTCCTCTAGAGGAACAGTTAGTTTAGTGTTTGGGCGTGGTGTTAACCTTATATCGGCCTTTGTCAAGGGTGCTTGGCGAACCCATGCTGTGTTTCCCTTCTCATTGCCAGGAGGGACTTTTCCAGTGGCTTCTATGTGTTCTTCCATCCATGATTTCCATGCTTCAGTTAATGCTGCTCGATCGGGACTATCCACCACTCCAACCTGTCAAATTAAAGGTCTAAATGAGATTACTTGAGCATGGTGTATATTAGGAATTAGGGGATTCAGTAAAAACTGACCATAACACAGTTGCATAGAACAAACAGCTAGGTGTTGGGATTTGCGCTACAGAACAGATTTATCTATTGCACTAATCACTTTTTAGTGTTTGAAGAGATATATTTTGCTCATAATTTATGTAACTTCGTAACGGTCAAAAATCAATTTTGGATAATGAATTTCATACCAAGTGCAACACAACTGATTACCTAAGGGTATAATATATTAACCTAATTTTCCTTTATAGACTAATTTATGAGACTTCTACCCTCGTAATACAAAGCTGCTCTTTTCCTTTTCATAATGTATCATTTTTGTTCATTTTCTCTGTTAGTTCCTTACAAAATCAGAATTTTCTAAACAATCAAAAATCTGATAATGCACTGTCAATTAAGGGAAGCACACCCTACTCCTCTATTGCCAGCTTTATAAGCCATTATTATTTAATTCTAACTATTCAGCATCACAGATTTACTTTCAAAGCGCACATCCAAACACCCCTAACTCCCTAAGATAGTTTTTGCGTTGTGCTCTTCGTATTGGCCTTCCTGTTATAAATGGATGTGAACAAATTACCAGACTAAGCATATACGTCCTCACTATTTCAAGTCCTGCTACTAGTAATGAGGAACTACTGATTACCTGCTCATGCTCCTACGTGCATTCAAATCATCAGTTTCTTTACTTGTAGAAGTGACTTTTATTTACTGTCATCAAATATATCATCCACTAGTTATTGTTGTGTGCTCTTGGCCAGAGGGCTGTGTATGATATGGATCGTTTTGGTGACAAGAAGCTTGATCTTCCTGTTTCTTTGCTTGTAGGCCTATTTAGAATGGTTGCTTTTTATTTTATTAGAGGTTGGAGTGTTGTATTAGTAGGTATCGCCGTATCGGTATTTAATAAATTGTTCTCTTTTTTTGTAATGCAGCTATTTCGAAAGTTAGCGAGATATGTAAAGATGATACGTGCAAAACATAACAACAGTTTTCAGTTTCTTAAATGCAGCTGGAACAAGGATTCGTGTGTCGCAGGTCTGGTTGTTTTATTCTTATTTAAGCCCTATACAGTAGATTGCTTCTTAAACTTTTTTATCTGTTTATTGTGTTTTATACATCATATAAGTAGTTTTCATGCATATCCAAATTGCTTATGTGACTATTTTAGTAAGCAGTTTGGAGCTTCTTATCCAAAGTTTATTACGGTAATTTTTTTTGTTTTTCTAAACAGTTTATTCACATTAATTATTATTTCTTCTACTCATTTATTAGCAAGTTTGGTGCTATTTTATGGTTTCCATCTTGCTTTTACTACTTCGTAGAAGTAAGAAGATTGATCAGAACTTAGGTTCTTTTACAATAACGTCTCCATCACCACATCAAGTTTATCCAAGTGCACAATAATAGGCTCGACTTGTATATTACTCAAATAAGGGATTACCTGCTACTAGTAATGAGGAACTAATGATTACCTGCTCATGATCCCCTGTTTTGACTGTATAACTAGCACATACACCCCCTTTGATTAGTAAGTAATAAACTGGTAACGGACAATAAATACATTCATTTATCAAAGCAAATGTATCATTCAGCATACATTAGATGCGGGTAAATGGTAAACGCAAAATTTCAAACGGGTCACTTTTAGTCTGGGGGGACTAGCTTGACCCAGAAACACTTTTTTTACCTAACGCTCTAATTCAAACTATTTTCATAACTTAACAATCTAATATCAACTATTTTCATAACATAACGGTCTAATTCAAACTAATTTCATAACCTAATGATCTAATTTGATGACCTAATGCTCCAATTCAAACTAATTTCATAACCTAGTGATCTAAATCAAACTATTGTCATAACTTAACAATCTAATATCAACTAATTTCATAACCTAACACTCTAATTCAAACTAATTTCATAACCTAACACTCTAATCTCAACTAGTTTCATAACCTAGTGATCTTAATCAAACTATTTTCAAATCTTAACAATCTAATTCAAGCTAATTTCATAACCTAACGCTCTAATTCAAACTAATTTTATAACCTAACAAACTTGATAACAGCAACATATACTCATTATTACAGTTGAATGAATAAAAAATAATAATCACTTTGGAGTCTCGAATGCATCACTATAAGTAACTAAATTAGATGATCGATCAACTTGATCGATCAACAGATCAAAAGAAAATACGTGATGCAGATCAACTTGATGTTAGCGTAATCATAAAGTAGATGATCGATTAATGAATTGACGGAAAAAAATTAGGGTTACCTGATGATGATGCTTGATGAAGGAAATGGAGAGGAAAGAGGGGAGGTAAAAAGTAAAAACACGCAGTTTTGTGTGTGTTTTGAATGAGTTGTTATGAAAAATATAGCTTATATATGGACAAAAATACCCCTGTAGTGTAAATGATAAGTTTAATTTCAACCTTTAGATCAATATGAATGGAAGGTAGGGATTGGTCCCTTTGTATGTAAGCAATGTTTTGTCCTCAAATGATTGATAAGCCCAAAATAATTGGTTGACCTTTGGTGAAAAGGTAGCCCATCATTTGGAATTTGAAGAGGGCTTTCGCACTAAATAATCGAATTTGTATTGTTCTCGTCGTGAACAAAAATCAGTCTAACGATGTGTTTGACGACTAGCTTATAAAAATATTATCTTTTCAGAAACTCTTTAAAAGTTATGAACTTTCATAAGCTCAAGCTAGTATAAATAAGCTTAACAAAATGAATACTTTTTTTAATTAGGGTGTGTTTGGTAAAAGTACCAGTGAGCAGTAGCAGTGACCTGTGAGCAGTGAGTTGTAAGCAGTAGCTACAGCTCACAACTCAACGCTCACAGCTTCTTAAAAAAGCATCGGAAAAATGAGCTTATCTAAAAAATAGCAAAGCTCATCACTTCTTTGTCAAACGAACAATAAAAATCAAAAAGCTCATTGGTCACCGCTCATCGTTCCAAAAAGCTTCAAAAAGCTCTGCGCCAAACATAGCCTAGTCAAATTATTTAAATATAGAGTAAATTACATGGTTCGTCCCCGTGGTTTGGGGTAAATCCATAATTGAGTCCCTATCTTTTTTTTGTTGCGTGATTGATCCCTATGTTGAAACTATTGCACACCGTTCGTCCTTATCACTAACTATCGTTATTTTCTCCGTTAGCACTCAGTCGTCAAGTGACACCGTTAGTCCATTAACCAAACGATCGTTTGCAACGTTAGTCCTTTACTCTAATGATCGTTTCTAATTAAATAAAAATTTGGTTTTCTTACGTAACTCGTCCGTTTTCTTACGTTTTTGTCCGTTTTTATACGTTTTCGTCCGTTTTTATACGTTTTCGCCCGTTTTGCTACGTTTTCATCCGTTTTTATACATTTTCGTCTGTTATCTTACATTTTTACAAGTTTTTGTCGGTTTTTAAACGTTTTCGGCTGTTTTTATACGTTTTCGTCCGTTTTAACATGTTTTCGTCTGTTTTCACACGTTTTCATCCGTTTTTCTTACATTTTCGTCTGTTTTATAAGTTTTTGCCTATTTTGGTACGTTTTCATACGCTTTCTTATGCTTTTGTCTGTTTTTATACGTTTTCGTCAGTTTTTACACGTTTTTGTCCGTTTTTATACATTCTCGCCCGTTTTGCACGTTTTCGCACGTTTTTATACGTTTTCATCTGTTTTATTACGTTTTTGTTCTTTTTATACGTTTTTGTTCATTTTAAAAACAGGCGAAAAATTATAAAAATGGACGAAAACGTATAAAAATAAACAAAACACGTATAAAAACGGAAGAAGACGTAACAAAACAGGCAAAAATCTATAAAAATGGACGAAAATGTATACAAACAGATGAAAACGTAATAAAAACGGATGAAAACGTATAAAACGAACAAAAACGTGTGAAAATGGACGAAAACGTGTCAAAATGGACAAAAACGTATAGAAACGGACAAAAACGAGTAAAACGGACGAAAATGTGTAAAAACAAACGAAAACTTGTAAAAACGATAGAAAACGGACGAAAACATATAAAAATAGATGAAAACGTAGCAAAACGGGCGAAAACGTATAAAAACGGATGAAAACGTATAAAACGTAACAAAACTGGCGAAAACGTATAAAAACGGATGAAAACGTGTAAAAACGGACAAAAATGTGTAAAAACGGATGAATATGTATAAAAACGGACGAAAACCTATAAAAACAGACGAAAACGTACCAAAACGGGTGAAAACGTATAAAAACAGATGAAAACGTGTGAATACGGACAAAAACGTGTAAAAGTAGACGAAAACGTGTAAAAACGGACGAAAACGTAGTAAAACGGGCGAAAACGTATAAAAATGGACGAAAAAGGACAAAAACGTAAGAAAACGGACGAGTTATGTAAGAAAACCAAATTTTTATTTAATTAGAAACGACTGTTAGTATAAAAGACTAACGTTGCAAATGATCGTTTGGTTAATGGACTAACGTTGCCACTTGACGACTGAGAGCTAACGGAGAAGATAACGACAATTAGCAATAAGGACGAACTATGTGCAATAGTTTCAACATAGGGACCTATCATGCAAAAAAAAAAAAGATAGAGACTTAATTAAGAATTTACCCAAACAACATAGACGAACCATGTAATTTACTCTTAAATATACTTTAAAATATCATGAATGAATATACAAAAAATTAGAATATATGTGAACTTCATTTGATGTTTTTTTGTGTCATGTTATAATAATAAGTTGCAACTTATAACTAACTCGCCAAACACATTTGTGAAAATAAAAGCTACAACTTACCGCTTATAATATACACTCTAGTTTTTAACTAGTTTTTGAACACACCTTTAATGTTGTTTGAAATTGTATTTCAAAAGATATTTTGGCTATTTGTTTGTGAAATTAGCATTTGATAAACCTACTGGAAAAATAACCATCGTCATTTTTGTAAAGACAGAATCAATTTTGAAGAATTACATTAGTGTTACATTCAGATAATCGTTTGGGAAAACACAATCCTAAACACCCATTTGATAACATTTTTCTAACAAAGACTATAAGCTCAATAGTTCATCAACAAAAACATGCAAGCATATACTAGTGCATCACGAAAAACATGTAAGTACGTGCTATCGTATATTGAACTTAGAACCACTTTGGATGGATACAAGTATACAACAACACCCTCGTATTAATAACTTATAGCATGGTGCTCTAGCAAAACACTAACAAAAGATAAATTATGACGATTTTTTAACGATAGACAACAATTTTTTATTGATGGTTATAATGGTTGCGGTGTTACAAAGAGCAAGTGTGGTGGTTCCATCCGATCCTACCTTTGAACATCATCGCACCATAACACGATCACCCCACGAGTGCCATGAAATTTATATTAAAGTTAACCATTGTTTGAACCACGAGTAATCATTTACCACCGCCTCATATTAATCAACGAACCCTTAGAAGTGTCATAATATTTAAGATAGGTGTGTTTAATGAGTATTTTAACACTTAAAAAGGCTTTTGATTGATAAGAAAAAAATTGCAACTCAAACATGAAACTCAAGAAGTTAGACATAACTAAAACTCATCAAAAAAGTTGTGTTCCCTCTACTCAAAGATACTTGTTTCAAAATCCATAGCATCACTAAACGGGTAAACGGAGAAGTATTCCTACTCTAGTTACTCAAAAATTTTGAGTAAATTTTGGACTTGATGTACGCAGCTTAACCGGTATTCTCCTAACGAGATTTAACATGATCTCTTAATGTAACATCTCCAAGTGAAAAACATTACAAACCCAAAGGTCCATATCACCCAAAACACAACCAAAAGGAGAAAAGGGTAAAAACACAGCACGATGGGAGGAGGAAGCATCTCAAATGACATGATATATGGAGGACCACCCTTTTTATATATATTCCCACACCCACCCCTCTCTCTCACTTCTCATCATCATCATCATTTTCTTCATTCATTTTTATTTTTTATAAAAAAACAACAATGGCAGATCAACTCACCGATGATCAGATCTCTGAATTCAAAGAAGCTTTTAGCCTATTTGATAAAGATGGAGATGGTTAGTTTCTTCATATTTCTTATAAAAATCCCATTTTTTGTTTTATTTGTTATATGTAGTGATATTTTTAAATGAATGTGTTATTACCCATGTATTGATTTATTTGATTCTTTATGTTGTATTTTGTTATGTTATGTTGTTAGATCTGGTTTATTTGGTTGTTTGACTTTTTTTTTTGTAACATTTTTTTGTGTATATGTGATGTGGGTCTAATTATAGATCAATTTTGGATCTGTTTTTTTATTTATTATGTTGTGTTATATAGGAGAATGTTTTCTATGTATGTTTTTATGTCAGATCTGTTTGGGGAATTAAGGATAGATGAAATAGATCATTATATATAAATAGTAATAGATGTTTTGGATGACAACCCATTTGTGTAATTTGTTATTTTTGTGCAAGTTTTACTAGTATTGTTACAAGGTGTCATACATTGGTATTTGATTAGAATTATTAGTCAGTTGTAAGTCGTTAGTTAATAACATGTATGTTTGGGCTAATAATAGCTTTTTGGTGTTTTGGGACCGGGACGTTAGGAATGGAATAAAAACAGTGGCGCCTCAAGGTGTTATGAGTTGGTCGAATATGTTATAAAGGGTGTTTGGGATTGCTTATTAAAACTGCTTATCAGTTTTTTTTGTGTTTTAATATTGCAATTAAGTTTTTTTTGTGTTTTAATATTGCAATTAAGTTTTTTTTTGGGTGTTTGGGATTGCTTATCCATACTCCTTATCTAGTTATTCCTAAACTATTAACCAGTTTTAATAAGCAATCCCAAACATCACTAATGACTTATCTCACACTCTTAGCATAAAGCAAAAGTATTGTTGTGTTTGTCTGCCACATTTGAATCGGTATGTTATAAGGTTCATCATTCATGGTTTTCTATAAGGAGTGTGAAAATCACTTCTAGTAATTCGGCAAACTAAGCTATAATATGCATTTTTAAATGTGCTTGTTTCCATATGTTGTGATAATGTGATTAATTATGCATATACCAGGTTGTATCACAACCAAGGAACTTGGAACAGTTATGAGGTCTCTAGGACAAAACCCAACCGAGGCTGAACTTCAAGATATGATCAACGAAGTCGATGCTGATGGCAACGGTACTATTGATTTTCCTGAGTTTCTCAACTTGATGGCCCGCAAGATGAAAGACACCGATTCTGAGGAAGAGCTCAAGGAGGCTTTCCGGGTTTTCGACAAAGACCAAAACGGTTTTATCTCTGCAGCTGAGCTTCGTCACGTCATGACCAATCTTGGTGAGAAGCTCACAGACGAGGAAGTTGATGAGATGATCCGTGAAGCTGATGTGGATGGTGATGGCCAGATCAACTATGAGGAATTCGTCAAGGTCATGATGGCTAAGTGAGGATCTTTGATATGGTAATTGAATTTAAAAAAGAGTATGCAAAAAAAAAAAAGATAAAGAACGTTAAAGAAGTTTAACGAGGGCTGGTGAGTTCAACGTTGTCTCTATTTGTGGTTATGATTCATTTCCGAGCTTTAGTGTTTTGTTGGGTGTTTTTGGTTTTTCTTGTTTGAATTTATTTGTAGTGCCGAAATATTAACTACTTGTTTTATCTGTATTTTGTTTAGTAGCTTGAGTTAGCTTCTTTTTATTGGTTATAAACCTAGAACAATTTGGAGTCTTTTGTTTCTCCTTTCTATCGATTGAGTGGTTCCCCATTATGCTGTTATATCATGGTCTTCAAGGTACGCATGTCACTATATCAGTGTATTTATGTACGTCATTGCTATATTACTCATGTTCATATTGAAGTTAGATGTGGCTAATCCAAAAAAATTTCCCACGCTTTGAAACATTCTTGTTTGTTGAACAACCAAATGATACCTTGTAGCTTGTAACTTTGTAAGACATTTCAAACATCAAAGGTTGCATTATGTGTATGCTCGGCTCAAGCAGTAACCAATATACACACGGCACACAACAAACAGTTAATACACACGCGACATATATACATACTTAACAATACAGATACAAGGCTGTGTAATCATTAGTTTGAGCTTCAATAGCAAAGTTTAAAGGACCTGTTTGTAATGCTTGCAAATATTTGGTTCTAGTTATATATTCCGTCCCTCATTGTTGGTGTACGCTGATGATTTTGTCTTCTTTATGTTAGCAATCATGCATAAACTTGGATTGACAGTTTGTTGGTTCAATGATCAGCTCGACAACAACTTACAACTGTACTATTCCATTATTGACTACTCCCTCCGTCCCACTATAAGTGTCCACAATGGTATCTTTGCTTGTCCCATATTAAGTGTCCAGGGAATATTTTCAACCAATGAGAAGAGACTTTAGTGGGTAATAGTGATATTTGATTGGTGGAGAGTGTTGTTGGCCCCACTTTCCTAAAACTTTGTGCAAATGAAAAGTGGACACTTACAACTGTACGGTACTATTCCATTAGTGACTATAAAATAACCTTTAACTATAGTACTTGTATATCAGATATGTTTAGATAGTGCTACTGCTGATATATGTTTGTTTTGTATAGATAAGTTTAGATAGTTGTATCAAAGGTATGGGAATGTCCATACCTTTTTCTCTCTTTATTGATGTAATAAGTTTCATGATATTAATATATGTTGTGGTCTTAGAGTAAAAGGTGTAGTGACGAGACCAAGCTCGCCACTCCTACGTGTACATCAAACAGCCCTCTTCGTTTGCTCTTCACCACACTAGCCCCCTCTTCATTTGGTGCTCGTCGTTCAAAAGAAGCACAAAATAAATAAAATTGGGGTGGGTGTGACCCAAATAAAGAGTTTGTTTTGTGTGATGAGTGAGAGAGTATTTTGAAGTGGTAGTGTTGAAATGATGTGGCATCCGGTGGGACCCAAATGATGAGGTATGAAGCTTCACCATACCTTTTGCTCTTATAGCCAACTAGCCAAGATGTTCGTAAAAAAAATAATAAAAAATGATCTAGCTGACTAGGTCGGAAATTTAGTTCAATTTAGGGTTTCAAATCACACCTGGTAATGGGTCTGAAGGTACGGAGTGTACATCCATCAGGTCACTGAACCACCCTGACTCTGATAGTGGTAAAGTGTGATTCAAGTCGCTGATGAAGTTCAAGGAGTCTACTCTTCAGGTATTCATCAAGCTGCTTCATACTCTTTGAGTAGTAAGCTGAAAGATCTCTTCTAGGAGTAGTCTCTTTAGGGGATTCATCTCTTCAGCGAGTAAACTTCTCAGTGAGCCAACTCTGAAACTGAACTGCTCTTTTAGGGAGCATGTTCATCAGCGAGTTAACATGCTGGACTGAATCCTAACTAACTTGTAACGGCTTTGACATATTCAAAGGCAGTTATAACTGCAATTAATGACCACATTTAATTGGTCATGTAACCACTATTACAATTATGGAGGAATATTATGAGAAGATTAATGGGGCGATTAATTCTCATAATTTCAACCGACTTGAGTAATCATTCATATAAAATGAAATACACATCTGCGTGGAAAAAAATATGAGACAAAAACACTTGGACTCGAAAAGGTTCATGCATTGTGCCTAAAACAAAAACAAAAACAAACACTTGATCTTATCCTAAGAAGATATTCATGCAACCTAGGCATATGATCGAATAGTTTTATTTGAAAAGTGATTACTCGATTGTAAGTAATATCATTATGTCTAAATCTTCATATGCTATTAGGGTGGAGGGAGTGGGAGTCGGTTAGGACTCGGCAAAAATCGGCACCGATCGGTAACACCGCCGCAACCTATCGGCAAACTTCGGCAAAGTTGAAATTCGGTGAGTTTTGCCGAGTTAGAAAGATGAGAGTTGGCCCACCAAACTCGAGTAAGAACACGTCCAAGGATCACCTCAAGCTAGAATAACTTTGTACTCTTGTGAACGGCTTCGAATGGCAGCAAATGATTCTTATTTCTTTCGAATGGAGTTGAGTAGGAGGGAATGCTCAGTAGATGAAATGGTGAGTGAATGTTTACGTGAGTGTGAGGGTGGAAGTATCAAGTTGATACGTTTTATAAGCATTTGCATGGGGACATTTCGAATAACCAGAGCAAGTTGAGGAAGCTTGATAAGGTGTCAGGGAGATATAGCAAGTTGAGGAAGATACAATGGATTTTAAATACATGCAAATTCTATACGTGTTCCTTTACTACGATGTGAATTATTATTAAACGTTTTTTATTGGTCCATAGAGCGGTGAGATGATATTAGTAAGAGATATAGATGAGTTTGTGTACAATAAGTGGGATTTAGGGTATGAGCTTGATCAAATGTTGTAAAAATGTTTTTAATTGTATATAGTTTTTGTGGGATTTTATGTATTAAAAAAAAAAAAATGATGTGGCAAATTGGTGAAACCGCCGCAACCAAATTGGTGAAAATTGGGGTGAATTGGTGAAGTGTGAGTTGGAAGGTTTTTATTGGGTATTGATAATGTGGAAATTTGACAAACTTTGGTGTTGGTAAAACCACTCCCTCCACCCTTAGGTTAATAACGAAAGTGGAATATTATCGCCTTACACCGACACACTGACGACACAAGAATAAAACATGTCATTAAAATACTGACGACTCACAACAAAACACCTATTACACCATACCAAACAACTTACTTTACTATCATTCCTCAAACCCTTACATAAACACACCAACCAAACATACACCCGTTACTTTCATTTTTATTTTTTCTTTTTCATTTTCAGAAATGAAACATGCTTTTAACATTTTATACCAAATCAAGAAACACAAGTGAAGTGAGTGTTTGGTTGAATAAGACGGCACATGTTTAGCGTCCAGTCGCTGCGGTGGAAGATGGCGACGAAGACTATTGTCACACTTTCTGCTCAGAAGATTTTCTTCAAATTCAGAGGTAATTTTACCAACAACTCTTTCTCTAAAACCCATTTTCCAAATTTTCACTCCAATTCTTCTTCGTCTTCAAATGTTGATCGTAATACTCAATGTATTTACCAAAAAGTTTCCAACTTGGATGATGCTTTGAACCTGTTCGATCAAATGTCACAAAGACGGCCTTTTCCTTCGATTATTAAGTTTAATCAGTTGTTGCATTCTCTTACCAAAATGAAGCATTTTTCTCATTCAATTGACATTTTCAAACAAATGTGCGCCCTTGGTGTTCCTGTTGATAAATTTACAATGAGTGTTGCAATCAAGTGTTGTTGTCAGTTGTATCGTACCAATGACGCTTTTGCAGTCCTAGGCTATTGTTTTAGGCGATCTATTGTACCAAATGACTTCATATTTAATGCACTCTTAGATGGACTTGTCCTAGAAGATAGGATTCTTGAGGCTGAGATTTTTTTCAAAAAATTGATTAAACAGAAACTTTGTGAACCTGATGTAGTCACATACTCCACAATGATTAAAGGGCTTTGTAAGATCGGAAATAACGTTATTGCCATTCAATTGCTTAGGCTAATGGTTGAAAGAGGTTGCAGACCTAATGTTGTGACATATAACACCATCATTGATAGTCTTTGCAAGGACAAAATGATTGATGATGCTTTCAAACTCTTTAAACAAATGGTTTTCCAAAAAGGCATCTCACCCGATGTCATCACTTACAGCTCTTTGATTGATGGCCTTTGTAACTTAGGTCGTTGGGATGAAGCCTCTAAGATGCTTCAAGAAATGTTAGATGTTGGGATCTCCCCGGATGTAAAAACCTTTAATATATTAGTTGATGCATTTTGTAAAGAAGGTAAAGTACACGAAGCAGAGGATGTCATTGACTTCATGATTGAAAAAGGTATTGTTCCAAACATAGTGACATATAGTACACTTATAGATGGTTACTGTTTGCGTGGTGAAATGAGCAAAGCAAAAACAATTTTTGATTCAATGGTGTTTAGAGGTCTTGTCCCTAATGTTGTTACATATAGCAGTTTGCTGAATGGGTATTGTAAGAGTTTGAAAATAGATGAGGCGATGGATCTCTTTACTGAAATAACCAGAAAAGGTTTGAAACACGATGTAGTCACTTACAATACCATGATACAAGGATTGTTCCAGGTTGGTCGATGTAGAGCTGCACGCCAACTTTTTGATGAGATGCATGCAAAAGGTCAAATGCCAAGCCAATTGACTTACGGAATTGTTTTGGAGGGTCTTTGCAATAACCATCAAATAGAAGAGGCACTCTCTTTGTTTCATTTAATGGGTGATAGCAAGCTAAATACAGATATTGTTGTGTACACTATCCTGATTGATGGTGCTAGCAAATGTGGGAAGTTTGATATTGCAAGGCTTCTTTTCCAGGATCTAACTGATAAAGGATTGCGTCCTAATGTTCGAACTTTTAGTGTGATGATTAGTGGGATGTGTAGAGAAGGTCTAGTGGGTGATGCAAAAGAATTGTTTCTTAAAATGGAAGAGAGTGGTTGCCCGCCAAATAGTGTCACTTATAATGTTCTTCTCCAAGGATATCTAAAGAACAATCACTATGATGATGTAGAGATGCTTTTACATGAAATGGATGAAAGATGTTACTCACTAGATGCTACGACTTTATCAATGTTATTAGATCAAATCGCAGCACGTTCGTTAGATAACACTTTACTTGAGTTGATTGGTAAGCTTGTGCCAAAAGAATTGATTGAGGGTCCTAATTTTTCACGTAAATAGCAAATCCTGCATTTTGATGGCGAAAGAGGAAATTGTTACCAAAATTTCATCTGGGAGTCATGTGGTTGGTATTTGTTGTAGTAAATGACCTATTGCTGAATTCATGGATACTAGCTGTTAACTTCTTCTTTAATTTTCTTTTTTGATTATTCAAACATGATTTTTCACTTTTTATCGCATTTATTTGCTTTTAAGAGGTGGATAATGTGGATGCTATACTTCAATCATATGTCTTATCCATGTATTCGACATTAAAATCAGACAATTCAAATATATCTGCTCACAGGATACCATATTTCTTCTGTTGTAACACCTAGCTGCAAAATGTGGTGCATAATAGTTTTGCAAGTGTTCTGCATAAACACAGGTCTTTTGTACAGGTAATCACATTAGTTCCCATTATTCATATGGAGCAACTGAATAAAGGGTAAATAATGTTCCTTAAATACTTAACTCAGATTCCAGCTTATGTATTGTATGTCTGAGATAACAAAACCATGAGAACTGATCCATAGTCATTCCAAGTGCTATTAGCACCTGCTAGTAGTACTTGTAATCCTTTAATGCTGAGATATCTCTTTACTAATGTGACTCTAAATCATCTTGTTACACTGCTTGCTGGTCTCATTGTTTCTGTGAAATCCAAAATGCTGGAATCTCTTATTTTGTAGACATGATATAAATCTACAACTATGTAATTGAGGAGCATTCTCATATAAATATGAGGTATCATTAAAATACAAGTCTTAAAATTGACATTTTTTTTTTTTTTTTTTTTGAAAAATACCCTCTAAAGGCTTATGTTTTGGCAAGTAGTGGTGGACCCTCAAGAATGATAGATTCATACCAAGGTCCTTTGGCACCCTTTGATGTATACCCAATATATGGATTTCACCATACCGATTACCATTAAACAAAACAACGTATATCATTCTCATACTCATTCCTTAATACCCATAGGTTCAAACCAAACGCACCCTTAATATCTTAGTTATCCGGTAATGTCAAAAGAATACAACTACTATTATAATTGAACTTTTACGTTAACAACATGAAGCTTTTTTTCTTTAAAAATAAAAATAATAAAAAAATAAAAAAATAAAAATAATAAAAAAATTACGACTAAAAAGTTCAAATGACAAATAGATTTAGCTTTCAAAGCTTTTTTACTTTTTTTATTAAAGTCAAACAAATATTAATACCATATCGATTTAAAAAGTCGCAACAACATGTAAACGTATAATGAAATCCATAAGGGTGATGGCAGTCGTGGGTTTGCCGCCAGCGGCTTGGGGGAGGCCGCCAAGCAAACACCGCCGCCAGCGGCGTGTGATTGGGAATCCTCCACAAGACGCTTCGGCATAGGAAGAAAAAAAATTTTTGGAACGTTGGGAAGAAATATAGCCATTTAGGGGTGTTTGAATTTTTTTTTTTTTTTTTTTAATCACTTTATACCTATATATATATTACACTCTATTTATTTACACACACAAATTCAATTTTCTCTCATTTTTTATAAAAAAACTCTAATCTTTCACTCATAATGGCACAAAAAAAACAACTTCCCGGATTTGTTCCTCCCCGTAAGAACACGAAAAAGGGTACGTCGCAAGGTTCGAGTCAAGCTTCGGGTTAACAAAACCAACCACAAAATCTTGATTTTCTCAACGATCCGAACATGTTGGCGTATGCTAATCTTTTGGCTTCCCGTATAGTCAACAACCAACAACTTTCCACTCAACAAACCGATCCGGAGCCGGTTGAAGTACAAGGTTCGTCAACCGAACAAGAAGTCGACAAAATGGAGGAAGATGATCCGAAGGGAAAAAGCAAGGTCGATTGGGATGAAGACGATGAAGTGCGATTGTGTCAAGCGTGGTGTTATCACACGGAGACTAATAAGGGGGTGGATTGTAAACGCGATAATTTTTGGAAGAAATGTTTGGAGCATTACATCGCAAACGGAGGCGACGCCACACGCACTTATCATAGTTTAAACTCAAAGTGGCGAAAGTTGATGGAACAAATGTCGATTTACAACGGTCTCTTTATCCAAGCGGTAAAATTTATTTTTTTATGTTATACTTTTTTACATTATATTTTTTTATAATTATTTTTAAAATTGTTGTTTATTATATATTTATTGTAGACGCGCTTGAAGAAAGTGGGCTCAACGATCACGATGTAGCTAAGCGGGCTAATGCCGATTATCAAAAACTCAAGAAGAAAAGTTTTCCTCACGCGAAGGCGTGGGAGGTGGTAAAAGATTATGATAAGTGGCAACAAGTTGCGCTACTTGGCGAGACTACGTCAAAGAGGAAGAACACCGACCCGCCCGCGTACCAAACGGGGAGCAATGAAGAGGGGATAAACTTGAACGACGGGGACGAGTCGTTCGATATACCAAACTTGAACGAAGATAATACCCCAACCCATTCGCGCCAAAGCAAGAAAAGTCGCACAGAATCGGGAAGTGTCGGGGATCTTGAGAAGACATTCGCCGAATACACTATTTCGAAGAAGGCGTTGATTGAAAAAAAAAAGGAACAAGCCGAACGAAAGAAGGAAAAAGACGAGCTTCAAATGAACGATTTAAGGAAGAAAACCAAGGCGCGCGACTAGAAGATTTACGCCAAACCACACGACCATATCACAAACCCTTGGTTGTTGAAGGTGTTGATTGAACAAAAATCCGAAATCGCGGACACGTACGGGTGGGACAAATATTGGGAGGAGGAGTAGTAGGTTTATCGTTTTTTTTTAATGAAATAAATTGTATGTTTTTATCTTTTAATGAAATAAATTGTATGTTTTTATCTTTTATTAGTTTAACTTATATAAAATTATATATAAATAATAAATTGTTTAAATATAATTTTTATTATTTATAACATTATATATAAATAGTAAATAAATAAAATGAGCCATGATTCCGAATCCTCCAAAATCCTCCAAAATCCTCTCACTGCCAACACTTTTAGCTTCAGAATCCTCCTTTTTTTACCTGCCACATGGCAGTCTGTGATTGGTCGGTGGGAATCCTCCCATGATTCGGAGTCTAGGACTGCCATCACCCTAACAAAATACAATACAATTTTTACAACCATCTATAGCGTAGTGCGAGTTTATTACCCTCTTTAGAAACATTTGTCAGAGCCAACAATTATTATTATTATTATTATTATTATTATTATTATTATTATTATTATTATTATTATTATTATTATTACCACGAAAGAGTTGACTAAACTTGTCAAACGTCAAATTTATTAAAAATACCCCGATATTTCCATTTTCCCCAAAAAAATTATGTTGGTTGTATTAGTAACAGTTTTTAAGGCTATCAATTAAAGTTTATCATGCAAGGTAACATAGATAAAGTAAAAGCTTATTATTAAATGTACAAATAATTATGCATGAAGTGATACTTTATTGACAACCATTATTTTTCTTCTTAATAAATTGAGGTGTAAACTATGCTAAATTAAAATTCAAATGATAAACTTGTTCACAAAAATAAGTTTAGTTGATTTGATACCGAAGCTTGAAGAATAGTCGCAAATTTTTTTATGTATAGATCAAAGCTTAATCTTTTCATATAAACAAAACCTTAGACAGGGAAAAAAAATCATAAATTGTGTTTGTATGTATGAATGAAAATTGATTTGTACATATAAACTTTTACAGATACACATCAATTTATACATTAAACAATATATACATTATGTTTTGTTTGCTTGGACATGTGCGAATTATATAATATCAAGAGGCCTTTTATTATTAATTTCTGAATTGTGTTTTACAATGAAAGAGACAGCCATAATATATAGGGAATTACAATGATCTGAATTTGGAAAACTATAAATGGTTGTTGTCAACTTGGAGAAAAAGAAACCAGAGATTTGCAGTTCTAAATTAACGGGATATGATGCAATTGTCCACCAATCTAGCTGATCCCTTCAATCTTTTCTGTTTTAACACTCCCCTCAAGTTGAATAGCGGGATCTCCAAAATTCAACTTATCTAGACACTTGTGTAAAGCTCTTTCATTAACAGATTATGTTAAAATATCAGCAAGTTGGTCTTCTGATCGAACAAACGGCAGTGTGATGATTTCTGCTTCCAATTTTTCTTTGATGAAGTGTCGATCTACTTCTACATGTTTGGTTCGATCATGTTGCACTGGATTTTCTGAAATTTGAATGGCTGCTTTATTATCACTCATAATTTTGCTAGCTTCTTGTGGTGGATATCCTATCTCAGTTAGAAGTCTTCGTACCCATAGCACTTCAGTTAACCCCCTTGCAATCCCTTGGAATTCGGCTTCAGCACTTGAAAGGGAAACCACCTTTTGTTTCTTGCTTCTCCATGTAACCAGATTTTCACCAACTACGGTAAAGTAGCCTGATGTGGATCTTCGGTTGCCCTTTTCTCCTACCCAGTCGGCATCGGTGTACAATTGAGTTAATAAATGCCCATTTGGTTTGAACAAGACTCCATTCCCTGTTGTTCCCTTGAGATATCTTAAGATTCTCAAGACTGCTTTCAGATGGTTCTTCTGGGGTTGATGCATAAACTGACTCACTACTCCCACAACATATGCTATATCGGGTCGGGTGTGTGAAAGATATATCAGTTTTCTCACCATCCGTTGGTATCTTCCTTTGTCAGCTAGCTCTGCTTTTTCTTCCATATAAAGCTTCTGGTTTACAATCATAGGAATATCTGCTGGTTTGCAATCAATCATACCGGTTTATGCTAGTAAGTCGAGAATGTACCTTTTTTGGCACATGAAGATCCCTTGTTTTGATCTTAGAACTTCAATCCCAAGGAAATATTTGAGTCTCCCCAGGTCTTTCATTTCGAATTCCGTGAACAAGTACTTCTTCAGCTTGGTTATTTCTTCTTTTTCATCTTCGGTAACAATCATGTCATCAACATAGATTATTAGGCAGGTTATGAGGTTGCCTCTCTGTTTGAGAAACAATGTATGATCTGAGTTACTTTGTTTAAACCCATGGTTTTTCATGGATAAGGTAAACCTGCCAAACCATGCTCTAGGGGACTGTTTCAATCCATAAAGGGATTTTTTTAAGAAGACATACTTCCCTTTCTCCAAACTTGTTTGTGAATCCATGTGGAGCTTCCATATAGACTTCCTCTTTTAGCTCACCATGTAACTGGAGAAAAAGTTTCAGAGTAATCGATTTCGTATGTTTGTGTATAGCCTTTAGCTACCAATCTCGCTTTGTATCTCTCAATTGTACCATCGGGTTTGTATTTAATTGTAAAAAACCCACCGACACCCGACAGTTTTCTTTCTAGGTGGCAAGACACATTTTTCCCATGTGTTGTTTCTTGTGAGAGCTTCCATTTCTTCTTCCATTGCTTTTTTCCATTTTCTTGACTTTAAGGCTTGTTCTGTATTAGCAGGGATCTCATCAGAGTATATAGATGCAACAAAAGCCTTGGCTTCCTTCGATAGGTTTCCTTTAGCTATGTTAGCCATAGGATATCTGCTTCCTCTTGACACCTTTTCTGGGGAATATCTTTTCGGTGGGACTCCCTGATTTGCTCATGGTTGCAGTACACATCTCTCTGATGTTTCATCTTGTGTGGAGGAGTTCTCTTGCTCTTGTACATGTTCATTACGCTCTGATGGAGTATCTTATTGATTAAAAAACATCTCTTGTTCCTGTACATTTCGCCCTTGCCATGATGTGTTAGTTTCAATGGGATTTATAGGAGAATGATTACTTACCTCAGGTATCAGGTTGGGAGCAGTTTGGGTGACATTGACATGGTCTTCGGGTTGTGTGGAGAGATGAGACTCATCTGAGGTACTGTGGCTCCTCCTGTCTCCACATGCAACATATCTCAACCAATTCAGTGTGTCAAGACACTCACTCTCCCCCTGACTACTGTGTTGGGAGGCATAATAGTATTCGGTTTCAAGAAAATCACAGTTCATAGTTGTAAACATGTGACGGGTTTTTGGGTTATAACATTGGTATCCTTTTTTAGTTATTCCATATCCAACGAAGACACATTTTTAGCACAAAGGATTCATTTTAGTTCTGTGTGACTTTGGTATGTGAACAAAAACGGTGCACCCAAAAATTCGTGGTTCAAGAGTAAGAATATACGGAGGGTTGGTATATTCTGTAAGGACTTGTAATGGGGTTTTGATTTCAGAATTTGAGTGGGGAGTCGGTTAATGAGATACGTAGCTGTAACGAGAGCTTTTGGCCAAAAAACCTTTGGAACTCGTGATTATATTAGAAGGGCTCGAGTTATTTCTAATAGGATATGATTTTTTCGTTCTGCGACACCATTTTGTTCTGGAGTGTGAGGAGAAGTGGATTGATGGATTATCCCTTTGTTTTGGAAAAAATATTTCATCTCGGAGTTAACAAATTCTCCTTCATTATCGGATCTAAAAGCCTGAATGTTTTTTTGAAATTGGGTTTGGACCATGGTGTAGAACATGATAAACTTATCAAGAACTTAAGATTTACTTTTTAATAAGTACACCCGGGTCATTCGTGTGCAATCATCCACGAATAGAACGAAAAAAAACGAAAGTTTTATCCCCCAATATTTGGAGCAAGACCCCACACATCTGATTGAATTAATGAGAAAAGTGAATCAACCCTTTTATTATTAGGTTTGAATGTCTTACGATGACTTTTGGCTAACACACAAGTTTCGCAATGTGTCTTACAATTGGAAGGAAATAACTTAGGAAATAAAACATGCAAATAACCAATGGATGGATGTCCTAATCTTCTATGCCATTGCCTTGCTTCTCATTCTGACGTCCCATGAGAAAGCATTACAACACCATTTTGAGTCACCTCATCCATATAATACAACCCTTTTATTTCAGTGCCATGCCTAACGATCGCTCCCGTCCTGATATCCTGTAAGATACAAAAAGTGGGTTGCATAAGAACTGAACAATTTAACTCCTTTGTTACATGGCTTATTGACAGGAGTTTGTGTGATAAGGCAGGAACATAGAGACAATTTGAAAGTTTAAGTGTCGGTGAAATTTCAATAGTTCCTCCATTTTTTACAATCATCTTCTCTCCATTCGCCGTGTCTATTTATGACTTTGTTGGCTTAGTTGATGTGGCAAAATCTGATAAATCATAAGTCATGGTATCCGTTGCTCCACAATCAAATATCCATGACAATTCCCGTTTCATACTAGGATTTTGAGCTATATTTGCCACACCACCAATAATGGACCCCCTTTTTTCAATTTTTGAAACTTTCTTTTATAAAATAAATGAAAGATGTGTTTTTTAACATTTCAGAATCTTCAGGCGTCCTTTTTGAAACATTGAGAAAATATCTATGTGATATATAAGGAAGATAAGATGGGGGTTTTAAGACATAAGGTCTCTCACCCCCTATACCTGTGTTCATAGAAAAGGGACCATCATCTTCTTCACTGTAAACTGACGCCGTTTCCATCCCCCCAAACCCGGTGTGATTTTTCTGGTCAGTAGTGTCGGCATTCTCCTTGGTGCTCACGGCAATAGAGGCTTTGCCTTTTTCTGGTCCAGAGTTCTTGGTGCCCTTCTTGTGGCCATTGGTCCACCAGTGGGGGTAGCCGACGAGTCTAAAGCATTGTTCTTTGGTATGTCCAGTCATCCCACATTCTTCACATTTAAATTTGGATTTATCCACCCGGGATGATGACCCAACTTGGATGCGGTCAGACCGGCGATTAACTTTTGAAACAAGCCCTAATCCTTCTGTTTCGGTGGCTATTAAGCCAGCTGCTATGCCCTGTGTTTCATTGATAGTTGCTCCTAGAATGTTTTGGTGAGCGGCTTCTTTACGAACGGTGGCGTATGCCGCCTTCGCAGAGGGAAGAGGTTCCAACCGAAGTATTTTCCGTTTAATGGGTTCATATCGCCGGTCAAGGGCATTTAGAAACTGAAAGAGTTTTTGTTCTGACCTCATTTTGGAGTATGTCTTGATATCTTCTGGACACTTCATGGGATTTGGGTCAATTCTATCAATCTCTCCCCATACCCCCTGTAATGAGATCTTGAAATATTCAAGAGAGCTGTTGTTTTGTTTGATATCGTTAGCCTTAACATGAAGGTTAAAGGTTGGTAGTTTGTCTCTTCCGCTGCTGTAAGTAACCACTAGGGCGTCCTACAACATTTTTGCGGTGGGATACTCGGTTAGGTTGCCTGCGAGTATGTGTTCAATATTTTGAATGAGCCATGAAAAAACAATCAAATCTTCTTGCTCCCATTGCTCATAATTGTAACACCCCAATTTCGTGATACGAAGCAAAATTCAAACTGGGTGTTACCTCATGGCACAACAGTTACAATAATAGAAAACGATCTCTAATTGAGTCATTTTAAAAGGTTTATCATTCGAATTTTATAAATATCAGAGTTTACAAAATGAGGTCCCAGTGGTTTCAAGGTTTACAAAATAAGTTTTCGAATGATAATAAAATTTATAGCCTTCTTGATGTATCCGTGCTCCTCCATGCCATCTTCGTTCATTATTGACCTAAGATAAACATGCTAAAAGTGTCAACACAAAGGTTGGTGAGTTCATAGAGTTTAAAAGTAAAATAGTTAATTCCAATAGTTTCAAGTTTGGGTAATAATAAAATAAATAGTGGGTAACGTTGTTATACACCCGTAGTTCGTTTGTTTGCCCTAACCGGGTCAACACAAATGTAGTTCGTTTGTTTGCCCTAATTGGGTCAATCACGAAGGATAGTTTGTTTGTTTACCCTAACCGGGTCAAAGGTTGAGTGAATCCATAGGGTTTGTATGAAATTCAGTTGAACACAAGGTTCAAGTTTAATAGACAGTGGGCCCCGTTTTTGCACCCATAAATTGAGTGGTGACAGTACCGTATCATGACTACGGTATCGTATTATTGCGCTAAGTCTCATGAACTCAACCATTAACATGTGTGAAATCATAAAAATGATGTAAGTAACAATGCCCTCGTGTAGGAGTTTCCCAACTTCCTATTGTTTTTCAAATAAAGTGCATTTGGTTACCATTCCGGCTAACACAAATGGGGCGTCAACTGCCAATAGATCTATCCATGATATTCACGTTCACTCGAAAGTGACTAAGGCTCATGATATGAGGGACTTTTAGTGGCAAAAGTGTGTCTTAGACAATAATGATTAGGATAACATACAGAAAAATACTTGTGTTCATGTTTGTAGCATGTATCTCCCTATGAGATAGAAAAATGTGTAAAAGTGGGTATATGAACTCACGGTAATTCGTAAAAGTTTAGAGTACTTGTGAAAGTAAAAGCAAGTAGTTGAGCATGTATCTCCCCCAAAGAGTTTATAAAGTTATTAAACGAGTAAAAGTGGGGCTATGACTCACCTTGGTATGTAGTGAAGTAAGTATCTCAGCGGTGCCAGGGAGTATGGCGGAATAGTATAAAGAAGTATAGCTCAATGATACAGAATCAACATAACCTAATGAATATAAGCTTGTCTCAAAATATGTCACGCGGAAAGTAATCGATGCGCATGAGTTTCAAAAGACAAAGCGTTTTAGTTTTCGTGGAATATTTGTATCAATGTTTGTAAAAAGTTTAGTATCTCATTCGTGTGGTGGTATGAATTCATAGACTCAGACAAAACGCACGCCAAAGTATAAAACATATAGCACAAGTATAAAAAGTAATAAGCACGTAAGGATCAAATATCAATTAAGCGAGAGATAAGTAGATTAGTTAAGTTTAACTAATAATTAGTCTTAGAAGTTTCAACTTATATTTATTGGTTATTGGGCTTAATAGCCCAATAATAATCCAATGGGCGATCGCCCGATGTCTTAATTCCATCATGAGTCTAATAATCCCAATCACAGTCCGTATAATAAAGTCCGTCAAGTATATAAATTCTCAATATATATATATATATATATATATATATATATAAAATCCGTTTTGAGTCCGATAGTCAATCAAGTGTCCATTATGTCTAACTTATATCTAATACAAGTCCAATAAGTAGCCCAATAATGTTCAATTCAACAGTATTAGTCTGATATCAGTTAGTCCATTACGATATATAAATGATTAGTCCATTAACAAGTTTTAAGCCCGATATAGTTTACAGCACTTAAGCCCAATAATAGTATACCATTCGGCTCATTAACAATAACCAAGCTCGGCCCATTTTAAAACCAAATGACCCTTAACGTTGATATGGTGGGCTTCGGCCCAATCCATTTTTTATGACAGAATCCGCAATAAGTCAAATATGAATTTCAACACTTTTACCAATAGCAGTTTCAATAGCAGTTATAGAAATTATAAGCCATCAAGGAAAAAGCAGTTTAAGAAGCAATTTAGGATAGGCAATAAGTTGTTCATAATAAGCAGTCAAGTCGACACTACAATAAGCCACCAAAAGTAGGCTTAACTGAAACACAACCAATCATCCTCTTATTAGTTTTATTCACCGAGACCCAGATTGAACCCACTAAGCATTTATAAGAGTCTAACAAGCACATCAACAAGCTGTGACTAATCAACATAAACTAAAACCAAACCCCATGGGTTTTGAACTCGAGACCCATTTGGGTTCACTCCTCTTTGTCGTGACCAACAAACAAACACCCTTTGGGTGTCCTGCGTTAGCCGAGAGCAACAAACACCCCTCATGGGTTGTTGTTGTGATCCAAGTTCCAAGACAAACACACGCACCCTTGTGGGCATCTTGCTTGAACCGAAACCAACAAACCAAGCGCACCCTTTGGGGTGGCTGTGTCACATACCCAAACAAAACAAACACACTCATGGTGGTGTGATTTTAAGCCGAACCTAATCACAAAACCACACAAGCCATAAGCCACGAAAATAAGCTAATAAAAATAAGCCAAAACAAATCCCCCTTCGGGTTTATCTACTGACCCGAGTGTAGAGACAACAACCATCACAAAGACAACCCATTCTTGGGACTCTCGTGGCTCAGACCAAACCAAACCCACACCCTCTTGGGGGTAGGCTGTTAGCAGCCGAGAAACAAACCAAGACACACCTCTCTTGGGTTGTTGTTTTTAGCCGAATCACATAACAATATAAAATAGGTCATAAATCAAATAAGCTTAGCTAAACTAAACCGAGACCGAATCGGGTTTTATACCCAACCCGAGTCAAAACTACTCAATCAAACACCACTTTAATGATTAACACCACACGAATCTGATTATTAAACATCTTTATTATAGTTTTAATTCCACGAAAACTTTGATAACGATTTGATAATCGGTTTTGAAATAAAAAGAGAATGACGAGATGGATTGTGTGATGACTTACAACTTATCGAAAAGAATAAGTGGGATGAGGTGGTGGAGATGGCGGCACACGATTCCAACAAACCCTAGTCACAACCTAACGTGACCCTTATCAAAACCATAGCACCCTCTTGTCTTGGTGATGAGGGTGGCGGCTGTGCTCGATGGTGATGGTGGTGTCGTATGCTAGAGAGAGAGGGGAGAGATGGAGATGGTTATTAGAGTGTGAGAAAGATAAGATATGAAATCTGATCTATCTACAAGAAGATAAGAAGATAAAAAGTAGAGGGGCGGTGGTGGTGTTAAATGAATATATAATTTTTATTTATTTTATGCCCTGTGTACTTCGTGTCCCGTTGAGTTAGAATGTAAACTCGATACCTCGAATTGGTAATTGTGAGAAATATATTTCTGTGAGTGTGTTTATAAAAATAATATAAAAACAAAGTTATTGACTTCGAAAAATAATTATCGAATTTAAACTATTAATAATGCGGTGTCGGTACGCAGGAAACGCAATATACCCTCTTGTTAAATAGACATAGGTGAACGTAAACATTCAGAGAGTAATAATTCGAATCAGAGCGAATTATTTAACTTGGGAAGTTACCGGTTAACTACTGATTACAGTATTTGCTTTTACGTTATGGTAAAAGTCAAATAGTCAAAAAAAGTCAAGGTCAAAGGGTAAAATAGTCATTTTTCCGTGTGAAGATTTACGGGTTATTACAGTATCCACCCCTCAAGTGGAACATCATCCCAAAGTTCAGTGGGTGTTATATACTGACAGTGTGTTCACAGTGTGTTCGAGAGAAGATGGAAGTACTTGCGACGCATCTGGTCTTCAAGCTCCCACGTGAATTCAAGTTCTTACTAAAAGTTCTAACGAATTTTGGACAATAGGAATGCGACTTTACTTAAGTCGTTTGACCTTATGGTCTATGATCTTGATAGGTTCTTTGATAAAGTTCGGACATTTGTCAATCTGGATCTCTTCCAGAGGGATAGTGAGTGTCCAATCAGAAAGACACTTTTTCATATTGCACACATGAAAGATGTAGTGTACACCACTAAATTCTGGTAGTAGCTCAAGTCTGTAAGCTACCAGACCATTCCTAGTCAGGATCTTGTATCGTCTGCTGTTAAGGTGTCTGGGAAAAGGTGTGGGTATTTGTGGTGAATTCTAATCTCACGTTCCCAAGTGAAATCAGGACTTTTTTTTTAAAGTTTTGATGGGTGAACAAGAATGCTCTGATTAATATTAGGACTCAACTGAAGGGCCTAATATTGCAGGGCCAATTGGAGGACCACATATTGCAAGGCCAGCTGAAAACGCTGAAGAACCAAATGTTGTGGCGCCTCCTCGAGTGATTGTTGTGCCAGGAGTTAGAGGTTGTTCTCACAAGGATTTCATGAGTTGCAAATTCGGCAATTTCAAAAGCATAGAGAGAGAGTGGTTGGTTTGACTCGTTGGTTTGAGATAATAGATTTATTATTTCCAATCATCAGATGTGCTGAAGATTGCAAGGTCAAAGATGCCACAAGCACATTTCTGGACGATACTTTATCATGGTGGAATGTTGTTGCACTATCTATTGGTATTGAGAATGCTTACAAGATTGCTTGGACTAAGTTGAAGAAGTTATAAATCAAGAAGTATTGCCCTCGGAATAAGGTTTAAGAAATGGAGATGAAGTTTTGGAACCTTGCTGTCAGAGGTGTTGATATCATAACTTATATTCTTTGCTTTAAGAGTTCGCAGTAGTGTGCCCAATAATGGTTTCAACCAATGAGAAGTTATGCGAAAAGTTTATCTGAGAAATTCCACTCAGTATTCAAGAGAAAGTAACTTCGTTTGATCACTCACACTGGATGAAACCAGTCAGATATCTCGTAACCTAGTGGATCATGTTGTACGAGCTCGGTCTGCTCAAGAATTCAATAATGGCAAAAATAACAACAGTAACAACAATAATAAACGGTGTGGTGATGTGGAGAGTGAGGAAGTTTCGAGAAGCAATGTCTCTAAAATAAAGGTCAACAAATGGAAGGAACTCATGGGAGAGCTTATGTGTAGGTGTCCATGCACCTAAGTTAAGTAGGTATTTACGTATCTAAGCATAGTAGTTGGAATATCGAAATCAGTTTGTCAGTTCAAGATTGAACCAAATCCGTTAGTTCAAGAGTGTAACAAGTCTGTTAACTCAATAAATAGCTCATGATTGTAAGGATTTGTAACGGCAAAAGTGATAACTTAAGAATGAACTAAGGTAGTTCAAATGAGGTCTTAAGATTTTTGCTGGGTGGTAAAATATCGGTGATTCTCAAGTTCGAGTTCATACTCATGTCATATCGGTTACAAATAAGCCCACTTATTTATAATTCATTATTTACATAGAGAGGCGTCCCAAACAATGTAAATAAAGAAATATAAACTTATGGTTCGACGATTCACAATGTCTTTATTTAAATGTAAAGGCGTCCCAATCTATTCAAATTAATACATTGTAAATCATCATACTTAAGAATTTCTGACTCAACACTCATACTTAATCGACAAGGTAATTTAGTATGTAGGTGTTCCGAGAGTACGGAAGGAGTATTTACACTCATCTTTAGAGATGGGAGTAAGATGATCAAGGAAAGTTGACATAGTACTCAAAATAGCTGGTGAGTATATATTTAAAACAGATAAGGTAAGAATTGTGCAACCCACAATGTCTTGGAAAATAAACGAGAAATACCCATTGTATCATCACAATGTTTGAGAAGTAAATTAAACCATTGCGTAAATTACAATGTCTGAGAAATAAAGGAGATCATTGCATAATCCCAATGTCTAATAAGTAGGAGAGACCATTGTAATTAGTTACAATGACTTGAGCAGGTTTCGTAATTCACAAAATGTAGGAGTAGGTACATGATCGGGGTAATGTGATTGAGTCGTAATGGCTTAGAATAGGCATACACAAGTATGTTTATTCCGTTGTTTGTATAAAGTGATCGAAAGTATGTCGAGTGTGTATATATGAATATACTAATATGTTTGTATAGCATAGATTACCTAGAAGTCACATAATCGTCTGGAGGATGGAAGGCACGGAGAGCGAAAGGCTATAAAAAGTTTTGTTTATAAAAGTGGTTATAGTTCATGTCTCAATTAGACCCGTTTCTCTATAACTATGGCTCTGATACCAATCTGTAACACCACCAATTTCGTGATACGCAGCGAAATTCAAACTGGGTGTTACCTCATGGCACAACAGTTATAATAATAGAAAACGATCTCTAATTGAGTCGTTTTAAAAGGTTTATAATTCGAATTTTATATATATCAGAGTTTACAAAATGAGGTCCCAGTGGTTTCAAGGTTTACAAAATAAGTTTTCGAATGATAATAAAATTTATAGCCTTCTTGATGTATTCGTGCTCCTCCGTGCCATCCTCGTTCATTATGGACCTGAGTTAAACATGCTAAAAGTGTCAACACAAAGGTTGGTGTGTTCATAGAGTTTAAAAGTAAAATAGTTGATTCCAATAGTTTCAAGTTTGGGTAATAATAAAATAAATAGTGGGTTACGTTCTTATACACCCATAGTTCGTTTGTTTGCCCTAACCGGGTCAATACAAAAGTAGTTCGTTTGTTTGCCCTAATTGGGTCAATCACAAAGGATAGTTTGTTTGTTTACCCTAACCAAGGTTGAGTGAATCCATATGGTTTGTATGCAAATCAGTTGAACACAAGTTTCAAGTTTAATAGACAGTGGGCCCCGTTGTTGCACCCATAAATTCAGTGGTGACAGTACCGTATCATGGCTACGGTACCGTATTATTGCTCTAAGTCTCATGAACTCAAACCTTAACATGTGTGACATCGTAAAAATGATGCAAGTAACAGTGCCCTCGTGTAGGAGTTTGCCAACTTCCTATTTTTCTTCAAGTAAAGTGCATTTGGTTACCATTCCGGCTAACACAAATGGGTTGTCAACTGCCAATAGATTTATCCATGATATTCGCGTTCACTCGTAAGTGACTAAGGCTCATGATTTGAGGGACTTTTAGTGGCAAAAGTGTGTCTTAGGCAATAATGATCAGGATAGCATACAGAAAAATACTTGTGTTCATGGTTGTAGCATGTATCTCCCTATGAGATATAAAAATGTATAAAAGTGGGTACATGAACTCACGGTAATTCGTAAAAGTTTAGAGTACTTGTGAAAGTAAAAGAAAGTAGTTGAGCATGTATCTCCCCCAAAGAGTTTATAAAGTTATTAAACGAGTAAAAGTGGGGCTATGACTCACCATGGTATGTAGTGACGTAAGTATCGCAACGGTGCCAGGGAGTATGGCGGAATAGTATAACGAATTATAGCTCAATGATACTGAATCGGCATAACCTAATGAATATAAGCTTGTCTCAAAATATGTCACGTGGAAAGTAATTGATGCTTATGAGTTTCAAAAGACAGAGCGTTTTAGTTTTCGCGGAATATTTGTATCAATGTTTGTGAAAAGTTTAGTATCTCATTCGTGTGGTGGTATGAAGTCATAGATTGAGACAAAACAAACGCCAAAGCATAAAACAAATAGCACAAGTTTAAAAGGTAATAAACACGTAAGGATCAAATAGCAATTAAGCGAAAGATAAGTAGATTAGTTAAGTTTAACTAATAATTAGTCTTAGAAGTATCAACTTATATTCATTGGTTATTGGGCTTAATAGCCCAATAATAATCCAATGGGCAATCGCCTGATATCTTAATTTCGTCACGAGTCTAATAATCCAAATCACAGTCCGTATAATAAAGTCCGTCAAGTATATAAATTCCCAATATATATGATGAACTCAAATAAGTATATTTTATTACTATCATTTATCCTATTAATTTGACTTGTTTTATTATATTATGTATGAGAATTGATACTTAATCGTTTACTTTTGTAATTCTCAGGTAAAAACAAGCATTTGGTGAAACTTGGTGATTTTGGACTAATTATGGAGCAAAACAAGCAAGAAGTCAAGAGTCTACTGAAATGTACAAGATCAAGACTATTCTGCTCCAGATACACCGCATCTTTCTTATTACATGCGGCGCATCACTATCAAGATTTCACAAGATACGATCCAAGACAGCAAGGACATGCGCCGCATCCAAGAATGAAGATACGCCGTATCTTCTGGCGGTGTACGAATATTCTTGAATATATTAATCTTGGACCCCACGCGAAGTTAAGTCAATGCGCCGCATCTGCTTTCTAGATGCGCCGCATCTTACCCTCAGACAGAAACTATAAATACCCCAAGACCAGACGAATTTCAGAGGACATAATATATACGAGGTACGAAGACCACAGAAACCTAAGGCCGAATTCAGACGATTAGGCAGCACAAGACACACCCGAACGAAGATACAAGAGCTGTAAGAAGGTCCTGCATGTATTTAATTCATTAAGTAGTTTTGTTTTATTGCGTTAGTAAACTTTAATTCATCAGGATTGGTGGCTTGTGTAATGTGAGGAGAAAGATTGCACTCCCTTAAAACTGCTTTCCCATCAATTAAAGTTTATATGTTGATGTCTTTGGTTACTACTTATTAGTGCATTGATAACCTCTGTGTTTATTAGTGGCCTGCGCATTTGACTACGGAAGAGAATGTGGGTCCCACGGTTGTTACTAAATTGATCACTTAGGAATGACTTTTAGACATAAGTAATCATTAAGGGATTTCTCGCCGATAAGATTAGGACAAACGAGAAAGGGTTAATTACATACACTTCATATAAAACTATCAATAAAACAAGTGACAATCTACTTAATCATCAGGACAGGTCTTCTTATTGTCTCGAGTATTTATCTGTGTACGTGCGTGCCTATCGCTGATTCGTGCTCATTAGTTTATTTTATTATTTAATTGCAACCAAAACGTGCCAGTCTCTCAGGCTGAACCCCCTTGCGTTAGATTAGGTTGTATAGCTAACTTAGAATATTAAAATACTGATTGGAATAACTAGATAATACGTTCCACTCTTAGTGATCGACACTCTACTTACCATTATATTCATACTGACCGGGTACACTGCTCGTTAAGTGTGTGTGTTATTGATAAGTCGGCTAAATATAAATTTAAAACTTGAGTAGGCATTAATACTGCTAAACCGCAACGACACATCGCACGCATCAAGTTTTTGGCGCCGTTGCCGGGGAGTGAATTGTTATTATCTGTTAATTTGATTAGTATTTTAATTAGGTTTTTCTTTTTAATTTTTAATCTAACCGCTAACTTTGTTATATATTAGGTTAATTTGCATTCATTGTATTATTTTGCATATTTTCTGTTTTGTGCGTTATTTGTTTTATTTTTGTTTTCTTTTATTTGTGTTTATTTTGGTTTGTTTTTATTTGTTTTTATTTTTCGTATTTTCTGTATTCTGCTATCGTTGTACTGAGCTTATTCAAACGATACGGCGCATCTGATTTCTCAGATACGGCGTATTGCGTTTAATTTTTATAAAATACAACGCGTTTAATTAATTCGATACGACGCATCTTTTCCCCAAGATACGGCGTATCTGTTTTTGATAAAAATTTTTCAAAACGTTAACGCCATACGACGCATCTGCTTTAGCAGATACGGCGTATCTATTATTTTAATTAAAAACAGTTTTCGAATTATTAAACAGATACGACGCATCGATCCTTGTCGATACGGCGTATCTTCTGAATCAAAAATCTTATATTTTGAAACGTAACGAAAATACGGCGCATTAACTTTTGTTAATACGACGCATTTAATTTTAAATAAATATCGATTTTTGATTATTAAAACTGATACGGCGCATTCTAAATTTCTAAGCGGCGTATCTATTTTTTGAAAAAAAGTCTGATTAAATTTTAACGATTGTAAGATACGGCGTATCCAACTTTTTGGATACGGCGCATCAACAGCAGATATCAGAAGCTTTTATTTTACTTTGATTGTTTCACTCTTCTTTTGCGCGAGTAAGTTTTATTTCAGGAAGATGGACGATCCGGATATTACAATGGAAGAATACTTGTTACTGGAAATGGTTAAGTCAAAGAAGGAAAGAAATAGGTTGCCGTTTCAGCACACTTGGTGTATGTCAAATGATGATGAAGAGTCATACACCGTGAAACCAACTCCGGCAATTGTTCTTGATAGTACTTTTTCTCCGGAGATTGCACAAGATGATGTGTATACGGAACCTTACGTTGAAGAATATTCTGCAATCGTATTACCACCATTAGGCAATCCAACGGATGAAGATGAAAAGTATTCTAATTTTGATTTCGAACCATTTGACGCCATAGTTTATGATGACATACCTCAACCAGATTTTGACCCAACGAGGGATTTTGAAGAAATCTGGGATTACCTATTTAAAGATGAAATTCGGGACGATGCTGAAATTGCAAGACCACTAGTTGAAGATGGAGATTCACAAGATGAATTGGAGTCACTTACAACACAAAGTGGTACAAATTTATTTAATATTATTAATCCCGCTACTAATAATCTTGCTAGTTTTCCTAAACAGGTTGCAAAACAAAAAGATGATGAGGTGAAATTTATTACACTACCTATTGAAGCACCTGTGATCAACCCGTATTTGGTGGAGCTCGAAGAAGAGTTTGGTGATGAGCTCTTAAACATTGCTATGATTGATGAAGATGATGATTTAGACCCTATGAAGGTTGTTGAAGAACTCGAACTTTTACTTGCTAAAGACCCTTTCTCATCTTCTGCGGAAGTCAAGGGACGCCTTACTACCAAAGAGACTAACCAAGAAGAAAGGAGACTCATTTTTCCTCAACATACTACTCTTTCAGATAAAGTGGTCAAGTCATCCAATTTATCAACCAAACCAGGTAAGAATTGGGAAGATGTACATGTATTGCCAAGGTATGATCTTTATTTATTTCTTCCATCTTTAATAGCAAATTTACATTCTTTTCGTGTTTATTGCTATTATCACCCGCACTTGATTCCAAGTGGGGGGAACAACACCCTATTACACAGTAAATAAGGGTGGAGTCAGGCTCGTGACTCGAACAAAAACAAGCGCTTCGTGGGAGGCAACCCATGCTTATCTTTTATTTTACTATTCTGTTTTGTGTCGAGTCAGTCAGGCCCGCAGCAGATACGGCGCATCTCAATCCTGAGATGCGACGCATCTCCTGCACTGGTCATATCTTACTTAATTTTTCTGCATTTTTTATTTTCGACTTTAAAACTTTTTATCAGTTTATTTTAATGCGGCTTATCCCTGGTTAAGGATGCGACGCATTTTCTATTCTGATCCGTATTTATTCCAGGCTCGATACGGCGTATCTTCTTCTATAAGATACGGCGCATCGACTGACCTGATGATTTTCATTTTAATTTTTAAGTTTTATTTTTTTTTCTAACTACTAATATATTATGCAAGTTTGAACCCTTCTTAACTTAGGTGTGTTTAAAGTCTTGGTGGTATTATAGAATCCTGCATTTTCTGTGGATACATCGATTATGAAGCTTAAACGTTCTAATCCACAAGAAAGATGATTTTTGCTCTTATACAAATGGAGGATCATACCGAGCAAATCTCAGGGGAGTTTTTATGTTCTAATTCTTTTATTTTCCAATTTTTAACCTTTTATACAAACAACGAGGACGTTGTTTAACTTAAGTGGGGGGATTGGAGAATTAGAACACTTAACACTTACTTGTCCTAAATTTTTCAAAATATGTTTAAAATGTGCTTAATATATCAAAATTTAAAAAATTTTAGCATGTTTTTGTTTAAGATCTAAGTTGCATAGCTGCACACATAACGTTATTTTCGAAAATTGTGATTTTTTTCAAAATTCACAAATCTATGAGTGTGCCGGTGACTTGTAAACTTTAGAACTTGGCTTGTATACTATTCGAGACCACCATAATAAGTATTATTTATATAATTGGAATGACTTGTCTAAATTGGTAAATTTCTAGGATTACACCCAAATAGCCTTTATATGTTATGTGATATTAGCTAACTACACTGGTTAGTTAACCCCTGTATAAACCCTTTTGTTACTCTCACTTTTAGAGTAAGATACCCCTAGAAAAACACTCAGAGCCATTCCTTTCGTTTCTTACACCTTTGTTAAAATGTTTCGTTACACCCTTACACCTTAGCCTACCCTGTAGATTAAAATCCGTGGTTGGTTAATTGCTTTAGGCAAAGTGTGTTTCCTTACATTACCTGTGTTCGCGTGCGTAATTCATTATCTTTGGTTAGGTCGGGAAATTGCACAATGCAATTGGAGTGAAAGTAAATATTGTATATCTTTGAGTTTATTTTTCGTGTGTTTACTACTTTCACTATTACCGTTATTTCTGAAGTCATGAAAAGTATGGAAAAATTATCCATAATTATCATTATAGTGATGTGGTGAAATTTTACACATCTTTGTTTATGGTTAAAAAAAAAAAAAAAAAAAAAAAAAAAAAAAAAAAAAAAAAAAAAAATCAGAAAAAAAATAGAAAAAGAAAAAGAAAAAAAAAGAAGAGTTGGATGTTTGTTTTGACCAACTTATGTAAAGTTTTGTATTAAATGGTCGATATCACCACTAGTTGTTGTATAATTATATCTATGGATTGAATGGGAGTTGGCAGTTATGGGAACACCAACTAAGGTTTATTCTTTGATTGAGATCTTGTTGAGTATAATTCGTGTCTACCTAAAGCGTGTGTTTCAAGTGTTAAAGCGTGAGTTATTCTATGATATGAGTCTTATTCATGGGATGGTTGGGATAGTGATTAACCACACTTAGGATTTTAATTTATCTATTTTGTTTATTTTTCATTTTTACACCAATTTATATCCCAAATATTATCCATACCCTATATTATTCTTTATCCAAACCTTTGATTTATTGAGATTAGGGATTTGAGCAATCTTAAGTATCGTAGTCGTGGATTCGGCTATGTATTTATGATTTTGTCGCCCTTTTTGATATAATATTATTGGTGAAGATTACTTGATCCTATCTTTAGCCTATTCGAGTTAAGGATTTAAGCAATTGCAAGTATCGTGTTCGTGGATTCGATCATGTATTTGTGATTTTGTCGCCTTTTCTGGAATTTGAGATCGATAGAGATTAAGGAGAATGATTAACCCTTAAACCTCAAAACCCTTTTTACCGCTTTAGACTTGTTATTCCTTGGCTTTAGTGGGGGAGATGTGTATACTTGCCAAGCTTATGATAGAATATTCTTCACGACTGGACAGTTAAACGATTAGATTTGCTTTTATCAAATTATTTTATTTTACTTCTAATTCGTTAAGTGTTTGGTTGTGTGATTATGACAAAAATGAATACATGCTTAAATATAAAAATAAATCCTAATATCTTTTAGGATACATTTTCATAAGATTAATTCTAAGGTTTACTTGGGGACAAGTAAAGTTCAAGTGGGGGGATATTTGATGAACTCAAATAAGTACATTTTATTACTATCATTTATCCTATTAATTTGACTTGTTTTATTATATTATGTATGAGAATTGATACTTAATCGTTTACTTTTGTAATTCTCAGGTAAAAACAAGCATTTGGTGAAACTTGGCGATTTTGGACTAATTATGGAGCAAAACAAGCAAGAAGTCAAGAGTCTACTGAAATGTACAAGATCAAGACTATTCTGCTCCAGATACGCCGCATCTTTCTTATTACATGCGGCGCATCACTATCAAGATTTCACAAGATACGATCCAAGACAGCAAGGACATGCGCCGCATCCAAGAATGAAGATACGCCGCATCTTCTGGCGGTGTACGAATATTCCTGAATATATTAATCTTGGACCCCACGCGAAGTTAAGTCAATGCGCCGCATCTGCTTTCTAGATGCGCCGCATCTTACCCTTAGACAGAAACTATAAATACCCCAAGACCAGACGAATTTCAGAGGGCATAATATATACGAGGTACGAAGAACACAGAAACCTAAGGCCGAATTCAGACGATTAGGCAGCACAAGACACACCCGAACGAAGATACAAGAGCTGTAAGAAGGTCCTGCATGTATTTAATTCATTAAGTAGTTTTGTTTTATTGCGTTAGTAAACTTTAATTCATCAGGATTGGTGGCTTGTGTAATGTGAGGAGAAAGATTGCACTCCCTTAAAACTGCTTTCCCATCAATTAAATTTTATATGTTGATGTCTTTGGTTACTACTTATTAGTGCATTGATAACCTCTGTGTTTATTAGTGGCCTGCGCATTTGACTACGGAAGAGAATGTGGGTCCCACGGTTGTTACTAAATTGATCACTTAGGAATGACTTTTAGACATAAGTAATCATTAAGGGATTTCTCGCCGATAAGATTAGGACCAACGAGAAATGGTTAATTACATACACTTCATATAAAACTATCAATAAAACAAGTGACAATCTACTTAATCATCAGGACAGGTCTTCTTATTGTCTCGAGTATTTATCTGTGTACGTGCGTGCCTATCGCTGATTTGTGCTCATTAGTTTATTTTATTATTTAATTGCAACCAAAACGTGCCAGTCTCTCAGGCTGAACCCCCTTGCGTTAGATTAGGTTGTATAGCTAACTTAGAATATTAAAATACTGATTGGAATAACTAGATAATACGTTCCACTCTTAGTGATCGACACTCTACTTACCATTATATTCATACTGACCGGGTACACTGCTCGTTAAGTATGTGTGTTATTGATAAGTCGGCTAAATATAAATTTAAAACTTGAGTAGGCATTAATACTGCTAAACCGCAACGACACATCGCACGCATCAATATATATAAAAAATCCGTTTTGAGTCCGATAGTCCATCAAGTGTCCATTATGTCCAATTTATATCTAATACAAGTCCAATAAGTAGCCCAATAATGTTCAATCCAATAGTCTTAGTACGATATCAATTAGTCCATTACGATATATAAATGATTAGTCCATTAACAAGTTTTAAGCCCGATATAGTTTACAGCACTTAAGCCCAATAATAGTATACCATTCGGCCCATTAACAATAACCAAGCTCGGCCCATTTTAAAACCAAATGACCCTTAATGTTCATATGGTGGGCTTCGGCCCAATCCATTTTTTATGACAGAATCCACAATAAGTCAAATATGAATTTCAACACTTTTACCAATAGCAGTTTCAATAGCAGTCATAGAAATCATAAGCCATCAAGGAAAAAGCAGTTTAAGAAGCAATTTAGGATAGGCAATAAGTTGTTCATAATAACCAGTCAAGTCGACACTACAATAAGCCACCAAAAGTAGGCTTAACCGAAACACAACCAAACATCCTCATATTAGTTTTATTCACCGAGACCCAGATTGAACCCACTAAGCATTTATAAGAGTCTAACAAGCACATCAACAAGTTGTGACTAATCAACATAAACTAAAACCAAACCCAATGGGTTTTAAACTCGAGACCCATTTGGGTTCACTCCTCTTTGTCGTGACCAACAAACAAACCAACAAACAAATACCCCTTGGGTGTCCTGCTTTCCCCGAGAGCAACAAACACCCCTCATGGGTCGTTGTTGTGATCCAAGTTCCAAGACAAACACACGCACCCTTGTGGGCGTCTTGCTTGAACCGAAACCAACAAACCAAGCGCACCCTTTGGGGTGGCTGTGTCACGAACCGAAACAAAACAAACACACTCCTGGTGGTGTGATTTTAAGCCGAACCCAATCACAAAACCACACAAGCCATAAGCCACGAAAATAAGCTAATCAAAATAATCCAAAACAAATCCCCCTTCGGGTTTATCTACTGACCCGAGTGTAGAGACAACAACCATCACAACGACAACCCATTCTTGGGGATGTTGTGGCTCGGACCAAACCAAACCCACACCCTCTTGGGGGTGGGCTGTTAGCAGCCGAGAAACAAACCAAGACACACCTCTCTTGGGTTGTTTTTTCTAGCCGAATCACATAACAAAATAAAATAGGCCATAAATAAAATAAGCTTATCTAAACTAAACCGAGACCGAATCGGGTTTTATACCCAACCCGATTCAAAACTACTCAATCTAACACCACTTTAATGATTAACACCACACGAATCTGATTATTAAACATCTTTATTATAGTTTTAATTCGATGAAAACTTTGATAATGATTTGATAATCGGTTTTGAAATAAAAAGAGAATGACGAGATGGATTGTGTGATGACTTACAACTTATCGAAAAGAAGAAGTGGGATGAGGTGGTGGAGTTGGCGGCACATGATTCAAACAAACCCCAGTCACAACCTAACGCGACCCTTATCAAAACCATAGCACCCTCTTGTCTTGGTGATGAGGGTGGCGGCTGTGCTCGATGGTGATGGTGGTGCCGTATGCTAGAGAGAGAAGGGAGAGATGGAGATGATTATTAGAGAGTAAGAAAGATAAGATATGAAATCTGATCTATCTACAAGAAGATAAGAAGATAAAAAGTAGAGGGGCGGTGGTGGTGTTAAATGAATATATAATTTTTATTTATTTTATGCCCCGTGTACTTCGTGTCCCGTTGAGTTAGAATGTAAACTCGATACCTCAAATTTTTAATTGCGAGAAATGTATTTTTGTGAGTGTTTTTATAAAAATAATATAAAAACAAAGTTATTGACTTCGAAAAATAACTATCGAATTTAAACTATTACTAATGCGGTGTCGGTACGCAGGAAACGCAATATACCCTCTTCTTAAATAGACAAAGGTGAAAGTAAATATTCAGAGAGTAATTGAGAGGGATTCGACACACTATTGAGGATGTTATTCCTTTAAAACGAGTGTATAAGATACTTTGAGTTAATATGATTAAGTATGCGGAATCTATTTAATCACACTTAGAAGGTTATTTGTTGTACATGTATCCATCAATTCCTTAAGAGTTTATTTGCTGCCCTCATCACTTTCAGGTGTGTTAACTCCTGTGAGTGGTGAATCATGGGGCATTGACCCATAATCCATCATATGATGGTTTTTCTGAGCCCCTTTGAAAATCCTTTTTAAGAAACTTTGACTTAGCAGCATGAACTTGATTTTATATTGAAAAATCATACTGCTTTCAACCATTTTGAAGGGATTAAGTGTGATAATAGACACTTAATCAAGATTTCGGTTTAAAATAACCCCTGGTTGTGTGAGAACCAATGTTTTCAGTTATAAATAACTGCCTGTGTAAAGATAAACCCATTCAAAGGGCTTTCTTGACAGGGTTTCCATCTCATAGCAATTGTTACCTCTAACACAAGTGTTAGATTCACTTTTGCTAGCTGTTCTTTCTATCAGATGTCCTTAGACTTGCTCATTATACTAATTAAAGTATAAAATAATAGAAAGTGAGTTGTGTCAGTTACTATCTGACCAACTGAGCCATCAAGTCAATGTGAAATATCATAATCAGGTTTCAAGAAAGAAATTTTAAAGAATCAATTAACTTAGGTGTAAACTTTTGTTAATGAATTCCCAAACTATGTCCATCATGAACCTATTATGTCAGCAACTGGTATTATCATTCTACTGCTTCCATTTTACTTGAAACTTCCTTTGTGCTTAATGTTCATACCTGAAAATGTTAGTCCAAAACCAAGAAACAAAATGCAAAGCATATGTGTTATAGCAGTAGAAATATATGACTAACAGTATGAACTGAACAAACAAAAATTTGTACTAGCAGTACAAACTTTTCAATAACAGTACCAATTTACAATGTTAGCAGTACAAACTTAAGTTATATACAAAAACCACAAAAATTAAAATTTTAAGGATTTAGCATTCCAATACTTGCTGCCAAGTATTGAAACCTTCCAACATTAAAAGCTTTTGTGAGAAGATCTGCAAAGTTGTGATCAGAATCAATTATAATAACTTGAAACAACTTTTTCTCATTACAGTCTCTAATAAAATGATGTCTAATTTCAATGTGTTTTGTTTTAGAATGTTGCACTGGGTTTTTAATGATGCAAATTGTACTACTATTATCAATATGTATGACAGTGTTCATGAAATTGTACCCATAGTCAAGAAGTTGGTTTTGAAGCCATAGGACTTGACCACAGCAACTTGCAACAGCTACATATTCAGCTTCAGTTGTTGAAGTAGCCACAATTGTTTGCTTCTTACACTGCCATGAGATAAGTCTACACCCAAGGAATTGACATCCTCCAGTTGTTGACTTTCTGTCCAAGCTTGCACCTGCATAATCACTATCTAAAAATGCTACCAAGTCAAAAGGTGATTCCATAGAATACCATAAACCCAACCTAGGTTGACCTTTGAGATATCTAAAAATCCTCTTGACAGCTGTTAAGTGAGAAACCTTAGGAGTTACTTGAAATCTTGCACAAGCACAAACAGAGAACATGATGTCAGGTCTTGATGATGTGAGATACATCAAAGATCCTATCATAGATCTGTATGTGTGTACATCCACATTTTCTCCATCTAAGTCTTTAAGAAGTGGCTTCTCAGAGTCCATTGGTGTGCTTGCCACTTTTGAATCAGCAAATTGAAATTTTCTAAGTATCTCTGCAACATATTTATCTTGACTAATAAATATGCCTTCACTAGATTGCTTAACTTGCAGACCCAAAAAGAATGTAAGTTCCCCCATGGAACTCATCTGAAACTTATCATGCATAAGCTTCTCAAACTCCAAACACATCTCCTTCCTTGTAGATCCAAAGATGATATCATCCACATATACCTGAACTAGCAAAAGATCCTTCTTATGCTTCTTGATGAATAATGTCTGATCAATCTTGCCTCTTTGAAATCCATTTTCAATTAAATAGGAAGCCAGTGTTTCATACCAAGCCCTTGGTACCTGATGAAGGCCATAAAGAGCTTTAACTACCTTGTACACCTTGTCTGGATGGTCTGGGTCAGTAAACCCTGGAGGTTGTGAGACATACACCTCCTCTTCAATAGTACCATATAAAAAAGCACTCTTTGACATCCATTTGATAAATTGTGAAGCCCATAAATGAAGCATAAGCCAAAAAGAGTCTAATGGCTTCTATCCTTGCTACTGGAGCAAAAACTTCTTCATAGTCTATCCCTTCCTCTTTTGTGTACCATTGGGCTACTAATCTAGCCTTATTCCTAATCACTATGCCCCTTTCATCCCTTTTATTTCTGAAAACCCATCTAGTGCCAATTACCCTTACACCCTTGGGTAGATCTACTAGCACCCATACCTTTTGAATTTTAAACTGAAGAAGCTCCTCTTGCATAGCTTCTACCCAACTTGAATCATCTAGGGCTTTAAGAACATTCTTTGGTTCTGCTTGTGAGAGAAAACATACAAACAAGCAAGAGTTTGCAAACTCGTGCTGCTTTGAAGCATAAAGGGCATCAAGAAGCCCTTGTTGATCTGAAGACTGAATTTGCTTCCTTGTCTTCACACCAGATTGTACATCTCCAATCACATTGTCCAGGGAGTGGACTTTGTGAATCCTTGTGTGTGGAGTAGAAGGAACTTGGTAATGAGGTGGAAGATTGTTGAAATCTACCTCATCTTTTGAGAAATCTGCTTCATTTGAGTCTGATGGGCCAGCAGTAGAAACATTTGGTCTAGCAGTAGAAACATTAAGCCTAGCAGTATCTTGCTCTGTCTCAGCAGTATGAACTTTTGGCTCAGCAGTAGGAATAATCATTGTACTGCTGACTTGTTCTTCTTGTTCCTCTTCCTTGTTTTCATCTTCAATCCCTTCTTTAGGTTCATCTGAAGAAGATTCACCATTTATTGAAGTTGAATCCACACTTGTACTTGTCCATATAGGCATCATCAAATAATCTTGATTTTTCTCCTGTTCTAACCCTGCCTCATTTGTTGTTTCATCAGCTTTTGAACCTGAAAATTCATTAGTTTCTGCAACAACAGGCACATAATTCATAGAATGGGTCAGTGTTTCAAGATCAAATAGCCATTTAGGACCTTCACCAGCTACATTGGATTTGTTTTCTAAAAATTCCACATGCAGGCTTTCCTCTACTCTCCTAGTTCTTGAGTTGTATACTCTAAAAGCTTTGCTATTGAGAGAATATCCAACTAAGAATCCTTCATCTGCTTTACCATCAAACTTTCCTAGATGGTCTAAGGTATTCAGAATTGTGACATGACATCTAAAAGGTCTAAGAAATCATATTGCAGGAGTTCCACCTCTAAAAAGCTCATATGATGTCTTATTGTGAGACTTAACTACTAAAACTCTGTTCTGGACATAGCAAGCAGTATTAACTGCTTCAGCCCAAAAAGTTATAGGCAACTTAGAGTCGGCTAACATTGTTCTAGCAGCTTCTATGAGTGTCCTATTTCTCCTCTCAGCTACTCCATTCTGCTGAGGAGTTCTAGCAACAATAAATTCTCTCCTAATACCTTTTTCCTTGCAGAAATCATCCATAACTCTATTTTTAAACTCTGTCCCATTATCACATCTAATGACTTTTACTTTCTTGTCTACTAGGTTTTCTATCTCTGTAATGAATGTCTTAAGAATGCTAGAAGTCTCATCCCTAGATCTCAAAAAGAAAACCCATGTAAATCTACTATAGTCATCAGTAACAACTAGACAAAATCTTTTATGCATTATACTATGAACAGAAGTAGGTCCAAATAAGTCCATATGAAGCATAAACAATGATTGATCAATAGAGTTAAAAATTTTGGGCTTACAAGTGGCTTTATGTGGTTTGCCTTTAAGACAAGCTATGCATGTTTGGTCATTTTCAAATCTTTTCTGAGGTAAACCTCTTACCAAACCATTTTTGACAATTTGATTTATGATTTTGAAATTAATGTGACCAAGCCTTCTATGCCATTTCATAGATTCATCCAATGTGGCCTTTGCAACTAGACAAGTAAGTGCCTCTTTAGGAACAATCTTCTTCATATCAGCACTGTACATGTTGCCCTTTCTTGGAATTTTAAGAAGTACTTGACTTTCATCAGACATCTTAAAATCAGAAGAAAGTACAAGACATTCAGTGTCAGTAAAAAGAAATTTGTTCTTTTTGTCACTCATTTGTGAGACACTAAAAAGATTATACTTAAGCTCTTGCACATAGTACAAATCTTCAAAATCTAATTTACCAGTTTTAAGAGTACCTTTACCAGTAATCTTGCCACCGATACCTCCTCCAAAGCTAACATATCCTCCATCTAATGATTGAAAGTTTGAAAGATAAGACATGTTTCCTATCATGTGCCTTGAACACCCACTATCAGAATATCCTTGATCTTCATGATCTGTTGGTGAATGTTCCTGCACACAAATAAGGAAATTAGTTTCCTTGGGGAACCCATGTAACACCCCAACCCGATAAGGGTAGAAGTATCACGTTATGGTGACATATCAAAGCAAACAAAAGCATATGACTAAATAATACAAAATTAATTTCAAAGGTTACAAGAGAAAATCCGAAACTACAAGGGTTACAAATGAATTACAATAATTACTAAGTCTAAATATCGTCTCTTCTAGTCATCTCTAATCCGGAATAACTTCTAAGTCAAAGTCACTCTTCACTCATACCCAGCTTCCTACTAAAACCTGCCGCAGGAAAAGAAATGCGGCTGAGCTTAAAAAGCCCAGTGAACAGATATATATACAAAACATAACATAAAAGTAAGTGAGCACTAACAACGAAGGAATAAGAATACGAAACGAAAAACATAATCATCAAGTCGTACGAATTTTAAAGAGAACTAAGAATCAAGAGTGCATGAGAACTGAATCGAAAATGAAACAAGAATAGAATCAATAATAAGAAGGGTCATATAAGGATGTGCCATAAGAACTCCAAATCAAAATCCGTCAAATCATACACATATCATATCATATCATAAGTATACGAAGAGGGGAGACCTCTAAGTAATAATCAAAAGTGTGAGAAGGAGTGCAAGGCACACACCACCTGGTCACCAAATCATACACATACAAAAGTCCTAGGATGCATCCATACGATCCCTAACAAAAATATGTATGTCAGTTCTTGACTAATCACACATATGGGGTTGGCCAATAATGCATGCAAATCAAATCAAATCAAAAGGGGAACCCCGTAGATCTATCATACCTCTACGGGAGTGTCATGCCTAGGGTGCCATCCTAAACATGGTCCTAGTACCTCTAGAACTAGGTAAGCTCAGGCACGGATTTATCAAAGCATACATAATCATAATCTAATAAGCATGGCAAACATAATCATAGCATAGCATAGCAGAGACATTTAAACAAATGTCAGAATGGATCAAATAGAATGACGATCATACCATGAAAGTCATGAATCAAATAAGGGAAACATATCAGGCATCGGATCGAATAGAAATATCCCTACTGAAAAGGGAAAGAATATATGTACCTTAACACAGCACACAACGAAAGCAAATGAAATCAAAAGAAGCAGAAGGTCACTCATTCTTTACCCGATCTACAAATAATCATAAATTCTCTTATAAGTTTCATATGATCGTAAGGTTTCATTTTAGTTCTCATTCCATTGTAGGTAACTTTCCAAAAATAGCAAGTTTCCGTATTTAGTAACTTTGGTTATTAACATTCTCGTATGTCAATTTTTAAGTATTAAAGATGATCATATTCGTTTTTCAAGGTTAATAACGTCTTTTACAAAAATTTAGGGTTCTTAAAGTAGTTTCCATGATTTTAGGGTTTATTACGTAATTATCACAAGTTTAGGGATTAATATGCAATCCTCATAAATTTAGGGTGTAAAATGTAATTACTATAAAGTTACAGGTGTTCACAAGTTAGGTCCTTTAGTTTTAGCAATTAACAATTTAAACCCTTTAGTTTATAAAATAAACACAAAACACCTTTTAATTTCCTTTTTAACCCTTTTTATAATTTCTCACAGTTTTATATACGAAATTGTTAGGTTTTCTATAAATTGTAAACCGTATAAGAACTCAGTAATAAAATTCCCAAAAATTCCCAGAGGTGCTCAAATGTCTTTAGTGTTTTATCTAATTTTTCTAGATTTTATTAAGTAACATAACTATGGATTAAAATTCCCTTAAACCAACTCGTCCAGATTTCTGATTAATTTTACTATACGAAAAGTTATTAATTAGAAACCCTTTAATAAAAATTCATAAAAATCTACAAAAATTCCAGTAAGTAATAGACATCCTGAAGATTACCCAGTTCAAAGGAAACCTCCTAATTCGACACGGTTTGGAAATTAAAATTCAAAAACCCGGACTGATTTTCCAGACTCACAAATCCGATCAGACACATAATTTTCCAAAAATCAAAAGTTAACCTTCCAGGCCTCCAAAAATTACAAAATTAATTTTCCCAGGTAGCTATTTCATTGAACTTAGTTTTAGACTCTTAAAACACCAAAATATACGTTCAAATCATTTATTTACAGCCGGTTAAAGTCGAACAAAATTCCAGATCAGTAGCAGTTTTCACTGCTTCAAGCATAAACTTAGGGTCCGTTTGGTTCACAGAATGTTTTTGCACGGAATGGAATCTGTCAAAAGGATTGGAATCTGATGGAATTGGAATTTGAAGGAATTAAAATCTGTTATGCGTTTGGTTGTCTGGAATTGAATTGAACTCCTTTCTTGTTTACTGATTGGATTGTGGATTTCTTGGTCAAATGACTATATATATATAAAAGTATCTTGTACGTTAACAATTTTTGACCAACAAAAATATATTAATAGCCAAATCGTCCAAGTCTCGAAACACAAGCCAAGTAAATTAACGTAACAAGTACTTGCAAAATGATAAAAACAACTTATGTTCTCGATCATAAAAGCACATGCAAATTAATAGAGCAACTAAAGTATCATGATATCCATATCATTCTTCCAACATAATCTTCACAAAATTGGTTCGTTCATCACCTTCCAAATTCCAAAAAGTTAGCACGGCTTCCGGCTCACGCATTATCTTCCGACTAGCTTTGAATTTTTCAAGGTTAGACATTGATTGAATTTTTGAGATTTCAGCACTTACAAGTGATGTTTTGTTTTGCAAATCCACTTCCGCTTTTAAAGACTCGTTCATAGTGGCTGATGCTTCTCGAAGTTCTTTTCCAAGTAAAGTTGCTGCATTAGTGATTCCTTCAACAATAGGATCAAATCGACTTTTCCTTTTCTTAGAACGTGCACTTGAACCCTCGTCACTTTGCACATTGGTCGTGGTACGTGTACTATGAGTTACATCCACCGGGTCATCAGTTATGTCTTCCAATTGTTGGGAGTTTTCTTCTACATTTGCATCAGTTTCCATCTCGATGGAATCTTTTGCTCCATTGCCATGAGCTCTATCTTTCCCAAAAACGATACACAAGTCTTCAAAATGTGGAAACGGCTTATTTCGCCATTTGCTAGCGCCTTTGTGAACCTATTATATATAGCAAGGATATAAGTAAAAAATGAATCTTAAAATTTATCATGTAATAACATATGCAAGTTAATTTATGTACCGCGATGTAAGCTTCCCAAATATTTGGTTCAGCTGTCACACATTGTTTGGCACTATCGTAACCAAAACCACTTGTGTTATTACCATTCAACATATCATAAACGAATTGCCAATCTTTTTTCATTGTTTTAATTCGTGACTCAATATGGGGTTTACCCATAATACCCGCATGTGGGAGTGATTTTTTTATCTCATGTTCTAGATGTTGCAAGTATCCTGATTTAAAACCGTTATCGGCTTTATATCCTCCAGAGTTTGCCATATTAACCAATGCTTCAACAAGGATGGTTTCTTCAATAGTTGTCCAACTCCTGTAGTTTCTTCCTTTCTCCGTCATACCTATATTACTTAAGCAAATTTTAGAGAACAAAAAAAAAAAATCACATAACATGTTGAAAAATTTAAACTAGTGAAAAACAAGTCAAAGTTTTATTATTAAAAAGTAACAATACACATTTTATTCTTAAGATCAAACGGGTAATACGAGTTGTCTCTTAAAATTCCCCATCTTGCCTTTAAAATACCAAAGCATCTTTCTATAACGTTTCTTGCAGATGAGTGTCTCATGTTGAATAATTCTTTTGGCGTAGTTGGTTGGTGTCCATCACGCCAATCATTTAGATGATACCTTTGACCTCTAAAAGGGGCGAGAAAACCTTCTCCATTTGTATATCCCGCGTCTACCAAGTAATAACCTAAACACTTTTTCTAGTTAATACATCATCAATATGTAACACAATGTTATATTGATGTTAATACATACCAGGTCTTGGGACCTTTAATCCATGCGGCCTAAGGAGTGCATCCCGTAGTACTCTACCATCAGCCGCGGACCCCTCCCATCCCGTTAATACATAAATAAATTGCATATCTTGTGAACACACCCCTAACACGTTTGTAGCGATATCATTCTTTCTTGTTCTAAATCTAGGCTTGTCTTCGAGTGGCACTAAGCACTTTATGTGTGTTCCGTCTAAAGCTCCTAGACAATTCTATGCATCATGAAAAAAGAAGTGAAGATTATATTTTAACCAGTTACTAAGTAAACCTAAACTTTAATAATAATTATTATATATACCTTGAACCACTTCCACCTATGATCAGTCGAGTTCTCGAGAACGGGTTCGGGTTTCTTTAGCAAGTGTGGATGTAATCTTATCACCGCATTGCAAACTCGAGTAAAAATTCTACTAATTGTTTCCCCCGAACGATGGAAACGGCAAATGATGACACGATTCTTAACATTATGTGCAATAATGTGAAGAAAAATTGCAACTTGTTCATCAATATTCACATGTCTACTTGCTCGTAAGCCACCTAATCTCTCAAGCATGTCACACAACTTTGCAAAACACCTTCGAGTCATCCTAAGTTGTGATATGCACATAGTGTCACTCTCGTAAGCATATCTATGTACTATCAAGTATCTATCCATATTTGACGAAAGGCTTCGGATATGTGGTTTATCACTTCTATATTTGAACATCAACATACAAACAGTAGTAAAGAACCATACAAGTGATGTCATAACTTGGTTCCAAAATGCAATAATTATTTGCTTTCTCTTTTGCCTACGCCTGCATGTTGTTAAACCAAGTCGCGACATTTCCTGCTCATAGTTCGTAACAATCACTGTCGTCATTTAACAATGGCTGTATGCATCATAACTAATTAAAGGCACAATAATTAAATGCAACCATCATATTCAAATAGAATGGCAATGAAAGACATCACGGAGATACATGAATTTTAAATCTGCTTGGATAATCTTGTTCGTTTATGCTGCTTGTGGTGGTGTATACTGTTATGCGTATTTATGAAAGACAAATACTAACAAGTTGCATACTATGGTTTTCATATTCAATGGTTCATACTATTCGAAAGTTTGGTTGGATCAACAAGGATTTTATTCAGTAATAGTTTCAAGGCAGCATACTGATTGGTGAGCTATTTTACATGGCGAATATACTATATCATGGCACATGGGATTTTTGATAGTCGGTTTACATGCATCTTACTATTGGTTGATGATGTGTTTTCTAATGAATAATGGGACGGTGGCTGTTTTTTACTTTCATCATTGGACGGTGGAGGATAAATGTATGAAAAAAAGTAGTACACGAACAAGTATATGAAAATATTATATAAAAACCTTTGATGTAAATTACCTGATACAAAGACAATCGCAATGAAAGACCAAAATTTCTTGAATGGCGTCTATGGAGATAGAGAGAACTGGTGATATTTATGTAGTGTGTTGTGGTGTAATTAGGGTTAACAAGGGTATTTTTGTCATTGACAACTTTAAGGGAGCATAGGAATTAAAATCTTCCCACCCCCCATATGGAATGTTAAATTCTGTAAATGGAGGAATGTTGATAATCCGGAGGAATTTAAGGAATTACAATTTAGCAACCAAACACGCCATTTAATGGAATTCCAAATTCCATTCCTCCAAAATCCTACGGAATCTGCGAAACAAACACGCCCTTAGGGTTTTATCATTTTATCTCTTTAATTCATGACACACAACGATTATAGGTTAATCCATAACATATTTAGGTCGATTATAACAGGTCTTAACATAATCAAAACGAATAAATTCATCACACACACACATGGTTCGATTTATACATATTAGGTTTTAGGGTTTTATGATCATTATTTTATGTAACATCTTTTATCATTTTATGTGCTATCACAACTCGACAAGAACATAAGAATAGGACAAGGATTGAACAAAGGAGGATGATACAATACCCTCGTAGCGTTATCAAACACAAGAACAACACACGAATCAAGTCACCACGCTTCTTTCTTCTTCTTTGTAGTGATCGAACAAAAGAAAAAAACAATATAGATCGATTAGGGTTTGTATAACTCGAATGGATTAATGTTTTATGTATATAATTACCTTGTTGGAATGAATAAGGGCAAAGATCAAAGCTTTCTTTGTGGTTTTGCAACTGATCGAGCAGCAATAAACAAAAGAGAGGGCAGCGGCAGTAACAAAAGAGAGAGCAGCAGCAGTTGGTCGACAATAGTGAGAGACAAGAGAGGGCAGCCGAAAATTTTGATGGTAGGAGGATTAGGGTTTGTTTTGGTTTCCTTGTCTTGCCGTACAAAATGAAGAGGGAGGGAGATGTTTTAGGGTTTTTGCCAAGTAAAGAAAATATTCGGTATTATGGAGATGAGGGAAACCGTGTGTTTGATTATGGGTAATTAAGGAATGAATGAATTTTTATTATGGGCTTGGATCAATCAACATTAAGTGCATGATTATCTCTTGTTTGGGCCAAAAATATTGAAGCTTGTAACACATAGAATGTCGACTAGCTTAGTTGGATGTTGTAGGAATTTTATTTTGTACATAAGCTTATAATGCAAAGTTTTCATTCAGAGCTTAATTCATTACATAACATAAGGTCTTAATTACTTAGGTTAATTATAATAAATGTTACTTACATAATTTTATAAGTTCTCAAAATTTAAATTTGAGGGTATTTTTGTCATTTCGGATTATATTAATTTCGGGGTTTTACAACTCTTCCCCTCTTAAAAAGGAATTTTCGTCCTCGAAAATTGAAATGCGAAGTCGAACTGAAAATGCGAAATCGAAAGCAATATCGAAATGAATACGTACCAAGTCAAAAAGAGAAATGTGGATAACTGGATCGTATTGATTCTTCGGTCTCCTAAGTAGTCTCGCTCTCAGAATGGTTCTTCCAAAGAATCTTTACGAACGGAATTGTTCTAGTTCTCATGACTCTTTCCTGACGCTCAAAACAGCCTCAGGTTCTTCACTATACGAAAGATTTTACGAATCTGATCGAATGGGCAAAACACAACATGAAGCGGATGATAATCATACTCACGAAGAAGTCATACATGGAATACATCGTATACATGATATAACTGGAAAGGTAACGCCAAGCGATGAGATACCTCGCCCACCTGATCAAAATCATTGCAAGGCCCTAGGCTTTCATAATTCACAACGAAATCGTTCCAAGGAATAAGAAACAACAATGTAGCGGATAACAATTTAAATCTCACACAGAGATACATAAAACATTCATGCTTAGAAGCAATACGAAGGTAGTACTAAAGAGTGAACCTTATCAACTCGGTCCAGATTCTTAACGAAAAGGGAACTAGCGCGTCATCATAGAAGAACTCATCAATTTCAGACAGATACTGATCGAACTAAGGAACGTACCACCGGTCAATGAAGCACGTGACGAATCATCAAATGTATCAAGAGTTTTTATAAGAGATAGGTAGTATAATTGAACTGATGATCAATTGAGTACACTCGAAATATCAACTTGTATCAAAACGCATAATGAGATGGGTAGCATATTTGCACCGACGATCAATAGAGTATAAATTGGAGTATCGAAACGCATCAGAAAACAAAATTAAATAGGTCGAATAGTCGTACGGATAAAACACCTCAAAGAGCTAACGTAGTCGTACAGACGATAAACTAAGCACATAACGGAGGATCGAAACGTATCGGAGAGCATAACGGAATTGGTCGGATAATCATATGGAAAACAACAACTCAACGGATTAACGCATCGTGAACCAGATCTTCTTCATACGCCCAAAATGTCTAACTCTCCACAACGGGGACATCGTACGAAACATACAACTTTCATAGTCCACCATTCAAGGTTTTCTTCTACAAGGATAACTAATCCACCAATCACAATAATCAACCCCGGACCTTAAATCTCCAACTTAATCCAATCCAAAAGGTGTTCTACATCTCCGTAGGTAAACTCAATCATGCCAATACACTTGCCAACTCTCCGTTCCATACATCTTCAATTCCAACATAGTTGCTCTGTCTGTCCATCCATCTGAAGGTGAGTAGTCGCCATAAAATCTCGAGCCGGTCTTGAAGGTCTTCCGCATTTCTCCTGGAAGTGTGAAACAAAACTCGATTTTTCTGACACGATCACTGCAGGTGCGCCAAGGAGCTTGAATAATCTTCTGTTGACATGCTAGACACTTCGCCATCAAAGTATTCACATCCGTTGTCAAACCATCCCGTCACAATTTATGCTACAAGTCTCTACATAATAGTACAACTAATATGCATAGAGCGAAAAGAACGGGGTGCTTCGAGCATAACTGTTTCATTCAAATCTTCTACGTAGATCATAATTCCACCACCTCGCTCCTGAGCTTCTTCACATCCGTCATAACCAATCTCCAGTCGTGCGTCTGATAGTTTGCCTCCCACGGTTTATCTACATAGATGCATCACTAGCACTCTTTCTGTATGACCTATGGACATAGCTAACCTTCTTTTCAAGTAGAAACAAATATCTCTCTTAACTTTCCAAAAGTTCTCCAACTTATTCTTCATCTCTACCAAATTATACTCTTCGAGAAACTTACATCGAGTTCTTCTGACGTGGAAATTTTCAACACCAAAATACAAGGATGATTCCCGTGTTTCTCTTTCGTCCCTGAATATGATAAATCGTCATACTATGACAATTATCTAAGCATTCATGAAATACACGATTCATCAAGCTCACAAGAATAGTCGGAGCAGTAGCCAATACGATTGGCATCACAACGCTCATAGAGATTATAACGGATACAAATCAACGCTAGGAACATCTTGCTCCTTCACATGCAAATGGACATAATCAGATTACAAATCGATCATAGAGAAAACTTCACCCTGAAGTTGATTAGATAAGTCGTCGATAACGGTATCAGTCCTAATCACCATACTACTAAGTTTCCAGAATTCCATGAACAACCTCATACCACCATCATTCTTCTTCATAACCAAACTGAAACACAACACAGAGACGCACACAGACGGATAAACCACTTCCTCGAAGTAGGTCCTTCAATACTCTTCATTCAACGTATGTCATTCGTAAGAGATTTCGGTATTAGGCAAAACGTCGCTTACACATGGATAGAGTTCTGATAACGCACTGACCTCAGGCACTCCTCAAGACATTCTGTGACTCCAATAAATTCAAGGTATATGATGTAACTATTATCACGCTGGCCAGACGTCATAATACTTGCATCATATACACATGCCTTTATTGCAATCACAGTCTACCTCAAGTCGGGACAAAACACATTCTAATAAACGGATCAAAACAATTACATTCGAGGGGAAATCTTGGTAGTCCATCAAAGAATACATCGCGAAATTCATCATCGAAAACTCTCGAGCGAGTTACATCAAACGGAATATCTTCACAAACGCGAGGGATTAAAATATGGAATTTCAAAGCAAGGTGATCATCATAGTATGCCAGGTCAGAAACCTTGGCACGGAGTTTGAGTTTCATAAGTCGTTAGAGGTGACAAAATCATAACTATTGTTAGCATCTCAATGCTCAGTCAACAATTACATGACCAGAATCGAATCAAACATTCCCAAAGAAATCAGATTAGCAGAATGAAATTGATCTTCAAACATCCTCAACCGAACACGAAAATCTACACTCGTGATGGATAGTCACAAGATTCTCATAGAGATAGAATTAGGAATAGCAATTCAATAATGCAGAGGGGACTTAATCTGCTTAGTAAAAGCAAAAGACACTACAGGATATGTCGTTCTCGCATCAAATCAAACCACGCAGCACGATCGCATAAGTAAGGAATAACCGAAACGGTACTTGATGTGTCAGCAGCCTGGTCCCTGGTCAGAGCGAACACTCGACCCTCGGCAGATTGCTATCAATCATTCTCATTCTTATGGTTGTTACCATTCACTTCGGACACTCTTTCGTCCGACGTCCAATCACACTACAACTGAAATCGGCATCCAACGTCTTATAACACGATCACCCCGATGAAACTTCTCATAGTCAACACATGGAAGAGATGGAACCTGGTCCTACAACTTTTTTCTACTCAGACGAACTCGAACATAGGGATCAAATCGAACAATGAAGACAAAGCAATTGTCAGGATCAAAATACGAAGAAAGAGATCGTGTCAAACGAGAAGCCTAATGTCTACTCAATATCCTCACAGGTCATTCTAAGGGAGGGAAACAAATCTTCCTATATCCGTGGTTAAAATTTTCAGAGTTCTCATAGGATTAGCAATGGATTATGCAGATTCAAGTAGTATCAGATGATACATTCCATATCCAGCATAAGTAATGAATTCACAGAATGTGTCAAACACATGACGGTTGAATGACCTTCGGGATGGTCGGAAAGGTATCAAACAACTCGGAGATGGAGGTCAAAATCAGGAAGTGAAACCTAAATGGTGTAAGGTATCCATGCGGTTCTTAAGGCCTTCCAATCTTACTTGGTTACTAAGTTTAGGTTACGAAACTTTCTAGCTTCTGAAACAAAGGTTCTTATAAGGTAGAGGCATGAATCAGAGTGATGCGGAAGCAATGCTACTTACATAGATGTCCTAGTCTACCCATTCCTCACCGGTTATAACTTATGTTCCTATGGGGGATCCTAAAGAAATTTCTCAAAGGTTGTCTTATGAGCGCCTACAGTGGAAACTTAGTGGTCCAAACTTACACAGGCCAAGGGTAAATGCATTACAAGTCGCAGCCTGTCTCTCTGATACCATAATTGTAACACCCCAACCCGATAAGGGTAGAAGTATCACGTTATGGTGACATATCAAAGCAAACAAAAGCATATGACTAAATAATACAAAATGAATTTCAAAGGTTACAAGAGAAAATCCGAAACTACAAGGGTTACAAATAAATTACAATAATTACTAAGTCTAAATATCGTCTCTTCTAGTCATCTCTAATCCGGAATAGCTTCTAAGTCAAAGTCACTCTTCACTCATACCCAGCTTCCTACTAAAACCTGCCGCAGGAAAAGAAATGCGGCTGAGCTTAAAAAGCCCAGTGAACAGATATATATACAAAACATAACATAAAAGTAAGTAAGCACAAACAACGAAGGAATAAGAATACGAAACGAAAAACATAATCATCAAGTCGTACGAATTTTAAAGAGAACTAAGAATCAAGAGTGCATGAGAACTGAATCGAAAATGAAACTAGAATAGAATCAATAATGAGAAGGGTCATATAAGGATGTGCCATAAGAACTCAAAATCAAAATCCGTCAAATCATACACATATCATATCATATCATAAGTATACGAAGAGGGGAGACCTCTAAGTAATAATCAAAAGTGTGAGAAGGAGTGCAAGGCACACACCACCTGGTCACCAAATCATACACATACAAAAGTCCTAGGATGCATCCATACGCTCCCTAACAAAAATATGTATGTCAGTTCTTGACTGATCACACATATGGGGTTGGCCAATAATGCATGCAAATCAAATCAAATCAAAAGGGGAACGCCGTAGATCTATCACACCTCTACGGGAGTGTCATGCCTAGGGTGCCATCCTAAACATGGTCCTAGTACCTCTAGAACTAGGTAAGCTCAGGCACGGATTTATCAAAGCATACATAATCAAAATCTAATAAGCATGGCAAGAGAAACCGACAGTATCTCAAATAAGCATGGCAAACATAATCATAGCATAGCATAGCAGAGACATTTAAACAAATGTCAGAATGGATCAAATAGAATGACGATCATACCATGAAAGTCATGAATCAAATAAGGGAAACATATCAGGCATCGGATCGAATAGAAATATCCCTACTGAAAAGGGAAAGAATATCTGTACCTTAACACAGCACACAACGAAAGCAAATGAAATCAAAAGAAGCAGAAGGTCACTCATTCTTTACCCGATCTACAAATAATCATAAATTCTCTTATAAGTTTCATATGATCGTAAGGTTTCATTTTAGTTCTCATTCCATTTTAGGTAACTTTCCAAAAATAGCAAGTTTCCGTATTTAGTAACTTTGGTTATTAACATTCCCGTATGTCAATTTTTATGTATTAAAGATGATCATATTCGTTGTTCAAGGTTCATAACGTCTTTTACAAAAATTTAGGGTTCTTAAAGTAGTTTCCATGATTTTAGGGTTTATTACGTAATTATCACAAGTTTAGGGATTAATATGCAATCCTCATAAAGTTAGGGTGTAAAATGTAATTACTATAAAGTTACAGGTGTTCACAAGTTAGGTCCTTTAGTTTTAGCAATTAACAATTGAAACCCTTTAGTTTATAAAATAAACACAAAACACCTTTTAATTTCCTTTTTAACCCTTTTTATAATTTCTCACAGTTTTATATACGAAATTGTTAGGTTTTCTATAAATTGTAAACCGTATAAGAACTCAGTAATAAAATTCCCAAAAATTCCCAGAGGTGCTAAAATGTCTTTAGTGTTTTATCTAATTTTACCAGATTTTATTAAGTAACATAACTATGGATTAAAATTCCCTTAAACCAACTCGTCCAGATTTCTGATTAATTTTACTATACGAAAAGTTATTAATTATAAACCCTTTAATAAAAATTCATAAAAATCTACAAAAATTCCAGTAAGTAATAGACATCCTGAAGATTACCCAGTTCAAAGTACACATCCTAATTCGACACGGTTTGGAAAGTAAAATTCAAAAACCCGGACTGATTTTCCAGACTCACAAATCCGATCAGACACATAATTTTCCAAAAATCAAAAGTTAACTTTCCAGGCCTCCAAAAATTACAAAATTAATTTTCCCAGGTAGCTATTTTATTGAACTTAGTTTTAGACTCTTAAAACACCAAAATATACGTTCACATCATTTATTTACAGCCGGTTAAATTCGAACAAAATTCCAGATAAGTAGCAGTTTTCACTGCTTCAAGCATAAACTTAGGGTTTTATCATTTTATCTCTTTAATTCATGACACACAACGATTATAGGTTAATCCATAACATATTTAGGTCAATTATAACAGGTCTTAACATAATCAAAACGAAAAAATTCATCACACACACACATGGTTCGATTTATACATATTAGGTTTTAGGGTTTTATGATCATTATTTTATGTAACATCTTTTATCATTTTATGTGCTATCACAACTCGACAAGAACATAAGAATAGGAAAAGGATTGAACAAAGGAGGATGATACAATACCCTCGTAGTGTGATCAAACACAAGAACAACACACGAATCAAGTCACCACGCTTCTTTCTTCTTCTTTGTGGTGATCAAACAAAAGAAAAAAACAATATAGATCGATTAAGGTTTGTATAACTTGAATGGATTAATGTTTTATGTATATAATTACCTTGTTGGAATGAATAAGGGCAAAGATCAAAGCTTTCTTTGTGGTTTTGCAACTGATCGAGCAGCAATAAACAAAAGAGAGGGCAGCGGCAGTAACAAAAGAGAGAGCAGCAGCAGTTGGTCGACAATAGTGAGAGACAAGAGAGGGCAGCCGAAAATTTTGATGGTAGGAGGATTAGGGTTTGTTTTGGTTTCCTTGTCTTGCCGTACAAAATGAAGAGGGAGGGAGATGTTTTAGGGTTTTTGCCAAGTAAAGAAAATATTCGGTATTATGGAGATGAGGGAAACCGTGTGTTTGATTATGGGTAATTAAGGAATGAATGAATTTTTATTATGGGCTTGGATCAATCAACATTAAGTGCATGATTATCTCTTGTTTAGGCCGAAAATATTGAAGCTTGTAACACATAGAATGTCGACTAGCTTAGTTGGATGTTGTAGGAATTTTATTTTGTACATAAGCTTATAATGCAAAGTTTTCATTCGGAGCTTAATTCATTACATAACATAAGGTCTTAATTACTTAGGTTAATTATAATAAATGTTACTTACATAATTTTATAAGTTCTCAAAATTTAAATTTGAGGGTATTTTTGTCATTTCGTATTATATTAATTTCGGGGTTTTACAACCCAAGCCATTGCTGACTTGGATTTGCCACGTGCATCAATGTAGTTAAATCTCTTGAGAACAGTTGATGCACCATTGGATTTAAGAGGTCTCCAAATCCAACATGCTGATGACTTAACAACATTTTCCCTCATTTTCCTAGCAGCAGTATGAATTGCTTGCTTAGCAGTATGAACTGCTAGCCTTGCAATTGTACCCTTTGGTTTCCAAATTAGCTTTTGGACCACTGCTTTTGATTGAAAAGGCTTCTGAGCAGTTTTAGATGCATATTTGAAAGTTATTTTTGCATTTTGAACTGCTGGTTTTGGGTCAACAGAGTAAAAAGGTCTGGCAATAGAAACTGCTTGTCTAGCAGTATGAACTTTTGGTCTAGCAGTAGAAACTGCTTTCGGTCCAGACTTTGATGAAACTGCTCTGGGTGTTGTTCTATTAAAGTTAGAGTGACTTTTAGGTGTTTGCCTTTTTAGATTCACCCTATTGTGTGTATACCCAGATACCCATTGGTTGCAGAAAGCTTTAAGATGATCAAAACTTCCACAAGTGTAACAAGCTTTGTTGTAAAAGTCAAAGTCATCACCTAGTTGGTGAGACTTAAGGCCATTCCAATTCCTTTGGTTGCCTTTAGGCTTGTTTGTGGTTCTATATTGTTCACAATATCTTACTGGTTGCCTAACATGTTTAACATTGATTTTAGGCCTATCAGTATCTTGTTTGACTATCTTAGGAACACTTGTTCCTACTTTCTTAACCACTTCAAGTTTAGACATAACCTGTTCTTCTTCATCATCATCAGATATCCAGTCCTCAATGACTATTCTATCTGATTTTCTATCAGAGGACACCTTGTCCTCAGGAAGTGAAGTATTACTTATACTTTCACTTACTTTCTTAGGTTCATCAACAACTACATTAGGTTTTGGCTGAACACCATATTGAAGCTTAGGTTGTTGAAATTCAGCTACTCCTGAATGCTCTATGTTTATCCCTGGAGGAACAGGGATTCCTCTGTAAGGGGGTGGGACAGCATTATATCCTAACCCTGACTTGGCTCTATTAATCACTTAACATTCAATCATGTTGGTTACACCTCTAGAAGCATGTTCTAGTGTTTCTACACTCAAGTGAATGTTTCCATTTTCCTTTTTGATCCTATCATAAGCATCTCTCAAAAGCTTAATTTCAGCATCTCTAAAGAATATGTCCTGTCTAAGAAGAGCTTTGTCATCAGAAAAAACAAATTTATTTTCTTTGTAGTGTATGATCTGCTTCTCTAGGGATTCTAAACAACAATTATAATCTACTAAGTCTTGATGAGTTTTGCTTAGCTCTTTCTTTTGGTCATCATAATGTTTGATTAAAGTTTGTAGCTCTTTAAGAGATGTGCAAGTATTAGAACAAACTTTATGATTTTGTACCTCAGTAGAGAAAGTCATGAGTGCCATCTGTGAAGAAGCTTCTTCTTCATCTGCCATGAAACTCCAATCAAAACCTAAGCCATCAATAGCTACCATAGCTTTTGAGTTTGGCTCAGAAACCTCCCCTTTTTTGGATTTGCTTCCAAAACCTCTATTCTTGCTATCTTGCTGCCTTGGTCTTCTACATTCTCTTGAGAAGTGCCCCATCATGTGGCAGTTATAGCATTCTATCTTTGACTTGTCAAAACCAGCAGTATCATTGTTGCTGATTGTGAGCTTCTTTCCCGTCCTTTGATAGAACTTCTTAGCCCTCATGCTAAGAAGAGAAATTTGTCATTTCAGGTTCATCTCCTCCAAATCATCATCATTGATTTCTTGGAGGTCTTCATAAGTGAGCATGGACCCATCATTTCGACTTGTGAGAAAAGCACAACAAGTTTTCTCATTCAAAATACCCATGGTACTGCTTGATGAACTAGCAGTACCAACACCATCAACAACCTTCACCTCTTCAACTGGATTTGAGGTACTAGGAGATGACATAAATGCCATGTTCCCAGTATTAGAACTAGTACCTCCAGTTTTCTTCAAATCTTGTTCCACAATTTTGAAGTTGCTATACAAGTCCATTAGTTCCATGGTGTCAAGTTCTGGCTTGTTTTTCCAGACAACAACATGTGTAGCCCACTCTTCTGGTAAGCTTCTCAGAAATTTTGAGTTTAAATCTTCTTGAGGTATTTCAACCCCAAGAATAGCAAGTTGGCTCACAATATTCTAAAGCCTATTAAACATGTGGTCTAGAGATTCATTGTTGGTTGAGGAGAAGTTTTCAAACTGCTGCTTGAGTAGAGTCTTGTGGGTTTTCTTGGTGGCTTCATTCCCACCATACCTTGCAACAATGGCCTCAAATAATAACTTGGCATCTTTGAACTTGCTGAAGTTTAAAAGTTGATCATTTGGAATGGTCATCATCAGCATACTTCTGGCCTTGAGGTCATTCTTCTTCTTTATTCTGTCTTCTGCAGATGTTGGGTTGATCTGCAGATTTGTCACCACTTTGCCCTCAACTGTTGATGTAGTAGTTGTAGGCTTGTAAGAGTTTCCATCTTCAATAATTTCCTAAAGTGCATAGTCTTGCACTTGGAAATACTGCTCTATCCTCAACCTCCACATCTCAAACTCATTCGGTTTGAGCATTGGTAATTTTGCAGCAACATTCGTCTGAATAAATTCCACATCCATTTCTTCTTTTTCTAAATCAAAGATATCAGCCTTGCTCGGATACCAAATGAGAAAAACGTCAGAACTCATGCACTCCACCATCTCTAAGTTCTGAGGACCTTTTTGGACTCTAGGTTGTTAGACCTTGATCTAGGGTAAACTATGATAAGCATAATGATAATATTGGCGGAATATTCAATTGATAGAAACAATATTATCACAACAATGTTTTGCCAAACTTTCTCTACATCATCTCAATATTATTAAACATAATACGGTTACATCAATGAACTGTAACAGGGATACTAAGATCCTTGAGATGAAAAACTACACTAACAGCCCCAATGCTATGTGATCAAATATAGCACGGTTACTCTAAAACAATAACAGGGATCAAGGAAAACCTTGAATACGTTGAGGCTTAACTACCCTAGGTGTTTTCCCATAAAACACCTGTACACACACACACTTTTGGTGTTCACATCGTGACACACCTTTGATGGAGTTACCCTTAACCCATATATCCCATGTAAGTCCAATAACCCCATTGTGTGTGTAAACTGAGAATCTTTTTGAAAGAAAACCAAAAATTCGACCATACCTCAACTGTTTCTGCAGCAGTTTTCAACGATGCATATCTTGCCATCTAAAGCTTAGATTTAAGATCCCTCTGGTGAGAATCTACCTTGATATGCCAAGAACCTTCAACAAAAATTTTAGCCCAATCCAACGGTTAACGAATGAGCTATAGCCTTTGCAAAACTGATCTGCAGAAAGTTGTGAAAAATTAAGCAAAAACGAATTTTTCTTCTTTCTTCGACAAAAACTTTGTAAAAGCCTAGATTGAGAGACCCCCCCCCCTTTGATACCAATTGACAAGGATTTGACACACTATTGAGGATGTTAGTCCTTTAAAACGAGTGTATGAGATACTTTGAGTTATTATGATTAAGTATGCGGAATCTACTTAATCACACTTAGAAGGTTATTTGTTATTGGAAATGAAACAGTGATGCTTGTTGTTGGATAATGAACAATGAATGTTAACACCAAACGATTCAATATTATTAAGAAATAATACGAGTGATCTTCAATATCACTAGGGTTACTGAATCTCTATGTTCTTATGATTGCTGCTATTGTTGTGTTTGTTGATAATAGATATGAAAGTTCTAAGCAATTTAATCAAGCACTCAACACTTCGCACTTAGCACTTATCTCTAATCTAAGATCTTCCTTTTATAGTACAAAGAAGATATTTACAATATTGTCAAGTCTAATCAAACACATGCATGGACTGTGTGAGTCATTAAGATACAACATGTATCTGTGTTTACAACTTGTTATGTGAACACTTATCAAAGATATTGTTTACCGTATATACTTGACTTTTATACATAAATATCTTTTTCATACTTATCTACTCAGTAGTAGAATATGTAACACTTATCCATTCAGCAGTAGTATGAGTTACACCAGCAGTACCTTTTGTCTGTACTAGCAGTACTAACTTCAGTTAGTACTGTTAGTTATACCTTGAGAGACTTCAAATATACACTAGCAGTAGGAACTGTTAGAGTATTCTTCTCAGCAGTACTAACCTTGTGAACTTGTAATTCCTAATACTAATCTTCAGAACATTTAATTCCCAACAGTAATAATTCGAATCAGAGCGAATTATTTAACTTGGGAAGTTACCGGTTAACCTTTTAGGTTATGGTAAAAGTCAAATAGTCAAAAAAAGTCAAGGTCAAAGGGTAAAATAGTTATTTTGCCGTGTGAAAATTTACGGGTTATTACAGTATCCACCCCTTAAGTGGAACATCGTCCCAAAGTTCAGTGGGTGTTATCTACTGACAGTGTGTTCGAGAAAAGATGGAAGTACTTGCGACGCATATGGTCTTCACGCTCCTACATGAATTCGAGTTCTTACTGAAAGTTCTAACGAATTTTGGACAATAGGAATGCGACTTTACTTAAGTCGTTTGACCTTACGATCTATGATCTTGATAAGTTCTTTGATAAAGTTCTGACATTCGTCAATCTGGATCTCTTCCAGAGGGATAGTGAGTGTCCAATCAGAAAGAAACTTTTTCATATTGCACACATGAAAGATGTAGTGTACACCACTAAATTCTGGTAGTAGCTCAAGTCTGTAAGCTACCGGACCTTTCCTAGTCAGGATCTTGTATCGTCTGCTGTTGAGGTGTCTGGGAAAAGGTGTGGGTATTTGTGGTGAATTCTAATCTCACGTTCCCATGTGAAATCATGACCTTTTTTTTTTAAAGTTTTGATGGGTGAACAAGAATGCTCTGATTAATATTAGGACTCAACTGAAGGGCCTAATATTGCAGGGCCAATTGGAGGACCAGATATTGCAAGGCCAGCTGAAAACGCTGAAGAACCAAATGTTGTGGCGCCTCCTCGAGTGATTGTTGTGCCAGGAGTTAGAGGTTGTTCTCACAAGGATTTCATGAGTTGCAAATTCAGCAATTTCAAAAGCATAGAGAGAGTGGTTGGTTTGACTCGTTGGTTTGAGATAATAGAGTTAGTATTTCTAATCAGCAGATGTGCTGAAGACTGCAAGGTCAAAGATGCCACAAGCACATTTCTGGACGATACTTTGTCATGGTGGAATGTTGTTGCACAATCTATTGGTATTGAGAATGCTTACAAGATTGCTTGGACTAAGTTGAAGAAGTTATAAATCAAGAAGTATTGCCGTCGAAATAAGGTGTAAGAAATGGAGATGAAGTTTTGGAACCTTGCTGTCAGAGGTGTTGATATCATAACTTATATTCTTCGCTTTAAGAGTTGGCAGTAGTGTGCCCAATAATGGTTTCAACCAATGAGAAGTTATGCGAAAAGTTTATCTGAGAAATTCCACTCAGTATTCAAGAGAAAGTAACTTCGTTTGATCACTCACATTGGATGAAACTAGTCAAATGTCTCGTAACCTAGTGGATCATGTTGTACGAGCTCGGTCTTCTCAAGAATTCAATAACGGCAAAAATAACAACAGTAACAAAAATAACAAACGGTGTGGTGATGTGGAGAGTGAGGAAGTTTCGAGAAGCAATGTCTCTAAAATAAAGGTCAACAAATGGAAGGAACTCGTGGGAGAGCTTATGTGTAGGTGTCCATGCACCTAAGTAAAGTAGGTATTTACGTAGCCAAGCATAGTAGGTGGAATATCGAAATCAGTTTGTCAGTTCAAGATTGAACCAAATCCGTTAGTTCAAGAGTGTAACAAGTCTGTTAACTCAATAAATAGCTCATGATTGTAAGGATTTGTAACGGCAAAAGAGATAACTTAAGAATGAACTAAGGTAGATCAAATGAGGTCTTAAGATTTTTGCTGACTGGTAAAATACCGGTGATTCTCAAGTTCGAGTTCATACTCATGTCATATCGGATACAAATAAGCCCACTTATTTATAATTCATTATTTACATAGAAAGGCGTCCCAAACAATGTAAATAAAGAAATATAAACTTATGGTTCGGCGATTCACAATTTCTTTATTTAAATGAAAAGGCGTCCCAATCCATTCAAATAAATACATTGTAAATCATCCTACTTAAGAATTTCTGACTCAACACTCATACTTAATCGACAAGGTAATTTAGTGTGTAGGTGTTCCGAGAGTACGGAAGGAGTATTTACACTCATCTTTAGAGATGGGAGTAAGATGATCAAGGAAAGTTGATATAGTACTCAAAATAGTTGGTGAGTATATATTTAAAGCAGATAAGGTAAGAATTTTGCAACCCACAATGTCTTGGAAAATAAACGAGAAATACCCATTGTATCATTGCAACGTTTGAGAAGTAAATTAGACCATTGCGTAACTTTCAATTTCTGAGAAATAAAGGAGATCATTGCATAATCCCAATGTCTAATAATTAGGAGAGACCATTGTAATTAGTTATAATGTCTTGAGAAGATTTCGTAATTCACAAAATGTAGGAGTAGGTACATGATCGGGGTAATGTGATTGAGTCGTAATGCCTTAGAATAGGCATACGCAAGTATGTTTATTCCGTTGTTTGTATAAAGTGATCGAAAGTTTGTCGAGTGTGTATATATGAATATACTAATATGTTTGTGTAGCATAGATTACCTAGAAGTCACATAATCGTCTGGAGGATGGAAGGCACGGAGAGCGAAAGGCTATAAAACGTTTTGTTTGTAAAAGTGGTTATAGTTCAGGTCTCAATTAGACCAGTTTCTCTATAACTATGGCTCTGATACCAATCTGTAACACCCCTAATTTCATGATACGTAGCGAAATTCAAACTGGGTGTTACCTCATGGCACAATAGTTATAATAATAGAAAACGATCTCTAATTGAGTCGTTTTAAAAGGTTTATCATTCGAATTTTATATATATCAGAGTTATCAAAATGAGGTCCCAGCGGTTTTACAAAATAAGTTTTCGAATGATAATAAAATTTATAGCCTTCTTGATGTATCTGTGCTCCTCCGTGCCATCCTTGTTCATTATTGACCTGAGATAAACATGCTAAAAGTGTCAACACAAAGGTTGGTGAGTTCATAGAGTTTAAAAGTAAAATAGTTGATTCCAATAGTTTCAAGTTTGGGTAATAATAAAATAAATAGTGGGTTACGTTGTTATACACCCATAGTTCGTTTGTTTGCCCTAAACGGGTTAACACAAAAGTAGTTCGTTTGTTTACCCTAGTTGGGTCAATCACAAAGGATAGTTTGTTTGTTTACCCTAATCGGGTCAAAGGTTGAGTGAATCCATATGGTTTGTATGCAAATCAGTTGAATACAAGTTTCAAGTTTAATAGACAGTGGTCCCCGTTGTTGCACCCATAAATTCAGTGGTGACAGTACCATATCATGACTACGGTACCGTATTATTTCTCTAAGTCTCATGAACTCAACCCTTAACATGTGTGACATCATAAAAATGATGTAAGTAACATTGCCCTCGTGTAGGAGTTTGCCAACTTCCTATTTTTCTTCAAGTAAAGTACATTTGCTTACCATTCCGGCTAACACAAATGGGGTGTCAACTGCCAATAAATCTATCCATGATATTCGCGTTCACTCGCAAGTGACTAAGGCTCATGATTTGAGGGACTTTTAGTGGCAAAATTGTGTCTTAGGCAATAATGATCAGGATAGCATACAGAAAAATACTTGTGTTCATGTTTGTAGCATGTATCTCCCTATGAGATATAAAAACGTATAAAAGTGGGTATATGAACTCATGGTAATTCGTAAAAGTTTAGAGTACTTGTGAAAGTAAAAGCAAGTAGTTGAGCATGTATCTCCCCCAAAGAGTTTATAAAGTTATTAAACGAGTAAAAGTGGGGCTATGACTCACCTTGGTATGTAGTGACGTAATTATCGCAATGGTGCCAGGGAGTATGGCGGAATAATATAAAGAAGTATAGCTCAATGATACAGAATCGACATAACCTAATGAATATAAGCTTGTCTCAAAATATGTCACGCGGAAAATAATTGATGCATATGAGTTTCAAAAGACAGAGCGTTTTAGTTTTCGTAGAATATTTGTATCAATGTTTGTAAAAAGTTTAGTATCTCATTCGTGTGGTGGTATGAAGTCATAGACTGAGACAAAACGCACGCCAAAGCATAAAACATATAGCACAATTATAAAAGGTAATAAACATGTAAGGATCAAATAGTAATTAAGCGAGAGATAAGTAGATTAGTTAAGTTTAACTAATAATTAGTCTTAGAAGTATCAACTTATATTTATTGGTTATTGGGCTTAATAGCCCAATAATAATCCAATGGGCGATCGCCCAATATCTTAATTCCGTCACGAGTCTAATAATCCAAATCACAGTCCGTATAATAAAGTCCGTCAAGTTTATATATATATATATTATATATATATATATATATATATATATTATATATATATATATATATATATATATATATATATATAATCCGTTTTGAGTCCGATAGTCCATCAAGTGTCCATTATGTCCAATTTATATATAATACAAGTCCAATAAGTAGCCCAATAATGTCCAATCCAATAGTCTTAGTCCAATATCAATTAGTCCATTACGATATATAAATGATTAGTCCATTAACAAGTTTTAAGCCCGATATAGTTTACAACACTTAAGCCCAATAATAGTATACCATTCGACCCATTAACAATAACCAAGCTCGGCCCATTTTAAAACCTAATAACCCTTAATGTTGATATGGTGGGCTTTGGCCCAATCCAATTTTTATGACAGAATTCACAACAAGTCAAATATGAATTTCAACACTTTTACCAATAGCAGTTTCAATAGCAGTTGTAGAAATTATAAGCTATCAAGGTAAAAGCAGTTTAAGAAGCAATTTAGGATAGGCAATTAGTTGTTCATAATAAGCAGTCAAATCGACACTACAATAAGCCACCAAAAGTAGGCTTAACCGAAACACAACCACACATCCTCTTATTAGTTTTATTCATCGAGACCCAGATTGAACCCACTAAGCATTTATAAGAGTCTAATAAGCACATCAACAAGCTGTGACTAATCAACATAAACTAAAACCAAACCCCATGGGTTTTGAACTCGAGACGCATTTGGGTTCACTCCTCTTTGTCGTGACCAACAAACAAACACCCCTTAGGTGTCCTGCTTTCGCCGAGAGCAACAAACACCCCTCATGGGTCGTTGATGTGATCCAAGTTCCAAGACAAACACACGCACCCTTGTGGGCGTCTTGCTTGAACCAAAACCAACAAACCAAGTGCACCCTTTGGGGTGGCTGTGTCCTGAACCCAAACAAAACGAACACACTCCTGGTGGTGTGATTTTAAGCCGAACCCAATCACAAAACCACACAAGCCATGAGCCACGAAAATAAGCTAATAAAAATAAGCCAAAACAAATCCCCCTTTGGGTTTATCTACTTACCCGAGTGTAGAGACAACAACCATCACAACGACAACCCATTCTTGGGGCTGTCGTGGTTCGGACCAAACCAAACCCACACCCTCTTGGGGGTGGGCTGTTAGCAGCCGAGAAACAAACCAAGACACACCTCTCTTGGGTTGTTGTTTTTAGCCGAATCACATTACAAGATAAAATAGGCCATAAATCAAATAAGCTTATCTAAACTAAACCGAGACCGAATCGGGTTTTATACCCAACCCGATTCAAAACTACTCAATCAAACACCACTTTAATGATTAACACCACACGAATCTGATTATTAAACATCTTTATTATAGTTTTAATTCCACGAAAACTTTGATAACGATTTGATAATCGGTTTTGAAATAAAAAGAGAATGACGAGATGGATTGTGTGATGACTTACAACTTATCGAAAAGAAGAAGTGGGATGAGGTGGTGGAGATGGCGGCACACGATTCAAACAAACCCCAGTCACAACCTAACGTGACCCTTATCAAAACCATAGCACCCTCTTGTCTTGGTGATGAGGGTGGCGGTTGTGCTCGATGGTGATGGTGGTGCCGTATGCTAGAGAGAGAGGGGAGAGATGGAGATGATTATTAGAGAGTGAGAAAGATAAGATATGAAATCTGATCTGTCTACAAGAAGTTAAGAAGATAAAAAGTAGAGAGGCGGTGGTGGTGTTAAATGAATATGTAATTTTTATTTATTTTATGCCCTGTGTACTTCGTGTCCCGTTGAGTTACAATGTAAACTCGATACCTCGAATTGGTAATTGCGAGAAATATATTTATGTGAGTGTTTTTATAAAAATAATATAAAAACAAAGTTATTGACTTCGAAAAATAATTATCGAATTTAAACTATTACTAATGCGGTGTCGGTACGCAGGAAACACAATATACCCTCTTGTTAAATAGACAAAGGTGAACGTAAACGTTCAGAGAGTAATAATTCGAATCAGAGCGAATTATTTAACTTGGAAAGTGACCGGTTAACTACCGATTACAGTATTTGCTTCCGGAATCCCTTGGGGATGCCTTGGCCGGTCGTTTATGGGCTAGAGTAACCCAATCCATAGCCAACTTGTTCTTCAAGATTCTCACTCTATAAATACAAGGCTAGGTGTTATTCATTCTTTACTTCTTGTTGTAATTGAATAAGGATGAAGAGTAGGTAGAGAACATCTCATGAAGAGTAGAAATAATAAAAAGTTTGACTCGTTTATCATTTGCTTATAAAATATGATAAATTGGTAGGATCGTAGGATCTCGATCTTGCAAAGACAAAAACGATCTTGCGCGGGATCGCGATCTTGACAGCAAATGGTATTGTAATTTGTATATTGTGTTCGGTGAACTATTTACGTGTCTGACCTCAAATTGAACGACGGAGTTAACGATCGAGGCATGTTAATCGAAGTTAAAATTATTGATAATAAGATTTGAGGATGTTTGGGCTGTTTAACTACAAATGACTTTAATTCTTAGAGTTATTTTGGTTCATGTTTTAGCGTAAAATTTATCATATACTTTGATCCTACAAAATCTAGCATAAAATTTATCATTGCGTACTTTTCACTATCACCTTATAGTTTTCTAGCAATCATCCATTTTCTATAGTCTTTTAGTTTGCAAAAATTTTACGAACCTAACGCTTATTTTGGGGAAGTTATTTTGGATTGTCCATAACATTTTTGTTCTGTGTTGTCGAAAAATGACATTTTTCAAGAGTTTGGTTTGAATGGACATGGTTAGAATTTTTCCCAATTGTTAGGAGAAATGCGTCTAATGTCAGGAACATTTGCTGATATGAAAAATGGTAAGTTAATAGTGTACATTCACCATGAGGCTTTGGTTTGCAATGCATTGCGGTCTTTATTTTGTTGACTTTGGTTGAACAAAGATAAATAATAATAATAATAATAATAATAAATAAAAATAAATAAAAAATTAAAGATCAATTGAAACAATCATATCTTGTCATTTTTCAATCAAAATGAAAAATATCACTTACATCTTCTTTTTTAAAAGTTAATTATCATATAAATCGTTGATCGTTAAGTAACATTAATTATACAATCATGTAGAACATAAAATCATCTTTCATTATAAGGGTACTTCTGTATATTTTCGACAAAATATATAGATTGAAGTTGACCTTTATTGAACCCGCTCTAGTTATAAGGTAGAATATGAACGAATGTTTATAGGTAAGAGTACAAGGTTTGTAGATATGATTAGAATTAAATTTGGATTAGAATTACGATTTTAGTTTGATAGTGATTTAAAGAAAAATCAAAAAATCAAAAATTAATGATTATTTTAAATATATATTTGTTTAATAAGTAAGTTGAAATATTATACTATATTTTGAAATAAAAGAATAAAAAAGAGAGAAAAGTATAAGCAAGTATGTGGCTAAGAAATTTATGTGAAATAAAAAAAGTGAAAACAGGTCTTTGCCTCAGAACCCATCGGTGGAGGCCGGGATAAGACTGGGTTTAGTAATGACCGCGATTACCACAACTAACTCAATGTCACATTTTCAACACCACCTACATCACTACCAACATCACAACCAACATAATGTAATAAGTAAACCAATATCACCATCAAAACGTAACCCGCTTATACACAAATATACCCTACATCACAACTCAAACATACTTCTCAACCACCAAATTCACAAGTCGACCGATAGACCGACCGAGTTATGCCTTTTCATCACCAAGCACACGTCTAAGGAGGGTATGTATTATAAGAATTACATGTTTATGTAGGGGAACAATGCGTCCTTAACCCTCTACTGCACTTAGTCTAAGATTTTGAAGATAATACATTGTTTCAGTTAAAAGAAAGGATATCAAGCAATTGATTTTAAATAGCTTTAAGTCCAAACTCATTAATATCCACCAACCAAACATGCCCAAAATCTTATTGTTAGGTTTGAGATTTGAGTGTACTCCAACAATGGCTTCTATCTTTGAGTTAGTTAGGGTCTCCTCCGGTATTCAATACACGTTATTTAGAGTTTTAGACCCTCCTTTCATGTAGATCTTAAAAGGAAAACCAAATTTATTTTCGGTCAGTAACAATAATGAAGATCTTATTATATCAATTAGTTCAAAATATCAAACATAACAATTTCGTTACATCAACCATAAAAACAAAACAGTTTATAGAAAGATAACAAAAACAATGAGACATCAAGAACGATTGTGCAAGATAACAAAACAATGAGAAATCAAGAACAATTGTTATTGGGTGTACGATATTGGTAATAGACCACTTGTAACTTTTATTTTAAACTTTATAAGTATATAACGGTCGAGAATAAGATATAAAAAAAAGAAAAAAAGACGGTTAATTTACAAAAGATTCTACCACCAATAGGGAAGGATAGTGATGTTAATAACAAAAGTGGAATATTATCGCCCTACACCGACACACTGACGACACAAGAATAAAACATGTCATTAAAATAGTGACAACTCACAACAATCAACACCTATTACACCATACCAAACAACTTTACTTTACTATCATTCCTCAAACCCTTACATAAACACACCAACCAAACATACACCCGTTACTTTCATTTTTATTTTTTCTTTTTCATTTTCAGAAATGAAACATGCTTTTAACATTTTATACCAAATCAAGAAACACAAGTGAAGTGAGTGTTTGGTTGAATAAGACGTCACATTTTTAGCTTCCCATCGCTGCGGTGGAAGATGGCGACGAAGACTATTGTCACACTTTCTGCTCATAAGATTTTCTTCAAATTCAGAGGTAATTTTACCAACAACTCTTTCTCTAAAACCCATTTTCCAAATTTTCACTCCAATTCTTATTCGTCTTCAAATGTTGATCGTAATACTCAATCTATTTATCAAAAAGTTGCCAATTTGGATGATGCTCTGAACCTGTTCGATCAAATGTCACAGAGCCGACCTTTGCCTTCTGTTGTCAAGTTTACTCAACTGTTGCAATCTCTTACCAAAATGAAGCATTATTCTCATTCACTTCATCTTTTCAAAAAAATGTGTGCTCTTCGTATTCCTGTTGATAAGTTTACAATGAGTGTTGCAATCAAGTGTTGTTGTCAGTTGTATCGCACCAATGACGCTTTTGCAGTCCTAGGCTATTGTTTTAGGCGATCTATTGTATTCGATGTGTTCATTTTCAGTGCGCTTCTAGATGGACTCATCCTAGAAGATAGGATTCTTGAGGCTGAGATTTTCTTCAAAAAATTGATTAAACAGAAACTTTGTGAACCTGATGTAGTCACTTACAACACCATGATTAAAGGGATTTGCAAGGTTGGTAATAACGTTATCGCCATTCAATTGCTAAGGCTTATGGATGAAAAGGGTTGTAAACCTAATGTTGTGACATATAACACCATCATTGATAGTCTTTGCAAGGACAAAATGATTGATGATGCTTTCAAACTCTTCAAAGAAATGGTTTTCCAAAAAGGCATCTCACCCAGTGTCATCACTTACAACTGTTTGATTGATGGCCTTTGTAATTTAGGTCGTTGGGATGAAGCCTCTAAGATGCTTCAAGAAATGTTGGATGTTGGGATCTCTCCAGTTGTGCAAACCTTCAATATATTAGTTGATGCATTTTGTAAAGAAGGTAAAGTAGACGAAGCAGAGGATGTCATTGACTTCATGATTGAAAAAGGTATTGTTCCAAACATAGTGACATATAGTACACTTATAGATGGTTACTGTTTGCGTGGTGAAATGAGCAAAGCAAAAACAATTTTTGATTCAATGGTGTTTAGAGGTCTTGTCCCTAATGTTGTTTCATATAGTAGTTTACTGAACGGGTATTGCAAGAGTTTGAAAATGGATGAGGCGATGGATCTCTTTACTGAAATAACCAGAAAAGGTTTGAAACAGGATGTAGTCACTTACAGTACCATGATACAAGGATTGTTTCAGGTTGGTCGATGTAGAGCTGCACGCCAACTTTTTGATGAGATGCATGCAAAAGGAATAATTCCAAACGAATGCACATTTAGAATTATTTTAGAGGGTCTTTGCAACAACCATCAAATAGAAGAGGCACTATCTTTGTTTCATTTAATGGGTAATAGCAAACTAATTTTGGATGTTGTTGTGTATACTATCCTCATAGATGGTGCAAGCAATTGTGGTAAGTTTGATATTGGAAAGGCTCTTTTTCAGGATCTAAGTAATAAAGGTTTGCATCCTAATGTTCGAACATACAATGTGATGATTAGTGGGCTGTGTAGGGAAGGTCTAGTGGGTGATGCGAAAGACTTGTTTCTTAAAATGGAAGACAGTGGTTGCCCGCCAAATAATGTTACTTACCGTGTTCTTCTCCAAGGATATCTAAAGAACAAACACTATGATGATGTAGAGATGCTCTTACATGAAATGGATGAAAGATGTTACTCACTAGATGCTACGACTTTATCAATGTTATTAGATCAAATCGCAGCACGTTCGTTAGATAACCCTTTACTTGAGTTGATTGGTAAGCTTGTGCCAAAAGAATTGATTGAGGGTCCTAATTTTTCACCTAAATAGCAAATCCTGCATTTTGATGGCGAAAGAGGAAATTGTTACCAAAATTTCATTCTGGGCGTCATGTGGTTGGTATTTGTTGTAGTAAATGACCTATTGCTGAATTCATGGATACTAGCTGTTAACTTCTTTAATTTTCTTTTTTGATTATTCAAACATGATTTTTCACTTTTTATCGCATTTATTTGCTTTTAAGAGTTTGATAATGTGGATGCTATACTTCAATCATATGTCTTATCCATGTATTCGACATTAAAATCAGACAATTCAAATATATCTGCTCACAGGATCACCATATTTCTTCTGTTGTAACACTTGGCTGCAAAATGTGGTGCATAATAGTTTTGCAAGTGTTCTGCATAAACACAGGTCTTTTGTACGGGTAATCACATTAGTTCCCATTATTCATATGGAGCAACTGAATAAAGGGTAAATAATGTTCCTTAAATACTTAACTCAGATTCCAGCTTATGTATTGTATGTCTGAGATAACAAAACCATGAGAACTGATCCATAGTCATTCCAAGTGCTATTAGCACCTGCTAGTAGTACTTGTAATCCTTTAATGCTGAGATATCTCTTTACTAATGTGACTCTAAATCATCTTGTTACACTGCTTGCTGGTCTCATTGTTTCTGTGAAATCCAAAATGCTGGAATCTCTTATTTTGTAGACATGATATAAATCTACAACTATGTAATTGAGGAGCATTCTCATATAAATATGAGGTATCATTAAACTACAAGTCTTAAAATTGACATTTTTTTTTTTTTTTTTGAAAAATACCCTCTAAAGGCTTATATTTTGGCAAGTGGTGGTGGACCCCTCAAGAATGATAGATTCGTACCAAGGTCTTTTGCCACCCTTTGATGTATACCCAATATATGGATTTCACCATACCGATTACCATGAAACAAACAACATATATCATTCTCATACTCATTCCTTAATACCCATAGGTTCAAACCAAATGCACCCTTAATCTCTTAGTTATCCGGTAATGTCAAAAGAATACAACTACTATTATAATTGAACTTTTACGTTAACAACTTGAAGCTTTTTTTCTTTAAAAAAAAAAAAAAAAAAAATACGACTAAAAAGTTCAAATGACAAATAGATTTAGGTTTCAAAGCTTTTTTACTTTTTTTATTAAAGTCAAACAAATATTAATACCATATCAATTTAAAAAGTCGCAGCAACATGCAAACGTATAATGAAATCCATAACAAAATACAATACAATTTTTACAACCATCTATAGCGTAGTGCGAGTTTATTACCCTCTTTAGAAACATTTGTCAGAGCCAACAATTATTATTATTATTATTATTATTATTATTATTATTATTACGACGAAAGAGTTGACTAAACTTGTCAAACGTCAAATTTATTAAAAATACCCCGATACTTCCATTTTCCCAAAAAAATTATGTTGGTTGTATTAGTAACAGTTTTTAAGGCTATCAATTAAAGTTTATCATGCGAGGTAACATAGATAAAGTAAAAGGTTATTATTAAATGTACAAATAATTATGCATGAAGTGATAGTTTATTTTTTTTTGAAGGGTGAATTTTGTTGAAACTTCGTGTCATGATTCGACAGAGGGAGGTCTAGCTTACGTTGTCTTAACCGGGCCCGCGCTAGAGAGCTCTCTCGAAGTAGGAATGCCTATTCAAATACCCGATGGGGGGAAAACCCCCTACTAATCCGCCCGAAGGCACGACAATTAATAGGGGTAAACCCTGCCCCCTCAGACTTGAACCTGGGTATACCCAAGCCAAGCCCTCATAGAGGGACTTCCTAATATCTCAAAGTTGGCATTAGTGGGATTTGAACTTGAGACATAAAGGTCACCAAGGGAACTTGATAGTTTATTGACAACTATTATTTTTCTCCTTAATAAATTCAGGTGTAAACTATGCTAAATTAAAATTCAAATGATAAACTTGTTCACAAAAATAAGTTTAGTTGATTTGATACCGAAGTTTGAAGAATAGTCGCAAAAGTTTTTATGTATAGATCAAAGCTTAATCTTTTTCATATAAACAAAACCTTAGACAGGAAAAAAAAAAAATCATAAATTGTGTTTATATGTATGAATGAAAATTGATTTGTACATATAAACTTTTACAGATACACATCAATTTATACATTAAACAATATATACATTATGCTTTGTTTGCTTGGACGTGTGCGAATTATATAATATCAAGAGGCCTTTTATTATTAATTTTTGAATTGTGTTTTACAATGAAAGAGACAGCCATAATATACAGGGAATTACAATGATCTAAATTTGGAAAACTATAAATGGTTGTTGTCAACTTGGAGAAAAAGAAACCAGAGATTTGCAGTTCTAAATTAACGGGATATGATGCAATTGTCCACCAATCTAGCTGATCCCTTCAATCTTTTCTGTTTTAACACTCCCCTCAAGTTGAATAGTGGGATCTCCAAAATTCAACTTGTCTAGACACTTGTGTAAAGCTCTTTCATTAACAGATTTTGTTAAAATATCAGCAAGTTGGTCTTCTGATCGAACAAATGGCAGTGTGATGATTTCTGCTTCCAATTTTTCTTTGATGAAGTGTCGATCTACTTCTACATGTTTGGTTCGATCATGTTGCACTGGATTTTCTGAAATTTGAATGGCTGCTTTATTATCACTCATAATTTTGCTAGCTTCTTGTGGTGGATATCCTATCTCAGTTAGAAGTCTTCGTACCCATAGCACTTCAGTTAAGCCCCTTGCAATCCCTTGGAATTCGGCTTTAGCACTTGAAAGGGAAACAACCTTTTGTTTCTTGCTTCTCCATGTAACTAGATTTCCACCAACTACGGTAAAGTAGCCTGATGTGGATCTTCGGTTGCCCTTATCTCCTGCCCAGTCGGCATCGGTGTACAATTGAGTTAATAGATGACCATTTGGTTTGAACAAGACTCCATGCCCTCTTGTTCCCTTGAGATATCTTAAGATTCTCAAGACTGCTTTCAGATGGTTCTTCTGGGGTTGATGCATAAACTAACTCACTACTCCCACAACATATGCTATATCGGGTCGGGTGTGTGAAAGATATATCATTTTTCCCACCATCCGTTGGTATCTTCCTTTGTCAGCTAGCTCTGCTTTTTCTTCCATATCAAGCTTCTGGTTTACAATCATAGGAGTATCTGCTGGTTTGCAATCAATCATACCGGTTTATGCTAGTAAGTTGAGAATGTACCTTTTTTGGCACATGAAGATCCCTTGTTTTGATCTTAGAACTTCAATCCCAAGGAAATATTTGAGTCTCCCCAGGTCTTTCATTTCGAATTTCGTGAACAAGTACTTCTTCAGCTTGGTTATTTCTTCTTTTTCATCTTCGGTAACAATCATGTCATCAACATAGATTATTAGGCAGGTTATGAGGTTGCCTCTCTGTTTGAGAAACAATGTATGATCTGAGTTACTTTGTTTAAACCCATGGTTTTTCATGGATAAGGTAAACCTGCCAAACCATGCTCTAGGGGACTGTTTCAATCCATAAAGGGATTTTTTTAAGAAGACATACTTCCCTTTCTCCAAACTTGTTTGTAAATCCATGTGGAGATTCCATATAGAATTCCTCTTTTAGTTCTCCATGTAAGAAAGCATTTTTCACATGAAACTGGTGTAAGGGCCATCCTTTATTTGCTTCTACGGAATAAAGAACTCTGATTGTATTAATTTTTGCAACTGGAGAAAAAGTTTCAGAGTAATCGATTCCGTATGTTTGTGTATAGCCTTTAGCTACCAATATCGCTTTGTATCTCTCAATTGTACCATCGGGTTTGTATTTAATTGTAAAAAACCCACCGGCACCCGACAGTTTTCTTTCTAGGTGGAAAGACACATTTTTCCCATGTGTTGTTTCTTGTGAGAGCTTCCATTTCTTCTTCCATTGCTTTTTTTCCATTTTCTTGGCTTTAAGGCTTGTTCTGTATTATCAGGGATCTCATCATATATATAGATGCAACAAAAGCCTTGGCTTCCTTCGATAGGTTTCCTTTAGCTATGTTAGCCATAGGATATCTGCTTCCTCTGGACACCTTTTCTGGGGAATATCTTTTCGGTGGGACTCCCCGATTTGCTCTTGGTGGCAGTACATATCTCTCTGATGTTTCTTCTTGTGTGGAGGAGTTCTCTTGCTCTTGCACATGTTCATTACGCTCTGATGGAGTATCTTATTAATTAAAAACATCTCTTGTTCCTGTACATTCCGCCCTTGCCATGATGTGTTAGTTTCAATGGGATTGGATATAGGAGAAGGATTACTTACCTCAGGTATCAGGTTGGGAGTAGTTTGGGTGACATTGACGTGGTCTTCGGGTTGTGTGGAGAGATGAGACTCATTTGAGGTACTGTGGCTCCTCCTGTCTCCACATGCAACATATCTCAACCAATTCAGTGTGTCAAGACACTCACTCTCCCCCTAACTACTGCGTTGGGAGGCATAATAGTATTCGGTTTCAAGAAAATCACAGTTCATAGTTGTAAACATGTGACGGGTTTTTGGGTTATAACATCGGTATCCTTTTTGAGTTATTCCATATCCAACGAAGACACATTTTTAGCACAAAGGATCCATTTTAGTTATGTGCGACTTTGGTATGTGAACAAAAACGGTGCACCCAAAAATTCGTGGTTCAAGAGTAAGAATATACGGAGGGTTGGTATATTCTGTAAGGACTTATAATGGGGTTTTGATTTCAGAATTTGAGTGGGGAGTCTGTTAATGAGATACGCAGCTGTAACGAGAGCTTCTGGCCAAAAAACCTTTGGAACTCGTGATTCTATTAGAAAGGCTCGAGTTATTTCTAATAGGATATGATTTTTTCGTTCTGCGACACCATTTTGTTCTGGAGTGTGAGGAGAAGTGGATTGATGGATTATCCCTTTGTTTTGGAAAAAATATTTCATCTCGGAGTTAACAAATTCTCCTTCATTATCGGATCTAAAAGCCTGAATGTTTTTTTGAAATTGGGTTTGGACCATGTTGTAGAACATGATAAACTTATCAAGAACTTCAGATTTACTTTTTAATAAGTACACCCGGGTCATTCGTGTGCAATCATCCACGAATAGAACAAAAAAAAAAAACGAAAGTTTTGTCCCCCAATAGTTGGAGCAAGACCCCACACATCTGAGTGAATTAATGAGAAAGGTGAATCAACCCTTGTATTATTAGGTTTGAATGTCTTACGATGACTTTTGGCTAACACACAAGTTTCGCAATGTGTCTTACAATTGGAAGGAAATAACTTAGGAAATAAAACATGCGAATAACCAATGGATGGATGTCCCAATCTTCTATGCCATTGCCTTGCTTCTCGTTCTGCCGTCCCATGAGAAAGCATTACAACACCATTTTGAGTCACCTCATCCACGTAATACAACCCTTTTATTTCAGTGCCACGCCCAATGATCGCTCCCGTCCTGATATCCTGTAAGATACAAAAAGTGGGTTGCATAAGAACTGAACAATTTAACTCCTTTGTTACATGGCTTATTGACAGGAGTTTGTGTGATAAGGCAGGAACATAGAGACAATTCGAAAGTTTAAGTGTCGGTGAAATTTCAATAGTTCCTCCATTTTTTACAATCATCTTCTCTCCATTCGCCGTGTCTATATATGACTTTGTCGGCTTAGTTGATGTGACAAAATCTGATAAATCATAAGTCATGGTATCCGTTGCTCCAAAATCAAATATCCATGAAAATTCCCGTTTCATAATAGGATTTTGAGCTATATTTGCCACACCACCAATAATGGACCCCCTTTTGCAATTTTTGAAGCTTTCTTTTATAAAATAAATGAAAGATGTGTTTTTTAACATTTCAGAATCTTCAGGCGTCCTTTTTGAAACATTGAGAAAATATCTATGTGATATATTAGGAAGATAAGATGGGGGTTTTAAGACATAAGGTCTCTCACCCCCTATACATGTGTTCATAGAAAAGGGACCATCATCTTCTTCACTGTAAACTGACGCCGTTACCATCCCCCCAAACCCAGTGAGATTTTTATGGTCAGTGGTGTCGGCGTTCTCCTTGGTGCTCACGACAATAGAGGCTTTGCCTTTTTCTGGTCCAGAGTTCTTGGTGCCCTTCTTGTGGCCATTGGTCCACCAGTCGGGGTAGCCGACGAGTCTAAAGCATTGTTCTTTGGTATGTCCCGTCATCCCACATTCTTCACATTTAAATTTGGATTTATCCACCCGGGATGATGACCCAACTTGGCTGCGGTCAGACGGGCGATTAACTTTCGAAACAAGCCTTAATCCTTCTTTTTCGATGGCTATTAATCCTGCTGCTATGCCATGTGTTTCATTGATAGTTGCTCCCAAAATGTTTTTGTTGGGAATTAAATGTTCTGAAGATTAGTGTTTAGAATTATAAATTCACAAGGTTTGTACTGCTGAAGAGAATACACTGACAGTAGAAACTGCTAGTGTATATCTGAAGATTTCTCAAGTTATAACTAACAGTACTAACTTAAGTTAGTACTGCTAGTACAAGCAAAATGTACTGCTGATCGAATACTACTGCTGAGTGGATAACTGTTGTCGAATACTGCTGCTGAGTGGATAAGTGTCACATATACTACTGCTGGATAGATAAGTATAAAAAGATATTTTGTGTATAAAAGTCAAGAATATACAGTAGATAATATCTTTAGACAAAGTGATCAGTAACAAGTTATGTACACAGATACATGTTGTATCTTAGTTACTGACACACATAAGCTAGCAAATAGTTTGACAAGACTTGACAATATTGTAAAGATCTCCTTTGGACTATAAAAGGGAGATCTTAGCTTAGAGATAAGGGTGTCCAAGTGCTGAATATTGTGTCTAGAGTTGATAGTGCATGTACTGAATATAGACTAAGTTAGCATCAAAATAGTTATCCTTATAACCAAGATTCAAGGTTTGTAACCCTAGTGATAGTAAAGATCACTCGTATTATTTCAATAATATTGAATCGTTTAGTGTTAACATTGTGTGTTCATTATCAAATTCAACAACCACCAAAGTTTCATTTCCAATATCAATATCCTTCTAAGTGTGGTTAAGTAGATTCCGCATACTTAATCATAATCACTCAAGGTATCATATACACTCGTTATAAAGGACTAACATCCTCTTAAGTGTATCAAACATCCTCTCAATTGGTATAAAAGCCAGGCTGATATCTTTGATTTAGAAGAAGAAGAAATGGACGTAGAATCTATTCAGATGAATGTTGCTGCAAAGTTGCCAATGCTCAAACAGAATGAGTTTGACATATGGAGGTTAAGGATAGAGCAGTATTTCCAAGTGCAAGACTATACACTATAGGAAATCATTGAAGAAGGAAACTCCTTCAAGCCTACAACCTCTACATCAACAGTTGAGGGTAAAGTAGTTTCAACTGTGCAAACCAACCCATCAACTGCAGAAGATAGAGTCAGAAAGAAGAATGACCTCAAGGCCAGAAGTATGCTGATGATGACCATTCCAAATGATCAACTATTAAACTTCAGCAAGTTCAAAGATGCAAAGTCTTTGTTTGAGGCCATTGTTGCAAAGTATGGTGGGAATGAAGCCACCAAGAAGACCCAGAAGACTCTTCTAAAGCAACAATTTGAAAACTTCTCCTCAACCAACAATGAATCATTAGACCACATGTTTAACAGGCTTCAGAAGATTGTGAGCCAACTTACAATTCTTGGGGTTGATATACCTCAAGAAGATTTAAACTCAAAATTTCTGAGAAGCTTACCTGAAGAGTGGGCTATGCATGTTGTTGTCTGGAAGAACAAATCAGACATTGACACCATGGATCTTATGGATCTGTATAGCAACATTAAGATTGTGGAACAAGATGTGCAGAAAACATGTTGTGCTTTTCTCACAAGCCAGAATGATGGGTCCATGCTTATCCATGAAGACCTCCAAGAGATCAATGATGATGATTTGGAGGAGATGGACCTGAAATGGCAAATTTCTCTTCTTAGCATGAGGGCTAAGAAGTTCTATCAAAGGACAGGGAAGAAGCTCACTATCAGCAGCAATGATACTGCTGGTTTTGACAAGTCAAAGATAGAATGCTACAGCTGCCATATGATGGGGCACTTCTCAAGGGAATGTAGAAGACCAAGGCAACAAGATAGCAAGAACAGAGGTTTTGGAAGCAAGTCCAAAACAGGGGAGGTTTCTGAGCCAAACTTAAAAGCTATGGTAGCTATTGATGGCTTAGGTTTTGATTGGAGTTTCATGGCAGATGAAGAAGAAGCTTCTTCTCAGATGACACTCATGGCCTTCTCTGCTACTGAGGTACAAAATGATAAAGTTTGTTCTAATACTTGCAATGCTCTTAAAGAACTTGAAACTTTAAGAAAACATTATGATAATCAAAGAATAGAACTAACCAAAACTCATCAAGACTTAGTAGATTATAAGATAGGTTTAGCTACCCTAGAGAAGCAGATCATTCACTATAAAAACAATGAATTTTCTTTTTCTGATGACAAAGCTCTTCTTAAACAGGACATATTTTTTAGAGATGCTGAAATTAAGCTTTTAAGAGATGCTTATGATAGGATCAAAAAGGAAAATGGAAACATTCACTTAAGTGTAGAAACACTAGAACATGCTTCTAGAGGTGTAACCAACATGATTTAATGTCAAGTGATCAATAAAGCAAAGTCTGGGTTAGGATATAAGAATGTTCCACCTCCTTATAGAGGAATTCCTATACCCCAAGGGATAGACTTACATCATTCAGGAGTAGCCAAGTTTCAACAACCTGAGTTAGAATATGGTGTTAAGCCAAAAGAAAATATAGTTGTTGACAAGCCTATAAAAGTAAGTGAGAGTATAATTAATACTTCACTTCCTGAGGACAAGGTGTCCTCTAGTAGAAAATCAGATGGTCCAATCATTGAGGACTGGAAATCTGATGGTGATGAAGAAGAACAGGTTATGTCTAAACCTGAAGTTGTTAAGAAAGCAGGAACAAGTGTTCCTAAAGTGGTTAAGAATCATACTGTTAGGCCTAAAACAAATGTTAAACATGTTAGGCAACCAGTTAGATATTGTGAGCAATATAGAACCACAAACAAGCCCAAAGGAAACCAAAGGAATTGGAATGGCCTTAAGTCTCACCAACTAGGTGATGCCTTTGACTTCTATAACAAAGCTTGTTTCATTTGTGGAGAATTTGACCATCTTGCAGCTTTCTACAACCCAAGGGTATCTGGGTATACAAACAATAGGGTGAATTTAAAAAGGCATACAACTAAAAGTCACTCTAATTATACAACAACAAAACCCAAAGCAGTTTCATTAAAGTCTGTCACAAAAGCAGTTCCTACTTCTAGACAAGCAGTTCCTACTGCTAGACCATTTAAGACTGTTTACCCACAACCAACAGTTAAAAGTGCAAAAATAACTTCTAAACATGCACCAATAACTGTTAAAAGGCCCTTTCAAACAAGAGCAATGGTCCAAAAACAAATTTGGAAACCAAAGGGTACAACTGCAAGGCTAGCAGTTTCTACTGCTAGGCAAGCAATTCATACTGCTGCTAGGAAAAACAGGGCAAATGCTGTTAAGGCCTCAACATGTTGGATTTGGAGACCTCTTAAATCCAATTGTGCATCAACTGTTCTCAAAAGGTTTAACTACATTGATGCACGTAGAAAATCCAAGTCAGTAATGGCTTGGATTCCCCAAGAAAACTAATTCCTTATTTGTGTGCAGGGACATTCACAAGCAGATCATGAAGATCAAGGCTATTATGATAGTGGGTGTTCAAGGCACATGACAGGCAACATGTCTTATCTTTCAGACTTTCAATCATTAGAAGGAGGCTATGTTACCTTTGGAGGAGGAATTGGTGGAAGAATTACTGGTAAAGGTACTATCCAAACCGGTAAAATAGATTTTGAAGATGTGTACTATGTGCAAGAGCTTAAGTATAATCTTTTTAGTGTCTCACAAATGTGTGATAAAAAGAACAAAGTTCTTTTTACTGATACTGAATGTCTTGTGCTTTCTTCTGATTTTAAGATGCCTGATGAAAGTCAAGTACTTTGATAATTGGTTAAATTTGGTCAAAGTAATCACAAGTCAAACTTCTCACGAAGAAAAGTCAACTTGAAATCATTAACGCAAAAACAACCAATTGTAATAACCGGGCAAGCGTGTACCCAGGTCGTTCTCCCAACGAGGCGTGAAATTGAGGATATCGTTTTTGGTTTGGTATTAAAATGCTTGAAAAGACGAGGGTTGATTGGTTTTTAATATCTACTAAAACGAAAATTAAAATAACGCGAACGATAAACTATGAACGAGTAAAAACGTAAAATATTTGAAAAACTAATCCTACGGGTATCAAAATAATTTTCCTAAGTCCTAAATATAAAAAGAAAATTTTGGAAAAAAAAAGAAAAATATTTTTTTTGACTTTTTAATAATTTTTTATAAATTAAAAACTATTTAAAAGAAAATAATTGATTAAAAATACTAAACGTAAAAATAAAAATCTGAAATTTTTTATAAAGATACTTTAAGTTACTAAAAAGCTAGGAAAAATAAAAATTTTGAAAAAGCTTAAGCCAATAAGCTGTGATAAGCCAAAACAGCTTATATAAGCAAAATGGTTTCACAAGTATAAAAATTAAATGTAGGAAATAAAACAATAGGCAAAACTGGAGCAGATGGTAAGGTGTTGGAGTTGTGAACTGGGTGACCTGGGTTCGAGTCCCAGGTCTGTCACTTTTTTTTGCTATTGATTTATCTTTTTGATTTTTCTTCAAAAATATTTATGGACTACATATGCATGAAGAATCAGAAATAAAAGCTACTTTTGATTTTTCTTCAAAAATATTTATGGACTACATATGCATGAAGAATCAGAAATAAAAGCTACTACTAAAACATATGGACTACATAAGCATATGGACTACATAAGCATAGGAAAAATAAAAGCTACTACTACTGAATTTTTAACAAAGACAAAAAGCTACTTTTAAAATAAAAAAAACTTTTTGAAAACTAGAAAAACTTTTTGAAAACTTTGGTCTGCTGAAGTAACCAAAGAGCAGGGCACAAGCAGTTTCAAATGGGCAGATGGCTAGTTTGCAGGACACAAATAAGCCAGAAAATAAGTTCTAAACTTTCAAATAAGCTCAAGCAGTACTATATTAACCAGCAAGCTACTATTAAAACAAGATTGGGAATCTAAAACCTATTTTACTAATCTAAAATTGAGATTTAAAAAGGCTATTGAGGCAAAATAAAAAAAAAAATGCAGGTTGATATAATGTCACTACTGATGTGCAGAAGGATTAGTAAACCTCAAAACCACATGAAACTTTTACCAAAGCTTAAAACAACTAGCTCAAGCAAATCCTAATCTAACTCCTAATTAATAAGCTTTAGAAGGCAGTTTAAACTCTAAAAAACCTAGGAACTAAAACCTCATATGCAAAACTAATCTAAACAGCATCAAAGAAACTTAGAACTAGTATCCTCAATTCCCAATAAGCATAAAACAACTAGAAGCAAACCATAAATAAGCAGTAAATTCAGCAGTTGACCAAAGTTGACCAACCAGAAAAACAAGGAAAACTTGAAATTTGCATTAACTGGAAATTAACTTAGAGTAAATTACAACTGGAATTAAATTCTACACTAAAAAGAAATTAAACAATTAAAAGGTCAAACTTTTCTAATACATGAAAAGTGGACAAAAGAAAAAAAAAATCTGCTACTATCCGCCTATATTTATACTACTAAAAATACAAAAACCCTAGAATCTGAGTGTGTTTGTTGTGTGAGTGTGTTCCTCTCTGTGCTTCTTTGCTCCATTCGTGACCCTTGGATTAAACTTGTTCACCACATCTTTACATCTTGATCGTTGATCTTTCTTATGCCCTCGGATCGCTGAGGTGGAGTGGGGGGGGGGACCAAAGACAAGGTCATGTGAATACTTTGGCTGGTAGTGTGAGGATGAAAGTGATGGAGGGATTAGGGATTAATGGCGGGTTAGGGATTAAGCAAGAAGATGAGCAGTATTTAGCGAAGTTAGGGATTTTGACTCAAAAAAGGGGATTTTGACCGAATGACTGGAAAGGGGGTTTTGACCGAGCAACCGTGTTTTATTATTATTGAGTGGGTGGGTCGGTTTTAGTTGTGAGTGGGCTTGGGGATGGTTAGTGAATTGGGCCGGTGGGATAATTTAAGGGTATTGGGTTTAGGTTTAAAATGTTGGATCCGGTTGTAGTAGTATAAGTAGGATAATATGGATTTAGATAAAGGACCAAGAGTGTAAACTTGTAAACATCAAGGACCAATCTTGCCAAACCTTCAAAGTTAATCAAGGGACCAATTTTGCCAATATGAATTAATCCAAGGGCCATTTTGAGATTTTTGAGCAACATCTCGAACCAAACTCGTGAATTTCTTCCCGGGTCCCGTCTTTTGAGCTCTTTTCCATTTCCTGTGCTCGTCTTTGTCTTTTTCTTGATTTTTATCCATTTTTCTAGATATCCGTACCTGCATATTCACAAACACAAAAACAACATATATTTGGCATATTCGGTCGGTTTTTGGCCTATTTGGTCCGTTTAAATAGGTAAAATTTATGTGTAATTTAACACATACCATACTTCTTAAAATTCCAAGAAAGGGCAACATGTACAATGTTGATATGAAGAAAATTGTTCCTAAAGAGGCACTTACTTGTTTGCTTGCAAAAGCCACATTAGATGAATCTATGAGATGGCATAGGAGGCTTGGTCACATAAATTTCAAAACCATAAATAAAATTGTTAATGATGGTTTGGTAAGAGGTTTACCTCAAAAAACGATTTGAAAATGACCAAACATGCATAGCTTGTCTTAAAGGCAAACAACATAAAGCCACTTGTAAGCCCAAAATTTTTAACTCTATTGATCAATCATTGTTTATGCTTCATATGGATTTATTTGGACCTACAAATGTGAGTAGTATAAAGCATAAAAGATTTTGTCTAGTTGTTACTGATGACTATAGTAGATTTACATGGGTTTTCTTTTTAAGTTCTAAGGATGAGACTTCTAGCATTCTTAAGACATTCATTACAGAGATAGAAAACCTAGTAAGCAAGAAAGTAAAAGTCATTAGATGTGATAATGGGGCAGAGTTTAAGAATAGAGTTATGGATGAATTCTGCAAGGAAAAAGGTATTAAGAGAGAATTTAGTGTAGCTAGAACTCCTCAGCAAAATGGAGTTGCTGAAAGGAGAAATAGGACACTCATAGAAGCTGCTAGAACTATGTTAGCTGACTCCAAGTTGCCTATCACTTTTTGGGCTAAAGCAGTTAATACTGCTTGCTATGTCCAGAACAGAGTTTTAGTAGTTAAGTCTCACAATAAGACATCATATGAGCTTTTTAGAGGTAGAACTCCTGCAATAGGATTTCTGAGACCTTTTGGATGTCATGTGACAATTCTGAATACCTTAGACCATCTAGGAAAGTTTGATGGTAAAGCAGATGAAGGATTCTTAGTTGGATATTCTCTCAATAGCAAAGCATTTAGAGTATACAACTCAAGAACTAGGAGAGTAGAGGAAAATCTGCATGTGGAATTTTTAGAGAACAAATCCAATGTAGCAGGTGAAGGTCCCAAATGGCTATTTGATCTTGAGACACTAACCAAATCAATGAATTATGTACCTATTGTTGCAGAAACTAATGAATTTTCAGGTTCCAAAGCTAATAATGCAACAAATAAGGCTGGGTTAGGAAAAGAGACATATAAAGATTATATCTTGATGCCAATATGGACAAGTACAAGTGTGGAGTCACCTTCAATAAATGGTGAACCTTCTTCAGATGAAGCTAAAGAAGGGATTGAAGATGAAAACAAGGAAGAGGAACAAGAAGAACAAGACAGCAGTACAATCATTATTCCTACTGCTGAGCCAAAAGTTCATACTGCTGAGACAGAGCAACCTACTGCTAGGACAAATGTTTCTACTGCTGGCCCTCCAGAACCAAATGAGGTAGATTTCTCAGAAGATGAGGTGGATTTCAACAATCTCCCAACTCATTATCAAGTTCCTTCTACACCACACACAAGAATTCACAAAGTCCACTCCCTGGACAATGTGATTGGAGATGTACAATCTGGTGTCAAGACAAGGCAACAACTGATGTCTTCAGACCAACAGGGGCTTCTTGATGCTCTTTATGCATCAAAGCAGCATGAGTATGCAAACTCCTGCTTATTTGTATGTTTTCTCTCACAAGTAGAACCCAAAAATGTTCTTAAAGCCTTAGATGATTCAAGCTGGGTAGAAGCTATGCAAGAGGAGCTTCTCCAATTTAAAATTCAGAAGGTATGGGTACTAGTTGATTTACCCAAGGGTGTAAGGGTAATTGGTACTAGATGGGTTTTCAGGAATAAAAGGGATGAAAGGGGCATAGTGATTAGGAACAAGGATAGATTAGTTGCCCAAGGGTACACACAAGAGGAAGGGATAGACTATGAAGAGTTTTTTCCTCCAGTAGCAAGAATTGAGGCAATTAGAGTATTTTTAGCTTATGCTTCATTTATGGGCTTCACAGTTTACCAAATGGATGTCAAGAGTGATTTTTTATATGGTACTATTGAAGAGGAGGTGTATGTATCACAACCTACAGGATTCACTGATCCAGATCATACTGACAAAGTGTACAAGGTAGTTAAGGCTCTTTATGGCCTTCATCAGGCACCAAGAGCATGGTATGAAACACTGGCTTCCTACTTAACAGAAAATGGATTTCAAAGAGGCAAGATAGATCAGTCATTATTCATCAAGAAGCACAAGAAGGATCTTTTGCTAGTTCAGGTGTATGTGGATGATATCATCTTTGCATCTACTAGGAAGGAGATGTGTTTAGAGTTTGAGAAGCTTATGCATGATAAGTTTCAGATGAGTTCCATGGGGGAACTTACATTCTTTTTGGGTCTGCAAGTTAAACAATCAAATGAAGGCATTTTTATCAGCCAAGATAAATATGTTGCAGAAATTCTAAGGAAATTTCAATTTGCTGATTCAAAAATGGCAAGCACACCAATGGACTCTGAGAAGCCACTTCTTAAAGATGTAGATGGAGAAAATGTAGATGTGCACACATACAGATCTATGATAGGTTCTTTGATGTATCTCACATCATCAAGACCTGATATCGTGTTCTCTGTTTGTGCTTGTGCAAGATTTCAAGTAACTCCTAAGGTTTCTCACTTAACAGCTGTCAAGAGGATTTTTAGATATCTCAAGGGTCAACCTAGCTTGGGTTTATGGTATTCTAGAGAATCACCTTTTGACTTGGTAGCATATTCAGATAGTGACTATGCAGGTGCAAGCTTGGACAGAAAGTCAACAACTGGAGGATGTCAATTCCTTGGATGTAGACTTATCTCATGGCAGTGTAAGAAGCAAACAATTGTGGCTACTTCAACAACTGAAGCTGAATATGTAGCTGCTGCAAGTTGCTGTGGTCAAGTCCCTTGGCTTCAAAACCAACTTCTTGACTATGGGTACAATTTCATGAACACTGTCATATATATTGATAATAGTAGTACAATTTGCATAATTAAAAATCCAGTGCAACATTCTAAAACAAAATACATAGAAATTGGACATCATTTTATTAGAGACTGCAATGAGAAAAAGTTGATTCAAGTGATTAAAATTGATTCTGATCACAGCTTTTCAGATCTTCTCACAAAAGCTTTTGATGTTGGAAGGTTTCAGTACTTAGTAGAAAGTATTGGGATGCTTAACCCTCAATAATTTGAAACTCTGTGTTTTTGTACATAAAATTTAGTTTGTACTGATTAGCTTTGAAAGTTGGTACTATTATTGAAAAGTTTGTACTGCTAGTACACATTTTTAGTTCATATTGTTAGTCATATGATTCTACTGCTATAAGACAAATGCTATGCATTTTTGTTTTCTTGGTTTTGGACTAACTTTTATAGGTATGAACATTTGAGCACAAAGGAAGTTTCAAGTGAAATATATGAGCAGCAGAATGATGATACAAATTGCTGACTGGTATGTGCTTATTCACATACCTTTTCTTGACCAAAACCGGACAAAAAAAGACCAAAAACTAACCAAAATGCCAAAAGATATTGTGTTTCTGTGTTTTTGATTGTGCAGGGATGGATATTGCAAATTTGTACAAAAGACACGGAAAACTCGGGAAAACGAGCACGAGATTTGGAAGAGTGTCAAAAGCCGATGCCGGGAAAGACATGTTTGGCCAAAAGTCAAAAATCACCCTTAGATCAATTTTGGAAAATTAACAATTTCAGTCCCTTAAAATCCAAAAATTACATATATGGTCCTTACAAAACCCTTAAACATTTCTACACCCGGTTTTACTTATAATAAACCCAAAATCCAATAACCCAACCCACCTTATATCTCCTAGCCCAGCCCACAACCCAATTCTCTTTACCCGAACCCAACCCACGACCCAACAATACCCGGTCAACACTATATTTCCCCAGGTCAAAAAAAAATATAAAAAACACACTCACTCCTCAACCCGCGCCCCAAATTTCACCCAAACCCAGAAAATTACTATCCCTAGAACCCTAGGATTTACCTCGTACGCTTTTACTGCAATTAAGGGCAATTATGTCCAATCATGGGGTTTCTAGAACGCGTCAGAAGTGTCAGAAGGGCAGAAACACACGCTTGGGCAACGTGGCAACATTTCATTGGATATGACACCTCACAAGATTTGATCCAAGGGCTAAGGTTGCAAGATTAGCGTCCAAGAAATGATCAGATGGATGAGATTGATTTGAAGAAGCACAAATAGCCACGGATTGGTGACATGGCAGAGTCTAGATCCTTCTCTCTCGGGCTATAAATAGAGGACCTCATCTCCTTCATTTTCATGTAATTTTTTTAGATAGTGTTATGCTGTTGAAATAAGTTTTAGTTTGTAATTTCACTTTTCAGTTTGAAATTTTTAAAGAGTTGATTAATGAAATTTTAGTTTAAGCTTCCTTTTAATTTGATTCCATTCTCTTTGAGTTTTAAGTTTCTCTATTAGCTTATTCTCTGTTTCAGTAGCTTATTATTATCATGTTTAGCTTATCTCAACTTTCATTCTTCATTATTGTTGATTTTAATCCAAAAATCCAAAAATATTGAAAAATCCAAAGATAATTTTAAAAACCCAGCTTCAATAAGCTGATTTCTGAATTTGTTGAGCTTATATAAGCTTTGTAGCTTAATATAAGCTTTTGTTAAGGTCTATTTCATATTTGCTACTCAAATACCAAAAAGTCAAACAGACAGTCAACAAAAGTCAATTGTTGAATCAAGGTGATGATTCTGGACTAATTTCTGGTAGATCAAGCTTATTCTGGAAGAGCTTGGCCTATCTAAAGATAGGCTTCATTGGAAAATCCATTTGTTCTAGCTAAGGGATGATTTTGTAAGTTCTATTTCATTTTAAGGTTTTATTTTCTGCATCAGTTGAGATTTGTTAGATTAAGTGCTATTTGATTGTTGATTGTTGATTATTAGTTGTTAAGTAACCTAGGAAATCATAGATCAGTTGGTATTGTAGCTTAATCTAGTAGTTGTAGTGATAATTTCAAAAATAGAAATTTAAAGGAGTGTTTGGATAGATAACAGTTAGGGGTAATTAAGTCTGTTACTGTAGTCTTACCTATTAAGCTACTTTGGATTTGCTTTAAATTAGTGTTATTAGCTGTTAGTAGTAGTTAATAAGTTTATTGTGAGTGATTTGTATGTTTAGACTACATAGGTGGAATATTAGAGGTTAAACTGCATTAACAAGCTCAGCATAAGCTGAGCATATTGGTATTCCCATTTTGGCATTTCTGTGTTGCTTTTAGGTGATAAAACAAGGTTGCAAAAGCTGGTTCACTTTGGTCAAGGTTTACACAAGTTTTGCGCCAAAATTCCCACACTGCTATCACAGATTGTTATGTGTAGAACCAGGTTTTAAGCTGCTGATCTAGGTTAGCTAGTGGCTTATTTAATTAAGCTGTTGACCTCATCTTTGGTTTTTAGTTAGTTAGTATAGTAAGTTTGAAGCTCATAATCTGGGATCCAGGTTTCTGGCTTATTTGATAGCTTATTTAGGTTCTGCAAAAGCCCCCCTCACTTCTGCTCAGCCAGCATAATTTTTGTGTGTCCTATCTGATCTTTTTAAGCGTCAAATTAGGTTAGCAATTGTTGAGAACTTTTGGGGATTTTTGGAATTTAAGGAATCTGTCACATGAACTTCAAGCTTCTGCTTCTAGTTTTCACAGATTAGTTTTTGCTTAGCTTAATTTTCATCTACAATTTGGCCTGTTTGTTCACTGCTACTACAATTGTTTTGCTACTGTGTTTCTGCTTATCTGCTTAATTCCTGTGCTATTTGAAAACCATTGATTGTTCTGAGCTTAAACAACTCCTTTACACTAGTTCTGAGCTTTTGGGAATTTTTGGTTCACTTTTGCTTATTTTTGGCTTATTTCATAGTGCTTATTTACACTGTTCTGCTTATTAGGGTTTAATCAGTTCCTGAATTTATTTTTCCTAGATAGAGAATTAAAAATTAGATTTACTCATATTTTTCCAGATTTTTCCCATTTGTTTTACTATTTTTAAATCAATTAAATAGTTTAATTTAGTTTTTAATTCATAAAAAATTCATAAAAAGTCAAAAAAATATTTTTCTTTTTTCCCAAGATTTTCTTTTAATATTTAGAATTTAGGAAAATTATTTTCAAAAATTTAGGATTTTAAAAATTTACTTTTAATTACGTTTTTATAATTCGTCGCGTTACGTTTTTAAATTCAATTTTCGTTCTTAGGATTACATGCTTAGCTTAGTTGTACCCTTAGCATAATTAGTTGTTTTTATTTCGTATTTCATTGTTCGTAGTGTAAAATCACCAATCATCACTCTTTTCACACATTCACTACACAATTCGACTCCGTTACAACAACTCGATATTCGACCTTCGTTGGGACACGACCCGGGGAAATACATCCGTTGTGTTTTCTTTGGAATAAAAATACTACATCAAAAATGGCGCCGCTGCCGGGGAAGGCTTGAGAAGAGTTGGAATTTCGCCATTGAATCGTGTTTTGAAGACCCTTCCTCGGAAGTTTCTCGTTTTTGTTTTAAAAAATAAAAATACAAAAAGAAAATAATCCAAAAACACTTTTCCTAAAGTGTTTTCAAAAATAAACCAAAAATAAAATAAATTCTCACTTTTCTTCAAAGTGTTGTAAACCATTCCGAAATAACAAAAAAAGAGATCGTGAAGTTAAACGTTTCTCGGATTATTTCTGTTTGGCAAAAACTTTCATTGCCCGAACTTAATGCCGTTATCCGTTTGGCAAAAACTTTCATTGCCCGAACTTACCCCAACTTGTATGACCCTCGAGCTTGCAGACCGGACCACGACTATTCCGCTTGGCATAGCCGAGGATGTCTTCATCAAGGTAGGGAAGTTCCACTTTCCAGCAGATTTTGTGGTTGTTGATTTCGATGCTGACCCCCGAGTTCCTCTAATTCTCAGAAGATCGTTCTTGAGGATCGGGCGGGCTTTGATTGATGTTTACGGTGAAGAAATTACGTTGAGGGTTGATAATAAGGCCGTTACTTTTAACCTTGATCGAACTTTCAAATACTCCTCCAATCATGATTCTATTCCGGTTAATCGAATTGATGTGATTGATGTTGCCTCAGAGGAGTATTCTCAAGAAGTTCTTGGATTTTCTGACAAATCCTCGAGTGGCAATCCCACTCCTTCTTCTCAACCCATTCTTTCCGACCCTTCCCCGTCCCTCACTCCGTTTGAGGGGGGTGATTTCTTCTTGGAAGAGGTCGATGACTTTCTTGCTATAGAAACACCAACTTCGCCGGAAGTTGATGATTCTTATCTTGATCCGGAGGGAGATATTCTTTTGCTAGAAAAATTATTGAATGAAGACCCGTCACCTTCTCTCCCTCAAACAAAAGAAATTCAAAAAGAAGAAATTAAAGAAATTAAGCCGTCTACTGAGAATCCTCCGGAGCTCGAGCTCAAGGATTTACCTCCTCATCTTGAGTATGCTTTCTTGGGAGATTCCGATACATTTCCCGTTATCATTTCGAAAGCTCTCAAAGATGAGGAGAAGACAAAACTCTTAGACGTGCTTAAAAAGCATAAGAGTGCCATCGCTTGGCAAATCTCTGATATAAAGGGTATTGACCCTAAATTCTGTACCCATAAGATCTTGATGGAGGATGACTTCAAACCCGCGGTTCAACATCAGAGACGGGTAAACCCGAAAATTCATGAGGTGATCAAAAAGGAAGTTATCAAACTCCTTGACGCCGGAATGATTTACCCGATCTCTGATAGTCCGTGGGTTAGTCCCGTCCACTGTGTGCCCAAAAAGGGTGGAATGACCGTTGTAACAAACGATGAAAATGAGTTAATCCCCACACGTTTCGTCACCGGATGGAGAGTGTGTATCGATTACCAAAAACTCAATGATGCTACCCGTAAAGACCATTTCCCTCTACCGTTTATGGACCAAATGCTTGAGCGTTTAGCGGGAAATGAATTCTATTGTTTTCTCGATGGCTTTTCTGGGTATTTTCAAATACCAATTGATCCCCAAGATCAGGAAAAGACCACCTTCACGTGTCCTTATGGAACATTTGCCTACCGACGCATACCTTTTGGCTTGTGCAATGCTCCGGGCATGTTTCAGAGGTGCATGATGGCCATATTTCACGATATGATCGAGAAGACGATGGAGGTCTTTATGGATGATTTCTCCGTCTATGGAAATTCTTTCTCATCTTGCCTCTCCCATTTAGACAAAATGCTGCAAAGGTGCGAAGACACCAATCTTGTGCTAAATTGGGAGAAGTGCCATTTCATGGTTAAAGAGGGCATTGTCCTCGGCCATAAGATTTCCAAATCCGGGATTGAGGTCGATCGAGCTAAAGTCGATGTTATCGCCAAGCTACCTCATCCCACTACCGTTAACGGAATCCGAAGTTTCCTTGGTCATGCCGGTTTCTACAGAAGATTTATTCAAGATTTCTCTAAAATCGCCCGGCCTCTGACCCATCTTCTTGAAAAAGATGCTCCATTCATCTTCTCTCCCGAATGCATCGAAGCATTCGAGGTTCTTAAAAGAAAATTAACGGAAGCACCGATCTTGGTTGCCCCCGATTGGGACTTGCCCTTTGAGCTAATGTGTGATGCTAGCGATTATGCTATTGGTGCAGTCCTGGGGCAACGCAAGTCAAAATACTTCCAACCGATACACTATGCTAGCAAGACAATGACCGACGCTCAATCTCACTACACTACTACTGAGAAAGAGTTGTTGGCCATTGTCTACGCTTTTGAGAAATTTAGACCATATCTTGTCTTATCCAAAAGCATAGTGTATACGGACCATTCTGCTCTCAAGTATCTCTTAGCAAAACAAGATGCTAAACCGAGATTACTTCGGTGGATTCTTCTGCTCCAGGAATTTGATATTATCATTCGTGATAAAAAAGGAGCAGAAAATCTAGCCGCTGATCATTTATCCAGACTTGAAAATCCCCATCAAAGTGATGTCGAGAAAAAGGAAATCACCGAAACATTTCCTCTCGAGACACTTGGGATGGTATCTTTAAAGAATGATCTGAGTACCCCATGGTTTGCCGACTATGCAAATTACCATGCGGGGAATTTTGTGGTAAAAGGGATGTCGTCTCAGCAGAAAAAGAAATTTTTCAAAGATGTTAAGCATTATTTCTGGGACGACCCCTATTTATTCAGAATATGTGATGATCAAGTAATCAGACGGTGTGTGCATGGCCAAGAAGCTATTGATATCCTCATGGCTTGCCATAATGGACCCACGGGGGGACATCATGGTGCCAGCTACACCGCTAAAAAAATCTTTGATTCTGGGTTCTATTGGCCGACTATCTATCGCGATGCCCACGACTTGGTAAAGTCATGTGACTCTTGCCAACGTCAAGGAAAAATCTCGTAAAAAGACGAAATGCCTCAAAATGCAATTCAAGTCTGCGAGATTTTTGACGTGTGGGGCATCGATTTTATGGGGCCATTCCCGTCTTCACGAGGGAATAAGTATATACTCGTGGCCGTCGACTACTTGTCAAAATGGGTTGAAGCGAAAGCGCTCCCCACTAACGACGCCCGAGTTGTGGTTAAGTTCTTAAAAAATCTCTTCTCCCGATTCGGAGCCCCTCGTGCTATAATCAGTGATCGTGGTACTCACTTCTGCAATGATCAATTTGCAAAAGTTATGCTCAAGTACGGTGTCACTCACCGACTTTCTACCGCATATCACCCTCAAACGAGTGGTCAAGTCGAGGTTTCGAATCGTGGATTGAAACATATTCTTGAAAGAACCGTTGGTGAAAACCGAGCCTCATGGGCCGACAAATTGGATGATGCTTTATGGGCCTTCCGAACAGCTTACAAAACACCCATCGGGTGTACTCCATACAAGCTAGTTTACGGAAAGGCTTGTCATCTGCCCATCGAGCTCGAGCATAAGGCATATTGGGCCTTAAAGAATGCCAATTTTGATCTCAAGACCGCGGGTGATCACCGTAAGCTCCAAATGAATGAATTAACTGAGCTTCGTGATCAGGCCTACGAGAATTTTCTAATCTACAAAGAGAAAACAAAGATGATTCATGACTCAAAAATTAAGAACCGCGTTTTCAACGTTGGTGATCGAGTCCTCCTCTTCAATTCTCGATTAAAGATTTTCTCGGGTAAACTCAAAACCCGCTGGTCTGGGCCATTCACCATCACTCAAGTTTTTCCATATGGGACCGTTGAGCTAGCTCAAAACAACGGTCCAAACTTCAAGGTGAATGGTCATAGGATCAAACACTATTTTGGAGGGGACATACCATCCATGGTTGTCCCGGATCTCCAAACTTTCCCCATGGACAATTAAATTCGGGGTCGAGTCAAGCTCATGTGACTCGGTTAACAAAAACAAGCGCTTCTCGGGAGGCACCCCGTGTCTATCTTCTTTCTTATTTTCTAATAAAACATGAAGAGAGTTCCTCTTCCATATCTTGTGTTTCGTGGTTTTTCTTGTGATGTGTCCAGGATTTGCCCGAATAATGAAGACTCTCGTGCTCGTGGTTTGCTTCTCTCCACTCGAGTTTCATCATTCGTTGCTTATCCAATATCCTTAATCTTATCATTTTACATCTATCTTTTGGCATAATTAATAAACGGCCTTAGATTTTTGTAGGGATACCCTTACCTTTAAGACATTGGGGACAATGTCTCGTTTTAGTCTGGGGGGGGGGGTGATCTTTCGATTCGATTTTTGCCTTGCATTTTTTTTGCCGTTTACTCATGCAACCCCGTTTTTCCTCAAAAATTGAAAAATCCAAAAAAAAATGAGAAAAATTTAAAATTTTTTTTGCAAAAATATAATAAGTTTTGACATTTTGTTGACTTTCCGCTGGAGAGAGTAGGAATAAAATTCTGACTTGATCGGGCGTGTTGAGCCCTAGCTTGTTCCCTTAACCATTTATAATCTATAAGCTCGTGCTAGTGTTTTATACAAGGAGCTAGAAAACGCGAATTCTTTTTAAGAATTTGCAAGTTCCCATAATTGACTTTATATATGCATGGCTTGATTATTTGGCTAAGCATTCGCGGATCTTATTATTTAAGATTTTAAATTTGCAAAGAACGAGAAATGATAGAGTTGTTCATAAGTTAGATTGCTAAACGTGGAGTAGTTGGATCTCTTTATAGCTCATCGAAGTTACTTGTGGCTTCTTGTTCCCATAAGCTTGTTTCACCCCAATAATAGTAATCTAGGAATAATTAAAGGTATTTTGGTTTTGGCTATAATTAGTTTTTATTTCTTCCTTAGAGAATTCTTGCTTATGAAAGTTGGGTACACATCAAGGTACTGTCAGTGTTACGGTGTAATAGACTATTCCATCTTGCCGGCTCGCAACCGATGTTGGGATTGTTATAAAAGCCGTAGGACTTGGGGTTTGGCAACACAAATAATTAATGAATATGATAATGTATAATAATAATCCAAAGCCATAAAAAGTTTTCTACATCTTGCCGGTTCGCAGCCGATGTTGTAGACTTCTAATAAAGGCAGAGGAAAAATTCCAAGGTCATAATAGACTATCACATCTTGCCGGCTCGCAACCGATGTTGTGATTGTTATAAAGGGCCAAGGATTAAATACGTTAATGTGCTTGAATATGTAGATAAAGTGTTATAATGCCAAACTTCGACTCCGGGGGTATCCTAATAAAAGCTTCTGTCTCTGGACTCGTAGATGAGTTGTTTCGGTCGTATATAAGAGGGATATCCTCAAAATCGTGTTAAATCAGAGACCTTGATGTGGACCTCATTTTTGTATGCAACGGTTTTCGAGGGAAGGTTTGGAAAATACTTAGCGTCTAAACTAGGTATCTTTATCGGAATAAGAAATTATCGAAATGAGAATTTGAAGAAATTCATTTCTCACCAAAAATAAAATAAATACAGGCAAAATAGGAATTTGGGAACGAGAAGTAATACACAATTAGCTTCCATGGGTAGTGTTGGCAATCTAACTTGTAAATAACAATGATTTCGTTTTTAAGCTTAGTTTGGGGACTTGTGAAAAATCAGGGACGACGAATTTTATCCGTATGGTCACTTCTTTATGAGTCGTGTTTCCTGCTCGAAGACCCTAAAAATTATCGATAGATAATGATTGTCAAACAAAGCCGTCACTTGAATAATGAGAAAAATACAAAAATAGAATAAAAGGAAAAATGGGGAGTTTTTAGAACTTAAGATTTCTTGATCTCTTTTGAAAATTTTGCTACTTCTCAAAGTTAGTAAAAAGAGATTGGAAATTTTCGGTTTCAAAAACGTGTTTTCATAACATTGCGTGAGGACACCGCAATAGCTTAGTCTGGGGGATTATGGTATGTGCTTATTCACATACCTTTTCTTGACCAAAACCGGACCCAAAAAGACCAAAAACTAACCAAAATGCCAAAAGATATTGTGTTTCTGTGTTTTTGATTGTGCAGGGATGGATATTGCAAATTTGGACAAAAGACACGGAAAACCCGGGAAAACGAGCACGAGATTTGGAATAGTGTCAAAAGACGATGTCGGGAAAGACATGTTTGGCCAAAAGTCAAAAATCACCCTTAGATCAATTTTGGAAAATTAACAATTTCAGTCCCTTAAAATCCAGAAATTACATATATGGTCCTTACAAAACCCTTAAACATTTCTACACCCGGTTTTACTTATAATAAACCCAAAATCCAATAACCCAACCCACCTTATATCTCCTAGCCCAGCCCACAGCCCAATTCTCTTTACCCGAACCCAACCCACGACCCAACAATACCCGGTCAACACTATATTTCCCCAGGTCAAACAAAAATATAAAAAACACACTCACTCCTCAACCCGCGCCCCAAATTTCACCCAAACCCAGAAAATTACTATTCCTAGAACCCTAGGATTTATCTCGTACGCTTTTACTGCAATTAAGGGCAATTATGTCCAATCATGGGGTTTCTAGAACGCGTCAGAAGTGTCAGAAGGGCAGAAACACACGCTTGGGCAACGTGGCAGCATTTCATTGGATATGACACCTCACAAGATTTGATCCAAGGGCTAAGGTTGCAAGATTGGCATCCAAGAAATGATCAGATGGATGAGATTGATTTGAAGAAGCACAAATAGCCACGGATTGGTGACATGGCAGAGTCTAGATCCTTCTCTCTCGGGCTATAAATAGAGGACCTCATCTCCTTCATTTTCATGTAATTTTTTTAGATAGTGTTATGCTGTTGAAATAAGTTTTAGTTTGTAATTTCACTTTTCAGTTTGAAATTTTTAAAGAGTTGATTAATGAAATTTTAGTTTAAGCTTCCTTTTAATTTGATTCCATTCTCTTTGAGTTTTAAGTTTCTCTATTAGCTTATTCTCTGTTTCAGTAGCTTATTATTATCATATTTAGCTTATCTCAACTTTCATTCTTCATTATTGTTGATTTTAATCCAAAAATCCAAAAATATTGAAAAAATCCAAAGATAATTTTAAAAACCCAGCTTCAATAAGCTGATTTCTGAATTTGTTGAGTTTATATAAGCTTTGTAGCTTAATATAAGCTTTTGTTATGGTCTATTTCATATTTGCTACTCAAATACCAAAAAGTCAAACAGACAGTCAACAAAAGTCAACTGTTGAATCAAGGTGATGATTCTGGACTAATTTCTGGTAGATCAAGCTTATTCTGGAAGAGCTTGGCTTATCTAAAGATAGGCTTAATTGGAAAATCCCTTTGTTCTAGCTAAGGGATGATTTTGTAAGTTCTATTTCATTTTAAGGTTTAATTTTCTGCATCAGTTGAGATTTGTTAGATTAATTGCTATTTGATTGTTGATTGTTGATTATTAGTTGTTAAGTAACCTAGGAAATCATAGATCAGTTGGTATTGTAGCTTAATCTAGTAGTTGTAGTGATAATTTCAAAAATAGAACTTTAAAGGAGTGTTTGGATAGATAACAGTTAGGGGTAATTAAGTCTGTTACTGTAGTCTTACCTATTAAGCTATTTTGGATTTGCTTTAAATTAGTGTTATTAGCTGTTAGTAGTAGTTAATAAGTTTATTGTGAGTGATTTGGATGTTTAGACTACATAGGTGGAATATTAGAGGTTAAACTGCATTAACAAGCTCAGCATATGCTGAGCTTATTGGTATTCCCATTTTGGCATTTCTGTGTTGCTTGTAGGTGATAAAACAAGGTTTCAAAAGCTGGTTCACTTTGGTCAAGGTTTAGACAAGTTTTGCGCCAAAATTCCCACACTGCTATCACAGATTGTTTTGTGCAGAACCAGGTTTTAAGCTGTTGATCTAGGTTAGGTAGTGGCTTATTTAATTAAGCTGTTGACCTCATCTTTGGTTTTTAGTTAGTTAGTATAGTAAGTTTGAAGCTCATAATCTGGGATCCAGGTTTCTGGCTTATTTGATAGCTTATTTAGGTTCTGCAAAAGCCCCCCTCACATCTGCTCAGCCAGCATAATTTTTGTGTGTCCTATCTGATCTTTTTAAGTATCAAATTAGGTTAGCAATTGTTGAGAACTTTTTGGGATTTTTGGAATTTATGGAATCTGTCACATGAACTTCAAGCTTCTGCTTCTAGTTTTCACAGATTAGTTTTTGCTTAGCTTAATTTTCATCTACAATTTGGCCTGTTGGTTCACTGCTACTACAATTGTTTTGCTACTGTGTTTCTGCTTTTTCTGCTTAATTCCTGTGCTATTTGAAAACCATTGATTTTTCTGAGCTTAAACAAGTCCTTTACACTAGTTCTGAGCTTTTGGGAATTTTTGGTTCACTTTTGCTTATTTTTGGCTTATTTCATAGTGCTTATTTACACTGTTCTGCTTATTAGGGTTTAATCAGTTCCTGAATTTATTTTTCCTAGATAGAGAATTAAAAATTAGATTTACTCATATTTTTCCAGATTTTTCCCATTTGTTTTACTATTTTTAAATCAATTAAATAGTTTAATTTAGTTTTTAATTCATAAAAAATTCATAAAAAGTCAAAAAAATATTTTTCTTTTTTACAAAGATTTTCTTTTAATATTTAGAATTTAGGAAAATTATTTTCAAAAATTTAGGATTTTAAAAATTTACTTTTAATTACGTTTTTATAATTCGTCGCGTTACGTTTTTAAATTCAATTTTCGTTCTTAGGATTACATGCTTAGCTTAGTTGTACCCTTAGCATAATTAGTTGTTTTTATTTCATATTTCATTGTTCGTAGTGTAAAATCACCAATCATCACTCTTTTCACACATTCACTACACAATTCGACTCCGTTACAACAACTCGATATTCGACCTTCGTTGGGACACGACCCGGGGAAATACATCCGTTGTGTTTTCTTTGGAATAAAAATACTACATCAAAAATGGCGCCGCTGCCGGGGAAGGCTTGAGAAGAGTTGGAGTTTCGCCGTTGAATCGTTTTTTGAAGACCCTTCCTCGGAAGTTTCTCGTTTTTGTTTAAAAAAATAAAAATACAAAAAGAAAATAATCCAAAAACACTTTTCCTAAAGTGTTTTCAAAAATAAACCAAAAATAAAATAAATCCTCACTTTTCTTCAAAAGTGTTGTAAACCATTCCGAAATAACAAAAAAAGAGATCGTGAAGTTAAACGTTTCTCGGATTATTTCTTTACTACAACCTATACACGGGGTTTAAGGATGGTCTTGACATTAAATTGCAGACCGAAAGAGGCGGGTTTTTAATCAGCTTACAAGCGGACCTTTGCTTCTCCGCCACGCTGCGCGTAGTTTTGAAAGAAACGAGTTCGGTTGATCAACGATGACCAAAAATATAATAATTCTAATTTTTCCTATATAAAAATCCAAAAAGATTTTCTTTTCAAATTTGGTTTTCCTTTTTATTTTTGTTTTTGGTGTATGCACACCCGTTCTTCTTCTTCTAACCCTCCTCTTTCACCACTTTCAAATCCCGAGAGGATTATCCGTCAAAACAAC